>JASDQU010101016.1:690032-723506 GCA_032191745.1 Picea mariana
CATATAGCGCTTGGCATTGGAACATGGTTTGGTCCAGTTTCATCATTACTCCTGTTCTTAAACATTGAGAATTCTTAACCTCAAGGAGAAACTTTGGAAGTGCTTTTCGAGGAAACTGATGTTCTCTTGATATGTGATAACTTGTCTATGTTTGACATTGAAATGCCATAATGGTTATGATATTATTAGTTGGTAGGTTTGATTAATTTTGTATGGTTCTACTATGGAAATCATTTAAAGAAGAGGAGATGAACATGTAGTTAGACACAAGTTCATTTTTAAAGTGATTTTCCATGCACAAATTTTGCATATCTCATATTTTAGGTCTTCATGCTTGTGGAGATGATACCAAGAGTAATCTCATTAGGATAGAAGCTATGAAAACATGTTTCATTGGGTAAAATTTTGAAGGATTTGTTAGACGTGTATGAACTTAATGTCAGTTCATTCACCATATTGGGTCTTTTTATCTCTTAGACACTCTCGAAAGAAAAAACCCAACTTTTAGTGCGAGGGAAAGCCTAAGAAAACTATTAAGTGGGTCACTAGCTGACACCTATATGACTTACTCCTCCTTTGGGCTTGGAATGACTATTAGGTCTTGATATTGATATTGTATTTTTTTTTAAATACCTACACAAAGGTGGCAATTGTGACGTGTTTCACTCTCTTCCCGTCACTATTGCCATGTCTAAGACATCTCTCTTTCCACCTCCAAGATTGTCGCTCCCACAGCAACCACGTCGGAGCTAGTAACTCCTGGTCGTCATTGTTGCCACCTGATGGACGTCGTTCTTGCAACGTCCAAGAGTGTTGCTTCCATAGCAACCACGTCGGAGCTAATACCTTGTCCCATCGGTCTTGCCACCTTCAGAACGTCTCTCTTGCCACCTTTGAAATGTCGCTTTTTCCACCTTTGAAACGTCTCACTTGCCACGTTTGAAACGTCTCACTTGCCACGTTTGAAATGTCGGTCTTGCCACCTTTGAAGCATCTCTCTTGCCACGTTTGAAACGTCTCACTTGCCACATTTGCAACGTCTCACTTGCCAGGTTTGAAACGTCAGTCTTGCCACATTTGCAACGTCTCTCTTGCCACGTTTGAAATGTCGGTCTTGCCACGTTTGCAATGTCTCTCTTGCCATGTTTGAAATGTCTCACTTGCCACGTTTTAAACGTCGGTATTGCCATGTTTGCAATGTCTCTCTTGCCATGTTTGAAACATCAGTCTTGCCACGTTTGCAAAGTCTCTCTTGCCACATTTGAAACGTCGCAATATAGATGAAAACTAGGTCGTCGAAAAAACGACGTCATGTGAAACGAAGTTTGAGGGGGTCCGAGGTTTGTCGGTCTTCCGACAATAGAAAGTGGAAATTGTGTTGAACGTGCCATCAGAATTTGACCCAAATGCAGTAGTGGTAGGTCTTTAAGCTCTAAGTCAAGGCAAGGTAACTTGTGGGTTGACCACGATAGTAAATACGCCAAGAGGCTTGCTCAGACTCTGGAACAATGATGTAGCTCCCTGGGAGAGTGCATTTGAGTGACTAAGCATGGACGTATGGGAAAATCAAGCAGACATATAGGTTCTCAAGGGAATGAATGCATATTCATAACTTAATCATTTAACACAAAGAAAGAATCCTTTATAGACATATAAATACTCGCATACATCCATTACTTACAATTCAAATCATAAGGCAAGAAAAATAGTTATCAGAACCATATAGTTTGAAGCAACTACTGAAAGGGGTGCTCGTTTCCACCCAACCATAGGCGCAGTCACTCCTAATGGATTTATCACTGGCCACCCCCAATCTTAAGCCACGATAATTCGAGATTCAATCTCTTACTTTCAGCTCAACGAAAGGTAGGAATGAAGGTTAATATCCTTCTCCCAATACATAAATAGATAAGGATGAAGGTTACTCTCCTTCTCCTGGTTCAATCTCTATTTTCTGTGATCAGAACTCACTATTTCCTCTTTTAGTCCTTCCTTGGACTCGAGAGTTTCCTCTCTCGTCTTTGCATTTTCTCCGCAGGTCTCCCTCTTTCCACCATGCTTCCTTTCTTTCCTCCCTCAGCAAGATTGTGTGTGGCTCGAATCTCCCAGTCTGTGGTCAGGTACAAAAGCCTTACCGATGGGCAGTCTCCCCCATCCCTCATTAAATCTCGAGGGGGCCTTCCCACCTACCAGCCTGACGAGAATTCATTCCTGGTCAGAGGGTTGTTCTCATATGAGCAAATTAATTCCATCATGGTACTGGTTCGATTGAGGTTAACGCAACCATTCCTGGTCTCCTCCACCACCTTTCACGACATTTCATGGTCTCTCTCTTATCACATCCCCTCTTTCAGTAGTCATGCAACACGTAACCATTTTCTATTAAAATAATTATAATTTACATTCATCGAACTTCTACACAAGTTCC
Organism: Picea mariana; assembly: GCA_032191745.1. Classification (NCBI taxonomy): domain Eukaryota; kingdom Viridiplantae; phylum Streptophyta; class Pinopsida; order Pinales; family Pinaceae; genus Picea; species Picea mariana. The sequence continues at coordinate 692,461 of JASDQU010101016.1, forward strand.
ATCAAATCAAACATTCACACTTTTAAGTTTTCCATAGTTCCTCAGCCCATATAGTTATATTTACAGACTGGGGGAAATAGGGTGTTACAATTCCCTCCCCCTTAAAGGATTCATCATCCTCTATGTTCTATTTATCAACATGATATGTATGTATAGAAGTAAGCAAAATCGGATATGCATGTCTCATGGTATCTTCCATTTCCCACGTAGCCTCATCTGGGCCAAAGTGTTTCCATTGCACCTTGACCTATGAAATGGTTCAGTTCCTGAGTGAGGTTTCCTTCCTGTCTAATATGCATTGGGGTTCTGACAAGAATTCTCCCTCTGGCTCCACTTGGATCACAAACTAGTCAATTATATGATTAGCATCATGTACATATTTCTTTAGTAATGAAACATGAAAAACATTATGTGCCTTTATTGTGGGAGGAAGTGATATCCTATAGGCTACATGCCCCACTCTATCTAAGACTTCAAAGGGTCCACAATACCAAGGTTCCAACTTGGCACAAGATCCCATTCTTAGGGAACTCTTGCCGGGTCTAACTCTGAGATAGACATGGTCTCTGGTCTTGAGCTCTCTGGGAGTTATCTTTCTATTGACATAAAATTTCTTTCTATCCTGAGCAATCTTCATATTTTGTCTTATCTGAACCACTTTTTGTTCCATTTCTTTCAGCATGTCGAGTCCGATTGTAATTCTATCCACTGGATTTCTCCAGCTGATTGGAATCTTGCACTGTCTACCATAGAGGACTTCAAAAGGTCTCATCTTCAAGGATTATTGATAACCGTTGTTGTAGTCAAACTCTACCAATGGTAGGTAGTCTTCCCACTTCTGAGGCTGATGCATTGCATGCATCATTAGCATGTATTCTACTATTTGGCTCACTCTTTCTTTCTGTCCATCATTTTGGAGGTGATAGCTTTGCTGAATAATAATTTTGTCTCCAAACCGACCATTAGGGATTTCCAAAAGTTCAAAATAAAATTGGTATCTCGTTCAAATACAATTTCCTTGGGCATGCCATGTAATCTAAATATCTCCTTCATGAAGATGTTGGCAATATCTATGGCCTTGCAAGTTGATTTCACAGGAATGAAATGAGCAAACTTACTCAGTTTTTCCACCACAACCATGATGGAATAATTTTGCTTGGTCGACTTTGGTGATCCGGTGATGAAATCCATGGAGATGGTTTCCCATTTCCATTCTGGGATCGGTAGGGGCTATAATAATCTTGTTGGATGTCGGTGCTCTGATTTAACTTGTTGGCATTCTAGGCACTTAGTTAGATAGTTAACTATGTCTTTCTTCAACCCAAGCCAATAGAATTGTTTCCTAGTGGCCGTGATCATCTTATGATATCTTGGGTGACTAGTATATGGTTTCTTATGTATTTCATCCATTATGAACCTCTTCAAGTCGTCACAGTTGGGAATATACAATCTATTTATGTATGTCAAAATCCCTCCCTCAAGCATCTGGTATCCTTCATACTTCAGCCCTGTAGGCTCTTGTCTTAGGTACGAGGTCACGGTCTTGAAGAATGCATCTGTCTCTTGTGCATTTCTAAATCTTTCCCTGACATCCGTTTCACAGGTGCTTATTGTTGCCATATAAATCATTTTTATACTTCTGCTAAGGGCATCGACCACCCTATTTTCCTTTCCTTTGATGTGTTTGATTTCAAAATCAAACTCACTAAGAAGAGCCATCCACCTAGCTTGCCTGACATTGAGATTTGGTTGATCAAATAGGTGCCTCAATCCACAATGGTCTGTCATAAGCACAAATCTCCTTCCCAGGAGGTAGTGCCTCCACATTTTTAAAGCATGTACTATGGAAGCCAACTCTAGTTCATGGGTCACATAATTGATCTCATGTTCATTTAATTTCTGGGACACATAGGAAATTACACGTCCCTCTTGCATAAGGACTCCTCCGAATCCTTCCTTGCAGGCATCTGTACACACGAGGAAATCATTATCTGGGTCTGCAATCTTTAGCACGGGTGCATGGGTCATGAGGTATTTCAGTTCCTGAAATCTTTCTTCACATTTTGATGTCCAAATGAATTTGATCCCCTTTTTCTGAAGCGCAGTGATTGGACATCCAATCTTGGAAAATCCTTATATGAACCTTCTATAGTATCCTGCCAGGCCCATGAAGGATATGATATCTGATACATCCTTAGAGGTAGGCCATTCCATAATAGATCTGATCTTATCGGGGTCCAGTACCACCCCTTCCTTAGAAATGATATGGCCTAAGTAATGGAATTTATTTTGAAAGAAGTCACACTTGCTAAACTTAGCGATTTATTGCTCTCTTAGTTCTTGAAGTACGAGTCTAATATGTTCTTCGTGCTCCTCCCCGTTCTTGGAGTATATTAGGATATCATCAATGAAAACCAATACAAATTTGTCCAGGAATTTGTTGAGTACATTATTCATCAAGAAAATAAAAGTGGCAGGGGCATTGGTTAACCCAAATGGCACCACCATGAATTCATAGTGACCATACCTCATTCTGAAGGTTGTTTTGTGGATGTATTCATCCTTAATCCGGACTTGGTGGTATCCATACCTTAATTCGATCATCGAGAAGATGGAAGCACCTCCCAATTGGTCGAACAAGTCATCGATTCTTGGTAAGGGGTACTTTTTCTTTATGGTTGTCTTATTGAGTTGTCTGTAATCTATGCACAGTCGGAGTGTGCCATCTTTATTTTTCACAAACAAGACAGGCGCTCCCCACGGGGATAAAATGGGTCATATATCACCTTTGTCCATCATATCCTTTAGTTGTAGCTTGAGCTCAACCAACTCTAGCGTGCTCATCCTATATGGTGTTCTATATGTTGGTACCACTCCTAGTGTAAGTTCTATCGAGAAGTCAATATCCCTTCTCGGAGGTAGACCTGGTACTTCTTCTGGGAACACATACTTGTATTCTCTTAATATGGAGTGTTCTTCTAGGTTTGGTTTGTCATCCTCAACATATTCCAACACCTTTATGACATATAAGGAACACCACTTTCTACAATTCTTTTTCATTTGAAGGGTTGATATTTGCCTCACTGAGACAAGCTTTTGAATCCCTTGGAGGGTTGTCTTTCTCCCTTCTTCATTTACACATTCTAAATTTTTATGATAACAGTCCAATTTAGTTTTGTAAGAAGCCAACCAATCCATACCAATCAACAAGTCATAAGATCCCAGGGGAAGTATGTTAAGGGTCACTTGGGTGGGCATTCCACCCATGATGAGTCGACAGGATGGTATGACCTCTGCCACTTTTGTTTTGGTCCCAGTGGATAATTGCACCAGCCATGGCTTAAGATGTCTAATTGGTTGCAGTTTATAGTTATCAACAGTATGAGAGGCCACATAACTCAAATTAGAACCTAGGTCAATTAAAATAGAAACTAGTTGGTTGGTGATCATACCTTCCAGCTCCACTATTGAAGCTTGGTGGTTGGCTTGATTATTGTCCAAGGCTGCATAGATTCATGGCATGCTCCTTGCCACATCATTGACGGTGGTAGCTTCTTGGATAGTTTAGTCTCTCTTACTGTTCTGTTGTCGGTGTGGGCAGTCCCTCAATTTATGATCCTCTCCACAACCCCATCATTTTAAGGGTTCCTTTTTTAGGTTATCGGTCTTTTCTGGGACTGTCTTAAAAGGTTTATTTCCACTTTGAGAGGGGAAATTTTTCTGATATATACTTCTAGTAGGAATGCTCCTTCTAGAATATTTTTCATAGTTCTTAAATCTTGAGGATTTAAACCCCTTCTTCTGGTATCTTGAACTACTCCTCTTCTTCCAGTCTTCGTGGGGTCTTGTCTTAATCCCAAACTGTTCATAACAATACCTCCCCTTCCAGATAGCTTCTTGTAATGTCTTTGGCTCGTTGAACTCAATCCTATCTTGGTAGGTATGAGGTAACCCACTAATGAACCGCTGCATTTTTTCTTTTTCATCTTTTATGTAGGGTACATACCTCAGTAGTTCAAAGAATTTATTGACAAATTCATCTATGGTGAGCTGCCCCAGCATGAGCTCATAGAATTCCTTAGTTTTCCCATCCATGCATTTTTCTGACAAATACTACTTCCTGAAGTATTTCTCAAACTATTTCCATGAAAAGTCCTTCTCATGGACTCATTTCACATTCCTAAGGTCTTCCCACCATATGGAAGCCTTTCCATTCAGGTTGAATATGGTTATTCGATCCTTCAAGTTTTCAAAGTAGTCATGGAATTTAAAATACTTCTTTAAACCAAGCAGCCAAGCTTTCACCTCTTCTCCATTCTTAATCTCTCCATCGAAAGATGGTGGTTTGGATTTCTTGAACTCTTCAATACCATGGGTTTTGTAACTCTTCCGCTTCTTTCCTTTCCTTTGAGAATGCGAGCTGGCCCTGCTACTAGAATATCCTTTAGAGTTGTCAGCTTCCTTTCCATAGGAATCTCTCGATGAGTGTCCCCTGCCTCTAGGTTGGACCTTCTTCATGGTAATTCTCCCAGTGGGGTAACTTATGGAGTCATGTTTTTGGATCTCAGGTGGACTCTGACTTCTCTTCTTGTGTCGTCAGTCCACATGACTGGTTGTGGGTTCATGCTGCAGTTGCCTCTGTATGTCGGATAAGCTCTGTAGCAAGACTACGTTAATTTGTGTTTGTTTCTCTTACTCCTTTATCAATCTCTCATTTTCAGCCTTGAAATTCTGTAACTTGGCCCTGAGGATCCTTATAGTTTCAGCCAGATCCAGAGGGGTTTCCACCTCTCTCCTTTCATCAGATTCTTCTTCTCTGTTGTGGGAGCCATCCCCCACTTCATGGCACGTCAACATCCTTTAGTCTTGGAGTTTTTCTTCTTTTTTTTCCCGTGATTTACTGACTGCTCGAGTGTTGACAAAAACACTTATTGTTAGCTAACAGTATATTAGTTCATGAACAATACAGGGTTCAATTTCTTAAATGCATACAGTCAATAGAAAGTTTCATTCTTTTCTTTAATAACATTTTTAATCACACTTTTCAAGAAAGAGGTAAGGTAGAGTGTCATTCTTTTAAAAGTACTCCAAATAGATTTTTTAAGTGACTTGTTCATGAGCCAAAGCAGGCCAAGTGTTGTAACCATGCTCTGATACCAATTTGTAACACACCCATGATGGGGCAAAGAAAAAAAAAAAATTTGTTCTCCTTATAGGAACAAATCCTCTTTCTCTCTACAGGTTCTAATTTGGAGAGTCCAAGACTCAGCCCAAGGTTCTGGTCAAGATTCTCTGAGTCTAAATCAAACAAGGCTTTGATACCATAATAGTCTCACCTCTAAATCATACACAGACCCTTTCGACCTCAGTTGCAGGTCTTATGATACCCATGACCTTCTCCTCCGTGCTTCAGCGAAGTCTCGGATTTGGTGTTAGCCCCTTTTCTTTTGGCATCTCCTCAGATGTGACCTTGGCAATGACCACGTGATTGTGGGCGTGGACAAAAGAGGTTTTGGGTCAAACTACTTTTGGGCCCGCCATCCTCCTCAAGTCTCCACGTGTCCTCCTGATGAAACCACAGTTTGAATTGTGGCCCGCCCTAGATATTTTAAACTTCACGCAACTCATGTCCCCACAATGCTACGGCATCGTCGATCTCGCAATATTGACGATACTTTCGGAATCAATGGTTCACATCTATGCCTCTCAAATATATGGACCAGATATGTCCCTCCTAGATCAACGATTGTGATCTCTTCGCAATTCCAAACTTTGGGGTTTTGAAATATCAAACCCTGCTTCTTCTATACTTCAAACTTTCAGAGCTGACGATCTGCAGACACCTGTCTTGCTCAATCAACGATCTTGCTCCCACTTTGGGTGTTTGACCATTTAACCCAAATCAATGGTCCTCCAACCCTCTTCTCGATCGACGGTCGAGATCTCCTTCGAGTTTCAAACTTTTGAGATCTGAAATCAAAAACCTTCTTCCCAATGAGTTTTATCTGAAGGATACAATCCTATGACATGTGTCCTTCTGATCTGATGATCGAGGATTACTTTGGGTCTTCACCTGGAGCTCACAAATTTGCGCCATGTGTCCTCCGAATCCGACGGCTATGAATCACTTCGGGACTTTACCCGAAGTTCACGGATTTTCACTACGTGTCCTTCGAATCCAATGGCTATGAATCACTTTAGGAATTTACCTGGAGTTCATTGATTCACGCCACATCTCCCTTAGATATGTTGGTCCAGGTTCACTTTGAGTCTTCAAGCCTTTGGGGTTCGAAAATCTCAGTTCTCAAACTGAAAACCCCACTACAATCTTCCCAGAGCTCTCGATCTGTTGACAAGTGTCCTTTTTCCAATCGACGACTCATGGCTCTTCATTTTTCCTTGCTTTGGGAATCTCAAGTTTCAAAATTTCCTCCTCTCGGACTCACGGTATCTGATGGTTCAGATCCACTCTAGTGATCCGATGCTTGAATTTTACCTCAAACAATCTGATGGATCAGATTTGTTCCTACTATCAAACGATTTAGATTCTACTTCGGGTTTTCAGCTCTTCGAGCTTCAAATACTTTGAGTCTCAAACCTTGACAGGTTCTCTATCCCATGCGTGTGAACGTTAAGACTCGTGCACCTTCCGCAGATCCGACGGTTGTCGATCATTTTCACTGTGATCCAACAACCATTGTCACTCCTATCAGTCTTCAAAGGTTTTAAACCTTTGCTCCTCCTACAAGTCCTACTCTTGGATCTCGTCAACACTTATGATAAGTGTTATCCCTTATGAGCTTGATCCTTAAAGGATTTCCATTTCCCACGCACTCCTTGCATTCGGGGATTTCAATAACTCAGTTCAAAGGATTTCCTAAAAGGAAATTCTTCTCTCCCTCCTGGCATTCCTCTTCTCTGGTTCTTCGATGATTGGTCGCTTCTTGACGTCGATCAACAACTCACAACAATTAGACATCTTGGATCTTCAAGCTCTAGGGTTCCTAGACTACTGGTCTAAAGGGAACACCTTCCCAACTTGGAGGGCTTTAAGCTCTAAGTCAAGGCAAGGTAACTTGTGGGTTTAACACGACGGTAACTATGCTAAGAGACTTTCTCTGACTCTGGAACGATGATGTAGCTCCCTGGGAGAGTGCCTTTGAGTGACTAAACATGGACGTATGGTAAAATCAAGCAGACATATATGTTCTCAAGGGAATGAACACATATTCATAACTTAATCAAACATTCACACTTTTAAGTTTTCCATATTTCCTCGGCCCATATAGTTATATTTACAGACTAGGGTAAACAGGGTGTTAAAATTATGGAGTATAAGGATGAAAATTTCTCTGATGGCTCTTGGATGTGATGTTTGGATATCTGTGGTAAATAGTTACAAACTTAAAATAAGTCAGGACCGGGTTATGATCAAAATAAGTCTAACAAAGGATCTAACTCTACATCTCAACAAACTAATAAAAATCCAAAACATTATGTAGTTTCCCTTCAAATATCTTTCAAAAAGGAAGAAATAAAAATAAAGACTGATTCTAATCAACATAAATATGCTCTCCCTTCAAAATAAAATGAATATATAAAGAATATAGCTACAATAAAAACTCCCCTAAAAAGGTATCAACATCTCTTTCTTGGCTATTGTTTCTCTTGCAATAATTTTGGGCATAAAGCATTACATTGTAGAGCTTATGGACAATACAATCACGAAAATGTTCAAAGATATGCTTATAAGAACAACAAGAATATTAATAATCAAGAGAACATAAACTATTATTCATTCCCTCCTTTGCAAAATTACAATGTTGAATTCCACAAATGCAACAATTATGGTCACAAAGCTAGTGACTATAGAATACCAAAGCATCCTGTTAGCACTAGAAGTCACCTTCAAATTCCATTGGAGGTAAGCCCAGTACCCATCAATTTATATGTCATAGGTAATTGATTTTTTAGTGGTCAAATGGAGAAAAATCAATAATAATAACGTTCTAAATCAGAAATCTTGACTAGCATGCACCAGCCAATGAGGTCTTGAATCAACTTCAGTCTGTAAGTTGGAGTAAGGGTGAGTAGGAGGAAGATTTAGTGAGAAAGGTGTAGAGGTCCGCTATGAACATCATATTTTCCAACAGCTTAAAGAGGAAAAACTTAAACACAAGGTCCTCTTGGATTCAAATTTCAAGGAAACTGAAAGAAATCATAACAGTACTATAATCAAACATTTATCATAATACAATTACAACAATCCATGTGAATCAATCAATCATGAACTCTCTTAGTATTAGAGGCAAATAAGATGGAGTAAGAAATCTGACTTAGATTAACCAAGATGTCTCAAAAACAAATACATAACTAGAGAACCAGTTGTTCTCAATCAAAATATTACAATAGCATGAAGCCTAGCTCAACCATTTGACATTAACAAAATATCAAAACTGAGTATATATACCCAGAACTATTGCAACTACCAGGAGCGTGATCGAACCACTGCATTCAAAGTTTTCGGTCGGTGCCTTCTCTGTCAGACTGTGCGGACCTCCTCATTTCAGATGGGAACTAGGCGCAATTATGTGCTTTACATGAAAATATGTTCATAAGGAAGCTTTAGATTGACATTATGCCTTCATGGTCGCTCTCATCCTGCTTTCCATTTATGGAGTGAGTTGAAGTTTCAACCACCTCTCCCATTTCCATTAAATTCCTTCATCAGGATCGGGACGAGGTCTGACACCCATGAATGATCCAGGCGGTGCCCACAACTTCTTCAAGTCAATGCTAGCACCTCGAGGCCATGCAGATATTCTTCTGTGATCAAATACGGGCGCTTTCGGCCTTTCAAACTTCCAACTATATTTTCCCCAAGAAAAACCTCTGGAGCTAAGTATCTGATGACGTGTGGCTCCTAGATTAGGATGGCTGAGATCCACTTCGGGCCTCCAGGATCAGGGAAAATCCAAAATCAAATCTCACTTACCTTCTGTGCTTTTACTCGGAGCTATCGATCTATTGACGCACGTCCTCTTCAATCAATGGTTATGCTCCTACTTTGGGACTTTGACCCCTTCAACTAGATCAATGAACCTTCTCCTCCCTCCTCAATCAATGATCGAGATATTCTTCAGGTCTTCGGGACTTCGGGCACTTTGGGACTTTGCAATGTTTAACTCCCACAATTCTTTAGAGCACAGAACTCCAAAGTGAGGGATCTTACTCCACGCATCCTTAGCTTTTGATGGATCATATTATTTTGGGAGTTTGGGCTTCGACACTTCGGGAATTCCAAACACTTCTCACTTCGAAACTCCTAAAGCTTATTTCCCCGAACACTTGGATCAACTGCCACCTGTCCCTTTAAAAATCAATGGCTCATTCTCTCTTCAGGCCTTTTGCTCCAGTGCTATACTTCGCACAACTTTTAATATTTCGAACGCCTATGAGCCGCTAATTTGAACTGCACATGGAATTCCCGCCATTGAAAGTTGAACCTGCCTTAGCTTGATTCGAGTCCAGAACGAACCTCTCTGAGTGTCGCGCTTTGAGACCGTGGTTGCGCCCTGTGTAAACAAATACCTGGACGACTGGATAGGGGCTGGGAAAATAGAGAGATTGTGGAACTTTAAACACAGAGGGGGGAAAACGAAAAATGATTTTACAAGCCGAAGGGGAAAAACTTAAGAATTGGTCTGCAAAAGGAGAGAGAAAAGGAAAAACATAGACTTAGGTAGAAACCATAACCCCACAGGACTCTGACAAGTTTGTGTGATAACATTTGGCTCCACAGGGGAAGGCATGCTCCCTGTGAGTTGCCAAGAACAAGTAGTTCCAGTGCCTTAGCTGTTGGGTTATGGAGTCATGCTCAAAATGTTGGTTGTGGAGCCTGATTATCTTCCTAATTCAGAGGTCCTTGCTTTCAGCCGTGTTTATACCCCATGAAGTATTTACACCCCAGAAGTATGTACACTCTTCCACGTGGGGGAGTGCAGAGGGGGGGTACCCCCTTTGCGGGATTCGGGGGGGCTGTCCCCTTGGCTGGGGGGTCTGGGGGCAAGCGGGCCCCCAGCGGGGGTTCAGGGGTGAAGCCCCCGAAGAAAAAATTGCCTTGCAAAAGTATATTGTAATTTCATTGTAAATCTGGACCGTTCATTATAAGGTCGTAGATCTAACGGTAGAGATTATGTTAGGGTTTTTTTCCCTAGAAGGCAACCCTCTTTTATGAGGGAAATGTATTACGACTATGGATGGTGGTGAATATTGTATTCTGAGAGAGGAGACTGTGAGAGAAAGAAGAGGAAGTTATAGTGGGTTTTGTTGTAGGTTGTATCCCTTCATTTGTTGGATAATAATAAAGGAAGGACCTGGCAATTTCTCTGGTGGACGTAGTCCACATTGGGTGAACCACGTAAATCTGTGTCTCTCTTGTATTGTGTGTCTTCTGTGTTTTGTTTCTGCATTTGTTTTATTTTATTGCTCCGCGGTCTTGTTTTTTCTAACACAAAAAACGTCATGCTGAGGATTACAGGCTGATAATTACTCTAAACAAAATCAAATACATGGGCTCCAAAAACAGCTTATTTATGTATAGTACTAGGCTAACTAATTTTTACAAAGCGTTAGGTGAAAGCAAACTTTCACCATCACCACACAGACTGTTCAGTAATATAATTCTTCTATTTACTGCAAATAATCCATAAAAGGTAAGGGAAGTATGACAACATAAAGAAAAAATGTATTGGAACACTGGAAATACCTCTAGATGATGATAATATGAACAATTTTGTAGGCTCCAATGCTTTTGGAAAACATAGTTCCATATATAACCCCACAAGGTCACAAAATTGATAATCAGGAAATCTTGACTGGTAAGAAATTACCTCATGTACTTCATTGCTGCTCACCCATCGTTCGATGTTCTCAGAGTATATAGGTGGGTGGATAACAGATGTAGGTTGGCTAATCCCAGGTGATATTTTCTCACTTACAGTTTCCAGGACATGAATATCCTCTACATTTCCTTTATAAGAGCAGAAAATGAACTCTGCCTTCGACTCTGAAAAACTAGGAAAAAACATAGAGGAACCTTCCCTAGATTTTGCTGCTAGCTTTTCATCTATCTCGGCTTCATAGTTAGGAGAAAAATCTTCTGCAGAATACACTTGCTCTTCAACATTGGGATATTTAGAAGAGACATGTTGATCTTCATGAATGCTTAAAACAACAGACACGTCTGATATGATTTAAGACGTTTCTATGTTATCTCTATCATAATGAATATTATTCAACACCTCATGCTCTTCATGGCAAATGCTTTCTTCCACAATAACAACTTCATCACAGAACTGATCTTTGTGATAGGCAGAATCTTTATAAAACAAAGAAAACTCATCACAACAGTTTTTATAAAGACACTCAGCTGGAAAATAATCTTCATAAAATGAATTGAAAGCTGCATGAAAATTGGTCAAAGAGTTGATGCTTGCAACGGGAAGATATTGACACCAATCATGAGAAATCCCCTATAATGAATACTTGAAACGATTAATATGAATATATTCATGCACGATATGAAGTCGATGAATAAATTCATGAAAGTCCAACAAATTCTCAGCTGGTACTTCCCACCCTTTTCCTCAGAATCTAAGAAGGCTACTTTCCCATTCATCTCTTCTAGGTGGTGGGTTAGGGAAACCAACTATTTTTGAAAAATCACAGAAAGCAAACCTCTGAGCTAAGATCTGGTCCATTTCAAACCAGTGGAGTCGCCATTGGGTTCTTTAATCATGGAGTCACCAGGTGAATGATGCATAGCCTGAAAGTGTCTGGTCTTTGTTCACCATCAAAGACTAGATCTGGTCATTATCATTCTCCCAGAGAGCTTTTCAATACGAGACAACAACAAAAAACTTTCTGAGAAATCTTTCCTGCTCTTAAATAATCCTCTCTGGGTCAGCTGAAACAGTGGAGTCACCAGGTGCACAGTTGCAATCTTCAATGGTTCTGATATCTTATGCACCTTCAAAATCAAAAGCTTCTTTGGCGTTCTATCCCAGGGAAAAGTCTTCAATTCGTCCCCAACAACGACGCCATAAATGTTAGCACTAGAAGTCACCTTCAGATTGCATTGAAGGTAAGCCGAGTACCCATCAGTTTATATGTCACAAGTAATTGAGTTTTGTGTGGTCAAATGGAGAAAACTCAATAATAATAACGTTTTAACTCAGAAATATGGATTAGCATGCACTAGCCATTGAGGTCTTGAATCAACTTCAGTCAGTAAGTTGGAGTAAGGGTGAGTAGGAGGAAGATTTAGTGAGAAAGGTGTAGAGGTCCACTATGAACATTAGATTTTCCAGCAGCCTGAGGAAAAATTTAAACACAAGGCCCTCTTGGATTCAAATTTCAAGGAAGCTGAAAGAAATCATTACAATACTATAATCAAACATTTATCATAATACAGTTACAACAATCCATGTGAATCAATCAAACATGAACACTCTCAGTATCAGAGGAAAATAATATGGAGTAAGAAAGCTAACTTAGATTAACCAAGATGTCTCAAAAACAAATACATAACCAGAGAAACAATTGTTCTCAATCAAAATATTACAATGGCAGGGAACCTAGCTCAACCATTCGACGTTAACAAAATATCAAAATTGAGTATATATACTCAGAACTGCTGCAACTACTAGGAGCGTGATCAAACCACTGCATTCAAAGTTTTCAGTCGATGCCTTCTCTGTCAGACTATGAAGGCCTCCTCATGTCATATGCGAACCAGGTGCAGTTATGTGCTTTACAGGAAAATCTGTTCATACAGAAGCTTCGGATTGATAGTCTGCCTTAACGACCACTCTCAGCCTGCTTTCCATTTATGGAGTGAGTTGAATTTTCAACCACCACTCCCATTTCCATTAACTTCCTTCATTGGGATCGGGATGAGGCTTGACACCCATAAATGTTCCAGACGGTGCCCATGACTTCTTTGAGTCAATCCCGGTGCCTCAAGGCCATGCAAATCTTCTTCTGTGAACAAATACGGGTGCATTCGGCCTTTCAAACTTCAAACTAAATTTTCCCCAATCAAAATCTTCGGAGCTAAGTATGTTATGACACATGGCTCCTGGATTAGGATGACCGAGATCCACTTCGGGCCTCCGGGCTCAGGGAAAATCCAAACTCAAATCTCTCTTACCTTCTGTGCTTTTACCTGGAGTTGTTGATCTACTGACGTGCGTCCTCTTCAATCAACGGTTCTGCTCCTGCTTAGAGACTTTGACCCCTTCAACCAGATCAATGACCCTCCTACTCCCTCCTCAATCAACGATCAGGATCTCCTTCGGGTCTTCGAGACTTTGCAATTTTTAACTCCCACAATTATTTGGAGCACAGAACTCTGAAGCAACGAATCTGCCTCCACGCATCCTCAGCTTTTGATGGCTCAGATTATTTTGGGAGTTCGGGCTTTGACACTTTGGGAATTCCAAACACTTCTCACTTTGAAACTCCCGAAGCTTATTTCCCTGAACACTTGGATCAACTGCCACCTGTCCCTTTAAAAATCAACAACTCATGCTCTCTTTGAGCCTTTTGCTCCGGCGCTATACTTTGCGCAACTTTTAAGATTCCGAACGTCCACGAGTTGCTAATATGAACTCTTCATGGAATTCCTGCCGTTGAAAGTTGAACCTGCCTTAGCTTGATTCGGGTCCAGAATGGACCGCTCTGAGTGTCGCTCTTTGAGCTCGCAGTTTCGACCTGTGTAAACAAAGACTTGGACAACTGGATAGGGGTTGGGAAAACAGGGAGACCGTGGCACTTTAAACACAAAGGGGGGAAAATGAAAATGATTTTACAAGCCGAAGGGGAAAAAACTTAAGAATTGGCCTACGAAAGGAGAGAGAGAAGGCAAAACACAAACTTAGTAGAAACCACAACCCCAGAGGACTCTAACAAGTTTGTGTGATAACACATCCCATAGAAACTTCCAAAATTCAATAAGAAAAGCATAAGAAGACATGGAAAGAGAAACAAATGGAAGAAAACAAAGTATAATGTAAGGTAGCCTTATATGCTAAAGATAAAAGAAGTCAATGATACATTGACAATGGATGTTCAAAGCATAAGACAAGATATCAAGACAAATTCCTCAATTTGGAAAGGAAAGAAAAAGGAAGAGTTACTTTTGGAGATAATTTCTCTACCAAGATACTTGTAAAGGGTACAATCAGTTTGGAAAATAATATAGCTAAAGTAGAAAATGTGTTGTTAGTTGAAAATATGAAGCCTAATTGTAATGTCCCCATTTTGGGACATTATAACATTACAACATTTCAGAGTGTTATGCCTACCCGAGTAGCCAGATAGGGGTGACAGAGAGTTTGGGAGATACTGAGGGGTTTATTTGGGCCCGACTTGCATTTTTCATCATCAAGATCCATTCTGCACAGCTTGTCTTTGGTTTCGTTGCATTCCGACGATTTCTGTAATTTTGAGTTATTATGGGTCATATCTTACTTAAATTCACTAAGAAGGTCATAATGGGCATATTACTTGGAGAAACCTCTTAGTGTGATAGCTCATTGGAATCGGGAAGAAGAGCACTATAGGATAAGATGGTGAGAAGTGAATTTCAGTGGCTGGAGAAGCCATAAGGATGGATAAATCACTTTTTATAGGTAAAATGGTTAATTAATTAATTAATTAAGTGATTTAATCATGGAATAATAAAATAAAGTAAAAGTCACTTGGAGGGAAGAAGTCAATAGTGAATTAGAGTTTCAGCAGTGATTTAGGGTTTTGGAAGTCAACAGTTAATTAGGGTTTCAGCAGGGATTTAGGGTTTTGGAAAGCTATAAAGGAAGGGTCAGCGACCCAATTCATCATTATGCAAATTATGACTTGTCATTGAGGAGAGAGGCGCATCTCAGGAGAGATAGTTCAATGGATTCCAGGAGGAAGACACCAGTTAGATGATTTCGGTGTTGAGAGACACACCCTAGTCACCAGGAAGATCATTTAGGTCTTCCATCATTCTTCAACAACATTTATACAGTGTCCAGTAGCAAGGGCGCATTCATCCAGAGTGAGGGCGCAACTTTTGAGAGGGTTTTAGTCGACTTATCCTATCCAGGGAGAATTCTGAGATTTCCCTCTGATCCATTTGAGAGGAGGGAAAGGCGCATATTTTTCCTAGTTCCTCATCAGATTCCGTTAGAGGAATCAACTGGGACACATTTTCCAGACTTGGATGTGCGACACTTTTGGTGGGCACATTTGGGGTTATAGAGCGAGCATCAGACCAGATTCAGGGANGTGTCCAGTAGCAAGGGCGCATTCATCCAGAGTGAGGGCGCAACTTTTGAGAGGGTTTTAGTCGACTTATCCTATCCAGGGAGAATTCTGAGATTTCCCTCCGATCCATTTGAGAGGAGGGAAAGGCGCATATTTTTCCTAGTTCCTCATCAGATTCCGTTAGAGGAATCAACTGGGACACATTTTCCAGACTTGGATGTGCGACACTTTTGGTGGGCACATTTGGGGTTATAGAGCGAGCATCAGACCAGATTCAGGGAGACCCTTCTGAAACATTTCCCAGTAGACCAAGGTGGTCGTTTTGAGACATATCTCATCCGATTCCGACGGTGGAATCGCTAGGACGCATTTTACCAGAAGAAGAGGGGCACATTCCCCAGGGGTATCCATCCAGGGTCCAGATTCATCAGCTCCGGGTATTATCTTTTAGTTACTTATTTGTATTTCGGCTAAGATCCTTTTGTCTTTTGATCTAGCCGAGTGTTGTTATTTTATTCAGCCGCAGTTGCTTATTTGTATTCCGGCTAAGACCCTTTATCTGTTGATCTAGTCAAGTATTGTCAATTTATTCAACCGCATTCAACCATTTTGTAATCCACAGAGATATCATAATACAAACTTTGCAGTCCTTTGTCACATTTATTATTTGTATGATCATCTATATGTTGTAAACCTTTGATCCTACACACACATTAGCAACATTTCCTAGACTAGCCAAGTCAGGAACATTACAGTGGTATCAGAGCTGGTTTTCCTGCCAGCCTAAGGGGAAAATTAGATAAGGATGTAGATACATCATTACCGGTGAGTGGATTGACAGAAGCACAACTGGAGCCTACACCCATTAGATGCAGGGAGCGTTGCTACAGTTGCAAAGTTCCTTGGAAGCCAAATCACCGATGCAGGGGTAAAGGGAAGGTGCACATTGTTGAGGTGCACTATGACAATGAGGATGAAGAGATGCATGTGAATGCAACCATAGATGCCTATTTAGAGCAGTCTGATAAGGGTAGTGAGTCTTGTGCATTTGAGGGACAGTTGGAAGGACAAGATGATATCGCATATCCTTCATCTTCCCCACCAGGTAATGTTGAGGATTCAACACTTCAACATAGTGGTGACACTTGTGAGGATTCATATGTGTTGGAACTTAAACATGATGAGCTTAGGAGGTTGGATGACCTACCGGTGGGTGTAGACATGGCTTCTAGGAAGTCATGTATGGAGAATGATGAGCTTCCTAGGATGAGTGAACCACATTTTTCATCTTCTCAGTCACCTATGCTAGCTACGACACATGAGGATATCAATGGCATTCCTGATATGGTAGAGGAGCCTTGTGTGGGGATTGTACACAAGGAACATATTGATCTGTAGACCCAGGAGGAGAGGTATGGATTGGAGATAGTTGACCTTACACATACCTATCAGTATGAGGAGAGTGAATCACCACTCTTGGAGATTCCATTGATGGACCAGGTTGTGGAGAGCAACAACTTGTTGGGACACTCACTCCCAGGATCGATCTATAGTGATGAGGATGCACTCCTTATTGGTCGGAATGACCATAGCCCGTGTCTGGACACATCTGTATGGGATCCAGGCATAGATGATATTAGTAGGGTGAGTGCACAGGAGGATACAGTTGCCCATACAGGATATGGTGCAATTCAGATAGGGGCCGCAGTTGGTGATGGCGTGCAGTGGCATGCAGGAGGACTCAGTAGCACAGGGGATAGTGGGTAGTTCAGTGCCTTATATTTTGAGGAGTGTGTTGTTGGGGATTCCATTATTGACACTAGTAGTGAGAGGCATGAGGTAGCACCTCAGCAGGATTGTGACCAGGAGTCATGACACTTGGCAGGACAGTTGAGAGTCAGTGAGGGCATGATCATGGTAGCCACTAGATGCATTGATGATACACATGCATTGGTGGCAGGTTATTGTTGGAGGGCCTTGATGGCACAAGATAGTTTAGATGGGGGACTTGTCATTGATGACTTCCATACACTCAGGGAGAGAGTGATTGTGATGAGGGTCGACTACCAGTAGTTGTTGATGGATAGGAATTACCTATTGGAGGTTGGCGAGATGTATCACAGGGCATTGAGGGAACAGGAGGTTGAGGTGGACTGACTCACTCATGAGTTGGTGAGAACACGAAGATTCTTGGAAGGCACACAAAAAACCCTTTAGGAATCAAAGTCCAGATCAAAGGAGCTCCTTGAGGAAACTAGAAAAAAATCCACTACACCTATTTTAGCAGAGAGTCAGATATATCCCTCAGCCACATTGCGAGAGGACGTTGGTGGTTTAGCAGTGGAGCACCAGTTGAGGGAGGAGCATGAGGAGTACCCAGGATCATTGATGAGTATGGAGAGATATGATCCAAAGATACATGAGGATATCCATAGGTCACAGGGACCACCCTTCATGAGGGGTGGTGAGACAGTTGGGCACACACATAGACATGGGGATTCTAGAGCTAGGGGCAGTTTTGAGGACACTTCCATTTATGTTCTAGGATTGGTTGACCTTCATGTAGAAGATGACCCTGTAGTACACCAAGGATCCATGATGTTGCAGTTGTATATAGGAGATCACATGAGTATGCAGGGGCACACAATGATGAGTGGTAGTTCATAGAGACATACATAGGTGTACAGTGGGATTCAGGGGGATGCACTGGATGGCAGGGAGGAGATGTACTCAGTAGAGCATGGAGATTCCTCTCCCTTGCAGTAGTATACAGATCTAGGAGATCACCTTCACCATAGAAGCAGTTGCGTGAGTGATTATGGATGGAGAATGAGTGACCCACAGTTGGTAGAGATACCTACTGTTGTACCCAATGGTTGGTGTTCAATGATGAGTACAGGTGATTATTTACCATGGGTGTCGATGGATGAGCTTTTGGTTAAGACCTTTGGATTGACCAAAGCATATGCTACTTTCCATTCCTACAGTTGGTTGCAGATATTTATGATGGCCTTTCCCGATACTTTCATCATTGATAGCAGCATAGGGGGAGCTAGACAATGGCAGGGGGTATGGAGAGTTGGTAGGCCAAGACCACCTAACAGGAGTGTCTTAATTGTATACATCAAGATAGGGGTGGATCATCAGGGGCAGGCAGTTGAGGCCTTGGGAATGATGGAGAGTATACTAGGCCATGGGACAGAGGATATCTTAGAGGTTGCTACATATTCAAGCTCTCATTGGGATGAGGGTGGAGTGATTTCGACAGTTACTGGTAGGGCACATCAATAGTTAGTGGGGATGGGAAGTGATGCACTTCCAAACTTGACATGGGATCCATGAGTCCATTTGGTCAATAGTTTATTTCATCTTATGAGGATCTAGGAGTGGAGGATCCAGAATGGATACTTTGATCAGACAGTCATGATCAGAGTAGAGCAGCATCAGCATGATGGTCCCTATCAGAGACTAGCATGGGACCCTGGGATTACAGGTTTGGGCATTTCATTGACTGGTGGAGATGAGTGGACCTTTGTAGGAGGAAGTCCCCTTGATTTTCCATTGAGTTTCAGTATTGGGGAGAGCACATCACTGGTCAGTGATTCGTTGAGGTCTTGTAGTACCTCACTATGGCAACAACATGTTCAATCGATGGGGGCTGTGTTGGGTTTGGTATGGTCTGGTAGGATAGACTCATTTCGGTTTGAGACCATGTTTTATTTTCAGGAGACTCATGGTAGTGATATGTTACAATATTATATCTCACGAGGCATTGCAGTTCATATTTTGATATGGGATCTGTGGATTGGAATGCTTGGTAGTTCGGTGTTTGATGGAGTTGAGTTTAGAGTAGAGTGGTTGCTCGAGGAGTTGACTAAGATTCTTTGGCCCTTGATCATTCTACTAATTAGGAGCATGTGGGTGTCATGCATGGTGAACACTTGGAGAGAGTACATCCTGAGGGGAGTCTACCTTGTGTCACACAGGTGGATATGGGACCCTGGTATCATATGTAGTTGGATTCAGTTATTACTTGAGGACAAGCAATCTTTCGGCAGGGAGGACTGTAATGTCCCCATTTTGGGACATTATAACATTACAACATTTCAGAGTGTTATGCCTACCCGAGTAGCCAGATAGGGGTGACAGAGAGTTCAGGAGATACCGAGGGGTTTAATTGGGCCCAACTTGCATTGTTCATCATCAGGATCCATTCTTCACATCTTGGCTTTGGTTTCATTGCATTCCGACAATTTCTGTAATTTTGAGTTATTATGGGTCATATCTTAATTAAATTCACTAAGAAGGTCATAATGGGCATATTACTTGGAGAAACCTTTTAGTGTGATAGCTCATTGGAATCGGGAAGAAAGCACTATAGGATAAGATGGTGAGAAGTGAATTTCAGTGGCTAGAGAAGCCATAAGGATGGATAAATCACTTTTTAGAGGTAAAATGGTTAATTAATTAATTAATTATGTGATTTAATCATGGAATAATAAAATAAAGTAAAAGTCACTTGGAGGGAAGAAGTCAATAGTGAATTAGGGTTTCAACAATGATTTAGGGTTTTGGAAGTCAACAATGAATTAGGGTTTCAGTAGGGATTTAGGGTTTTGGAAAGCTATAAAGGAAGGGTCAGCGACCTAATTCATCATTATGCAGATTATGACTTGTCATTGAGGAGAGAGGCGCATCTCAGGAGAGATAGTTCAGTGGATTCTAGGAGGAAGACACTAGTTGGATGATTTCGGTGTTGAGAGACACACCCTAGTCACTGGGAAGATCATTCAGGTCTTCCATCATTCTTCAGCAATAGTTATACAGTGTCCAACAGCAAGGGCGCATTCATCCAGAGTGAGGGCACAACTTCTGAGAGGGTTTTAGTCGACTTATCCCATCCAGGGAGAATTTTGAGATTTCTCTTCGACCCATTTGAGAGGAGGGCAAGGCACATATTTTTCCTGGTTCCTCATCAGATTCCGATGGAGGAATCAACTGGGACACATTTTCCAGACTTGGATGTGCGACACTTTTGGTGGGCACATTTGGGGTTCTAGAGCGAGCATCAGACCAGATTCAGGTAAACCCTTCTGACCCATTTCCCAGTAGACCAAGGCGGTCATTTTGAGACATATCTCATTCGATTCCAATGGTGGAATCACTAGGACGCATTTTTCCAGAAGAAGAGGGGCGCATTGCCCAGGGGTATCCATCCGGGGTCCAGATTCATCAGCTCCGGGTATTATCTTTTAGTTACTTATTTGTATTCCGGCTAAGATCCTTTTGTCTTTTGATCTAGCCGAGTGTTTTTATTTTATTCAGCTGCAGTTGCTTATTTGTATTCCGGCTAAGATCCTTTGTCTGTTGATCTAGTCGAGTATGGTCAGTATATTCAGCCGCATTCAGCCATTTGTAATCCACAGAGATATCATAATACAAACTTTGCAGTCCTTTGTCACGTTTATTATTTGTATGATCATTTATATGTTGTAAACCTTTGATCCTACACACACATTAGCAACATTTCCTAGACTAGCCAAGTCAGGAACATTACATGCTAAAGATAAAAGAAGTCAATGATACATTGACAATGGATGTTCAGAGCATATGACAAGATATCAAGACAAATTCCTTAGTCTGGAAAGGAAAAAAAAAGGAAGAGTTACTTTTGGAGATAATTTCTCTACCAAGATACTTGTAAAGGGTACAATCAGTTTGGGAAATAATAGAGCTAAAGTAGAAAATGTGTTGTTAGTTGAAAATATGAAGCCTAATCTCCTCAGTGTAATCCAAACATGTGATCAGGGACACATACTCATATTTAACTCTAAAAGATGTGAAATTAGGAAAGAGGACTCAAGAAAATTAGTGGTTATTTCACCCAAGACACCAAGCGATGTATATATCTTAAACATAGAAGAAGAATAAAAATGTTTCATGAGACAAATAGACGAAAGTTGGCTATGGCATAGAAGAATGGGACATATAGGTTTTGACAATTTGATAAAAGTTAATAAAAAATAATTCATGAGAGATATGCCAAAGATTATTAAACCTTCAAACTTTGTTTATAGGAACGTCCAACATGGAAAGCATACAAGAGTAAGATTCAAGAAAAAAGAATATTCTACATCAAAACCATTAGAACTAGTTCACATTGACCTCTGTGGACCAAAAAGAACTAAAATCACGCAAGGTGAAAATTACTTCATTTTATTCATTGATGACTATATAAAGATGACTTGGGTATCTTTTCTTAAAGACAAATTAGAAGATTTCAAAAAATTCAAATCCTTCAAAGCACATGTTGAAAATGAGATTGATCTCAAAATTAAGTGCCTAAGATTAAACAACAGAGGGGAATTTACCTCAGATGAGTTCAATGAGTTTTTTGAAACTCATGGAATTAAAAGACACTTTTCAGCACCAAGAACTCCTCAACAAAATGGAGTTGCCGAAAGGAAAAATGGAATTGTCCAAGAAGAAACCACAACTATGTTAAATGAAGCCAAACTCCTATATATCTATTGGAGAGAATAAATATATACAACAATATATATACTTAACAAAGCACATCTTAGAGTTAACCATGACAAGACACTGTATGAGTTGTGGTTTGGCAGACCAACATTAGTAAAACACTTCAAAGTCTTTGGGAGAAAATGTGATAGAAAAAGAGATGATAATAATCTAAGAAAATTTGATTCGAGATAAGATGAAGGCATATTTCTTGGTTACTCATCCAATAAAAAGGCCTATAGATGCTACAATATGAGATTGTAGAAAATTGTGGAAAGTGCAAATGTAAAGGTGGATAATCTAACATCAAGAAGAATCAAATCTCAAGACAATTCACAAGTTGATGAAATAAGAAGAGATGATTATGATGATGAATAAATTGAATAAATACAAGAATAATAATTACAAAGTGAAGAAAAAAATGAAGAGGAAGCATCACCCAGACAAGAATCAAAAGTACCATCAAGAAGAGTACAAAGAGATCATCCTGAAAGTCAAACCATAGGCAACAAAAGTGTTGTAGTTGAAACAAGAAGAAGGCTAATATATGAATAAGAATAAGCAATGTTTTCCCTAATAGAACCCAAAACATTTGTAGAAGCCAACAAAGATGAATATTGGGTCAAATCCATGAATGAACAGCTTGATCAATTAGATAAGAATCACACCTGGGAACTTGTACCAAGACAAAAAGACAAAAATGTGGTAGGGACCAAGTAGTAATGAAGATGGTCAAATTATAAGGAATAAAGAAAGATTGGTGTGTAAAGGATATGCTCAACTAGAAGGAGCTGACTTTGAGGAAACATTTTTCCTAGTAGCTAGATTAGAAGCTATCAGAATGTTTTTGGCATTTGCATGTTTTAAAAACTTTAAAATATATCAAATGGATGTCAAATCTGCTTTCTTAAATGGAAATTTATAAGTAGAAGTTTATATAGAACAACCTGAAGCATTTATGTTATCAGAAAATAAAGACTATGTCTGCAAATTAAATAAAGCATTGTATGGTCTCAAACAAGCTCCTTAATCATGGTTTTAAAGAATTGATAATCATCTACTACAACAAGGATACAAAAGAGAAGCTACTGGCAACAATCTTTACATTAAAATTGAAAATCAGAATATGATTATTGTTGTATTATATGTGGATGATATCATATTTGGAAGTAATCTAAATCCTCTAAGCAAGAAATTTTCTACAGAATTCGAGATGTCAATGCTTAGTGAACTGACATTCTTCCTAGGATTATAAGTTTCAAAATCAGACAAAGGCATATTCATATCTTAGACCAAATACATTAAAGAAATGTTGAAGAAAATTCAAATGGAAGATTATAAACCTATGAGAACTCTTATTATTACAGGATGCAAACTTAGCAAAGATGATGAATCACTAGAAGTAGACCAAACCATGTATAGATCAATGATTGGTATCCTATTATATGCAACAACAACAAGACCTGACATCATGCAAGATGTAGGATTAGTGGCCAGATTTCAATATGCACCTAAAGAGACACATATGAAAGAAGTTAAAAGGATCTTTAGATATCTCAAAGGCACCTTGAATTTTGGGTTGTGGTATCCAAAAATAGAAGACTTCACATTAACTGCATATATTGATGCAGACTGGGCTGGAAGTGTGGATGAAAGAAAGATCACTAGTGGAGGAGCATTCTTCCTAGGAAAATGTCTTGTGTCATGGATAAGTAAAATGAAACCCTCTATATCACTATCTACAACATGAGTTGAATATATTGTTGTTGCCTCTTGCTACACTCAAGTAATTTGGATGAAACATCAAACTCTAGAATACTTACAAGTAAAGAATGATCATATAATTCTTCTTAACTGTGACAATACCAGTGCTAAAAATCTTTCTAAGAATCATGTCATGCACTAAAAAACCAAGCATATCCCAATTAAATATCATTTTTTAAGGGAACAAGTTACTCAAAAAGTTGTTAAAGTGGAATATAAGGATACTAAAGAACAAATTGCAGATATGTTCACAAAACCTTTACCCAAGAATACTTTGGAATATCATAGACATAAATTGGGGGTAATCCCCATCTCTAATTAAATTACACAAGTTTCATCAGAGAAGGAGTACATGGTAATGGGTAGTATAACCTCAAGGGGGGCAGAGAAATAGCCCTTCTGCGATTTTTGTCAAATGGGGAGGATAAACAATAAAACCCAATTAAGAAATAAGGTTTTTTTTTTTACTTTGTCGCCATCAATGCCAAAGGGGGAGAATGTTGGACATGGTGTTGGCATTGATTCCAAAGGAGGTCAATATGCTCAATATTGGACACAATGTTATGAAGTTGACATGAATGTCAAAAGAGGGATAATATGGTATTGAGACAAAATTTTGGATATAAAGTATCTTTGATGTCAAAAGGGGATCATTAACATGGTCTACAACTCTCACAATGTTGAGAGCTTGATTAATGTCTATGTATTCACATCAATGTTCCAAAAAAAAGTATATTGTTCATCCTTGAATATATCATGGAAGAATTTTACAATTAAACTTTGTTTAACGTTATGCCTATGTCTTTAGCATCTACTGAAATAGTGAATACAACTTTGGCACAAATTGATTCCTCAGATCATTTTGTTAGTGCTATTATAACATCAATCACATGGTTTAATACTTTGATCTGTGGCAAGGATTAACAATTTCCCTCCAGGACATATCTCAAATTGTTTTATGTCTACTCCATTAAGTCTGTCAACTTAAGTGCCCAAATATAATTCATCTACATCCATTACTGTCGAGAAAAATAATATGATTTTTCTCCCGAATCAAATGCAAATTATTAAAAAGTGGTGAATTAATTCCCATCTAATCATGATAAGTTCACTGTGATCGTTAGATCACTGGACCAAGCTACAAGAATCGTTAAGATTAGAACTCAACATTGATCGTATGGCTCGAATTGTGCACATATTGAACTAGCATGATCGTTAATTTCCAAGCAAGGACCCTAAGGTGTAATTCAAATCCAACTTTGTAATTTTTTATTCCACCGTCGATTGGATAAGATAGTCCACAATTATTTCAGGTTTTGTTGGAAGTTGACCAGATTCAACACAAACCTGGACCTGAAGCTTTTGTCTAAACCATTTTATATTATTTCGAGTCCACCATTGATCAAAATCAGATGACCTTCATTATTTCACATTATGTTGAGTATTGAATAGAGACAAAATAAACATGGACACAAAAAAATATAATTCAAATACACTTGTATATTATTCGTCCACCGTTGACTAGAGAGACTATAATCAATAGTGGTATTGGCATGACCTAGTTTGACCTCATGAAAAACTAGGAACCATTGCTAAATATAGCACCAAAAGAATGTTTAGTGTCCCTGGAACTGGTGTAATTGTTAGTGTGATAGAAAAATTTACAATGGGTACTACTCTGCATATTTGATTAAGCAAATTGTGATGACCGAACATAATGATGATGAACAATATATTTGGGAAATCACATTCCAGTGGAAGATAAATAAGTTTTAGATGATAACAGAGGACCTTAAATTAGTTTGAAGTTCTATCTCAGAAATTTCATTGCAGTTATAATGTTTTTGGAAAGTGAAGGGATAAATGTTGAACAACTTACAAGGGATTTGAAGTCTTTTAAGTTAAACCAAAATTCCAATAACAAAATATCAACATTATTGTTACATAAATGAAAAGGTGCAATAGTTCATTAAAAGGACACAATGGTTCAATTTCATACCTGTTGGAAGACTATATAAACATAAAGGTATAGTGAAAGGAGGGTGTCTCTGTGAGCTAATTAGAAGATCAAAAATAGAAGATCAAAAACAGAAGCAGAGTCCAAGAAAGTATATGAAAAATGAAACATACACATGAAGTGAGGGTGGAAGGGAGGAGGAAGGGAGCATTGGAGTCCTCAACAAGTTGAATCCTGAAACAGGGAGTTGCAACTTCCTAAAGTTTGTGCTTGGAAAAAAAGGATTGGAATCCTTTACGGGTTGGATCTTGTGTTTGTTGTGGAGCCTGATTATCTTCCTGATTCAAAAGTCCTTGCTTTTATCCGTGTTTATACCCCATGAAGTATTTACACCCCAGAAGTATGTACACTCTTCCACGTGGGGGAGTGCAGAGGGGTACCCCCTCTATGGGGTTCGGGGGGGCTATCCCCTCGGCTGGGGGCTCTGGGGGAAAGCGGGGGTTTGGGGGCGAAGCGCCCGAAGGAAAAATTTCCTTGTAAAAGTATATTGTAATTTCATTATAAATCTAGACCGTTCATTATAAGGTCGCAGATCTAACGGTAGAAATTATGTTAGGGTTTTTTCCTTAGAAAGCAACCCTCTTTTATGAGCGAAATGTATTGTGGCTATGTTTGATGGTGAATATTGTATTCTGAGATAGGAGACTGTGAGAGAAAAGAAGAGGAAGTTACAATGGGTTTGTTGTAGGTTGTATCCCTTCATAGGCTGGATAATAATAAAGGAAGGACCTGGCAATTTCTCTGGTGGACGTAGCCCACACTGGGTGAACCACGTAAATCTGTGTCTCTATTGTATTGTGTATCTTCTGTGTTTTGTTTCCGCATTTATTTTATTTTATTGCTCCATAGTCCTGTTTTTCTAACATCTTGGTCTACAGGGAGTTGTTGCTTCATCAATTTGGTGCTTGGAAAATAGGGGATTGGTGTCTCCTTGAGTTGGTCCTCAAAAGAAGAGATATTGGTGTCTCTTACAAACTGTAACCTGTAAATGAAATATAATTTTTATGATTGTTACATTTAAAATTCAGAGTTTTGTACATTCTTATTGATAAATTGTTGTAAATTAATAAAGAATTAATTTAATTTGAGAAAAAAAGAAATATTGATTCACCCCCCCTCTTAGTATTGAACAACATTCCAACACATATTGCAAGATATGTCAGCAAATTTCTCTTCCATCCTCACAATTCTCTTCTGTGTTGGATCTTGAGAGTTGTTATGAACATACTTGTCGGCCATGGCTAGGGTTTCGCGACTTTATTTTTAAACCGATTCTTGGATCCCTAAAACTTTCCACAAATTCCTTAAGAAAACCTTGCTTTGATACTAATATGATCTGTAAACTATTGTGGATATTCCACTGGACATTTCATCACAACAGATATAATAAAATGCATAAATCTTTACTACAAAGTTTAATTTCCTTTAGATCCAATAATCCTTATTTAATTTTTTTTATGCTTAAAATGTATGAAATAGTTCAAATGAGAAAAATAGAGAACATAAATAAATACACACACACCATCCAAAAATAAACACAAGATATAACTTTGGAAATCCAATATAGGATAAAACCTATCTAGAAGGTGAGGTCGCTCTACTCTCTTTTCTTCAAATGCAAGTACAAAGAAAGAGGCACTCTATGTGGAGTTTCCATTGAAAATGTGGTGTGTATGGATGCAACATAATCTCTCCTCTTCTGTTATGCTCACAAAATACCACTCTCAACTATTATTCTCCTTTATTGAATAAGATATAATGCAAAATAATGGAACCCCCTCTCCTCCTAGTCACCTAGTATTTAACATTGCACAATAGCCATCTAGGGGTAGGGTTTTGACTTCCTCAACCCTCAATTGTGATAAGGTTTTGGTCCTTCTAGAATATTCTTGAAAGTACATGAGTGGCTAGCCCCATATGCATGACTAATGGGGGATGACGTGGCGTCCTCTCATACCATGGTGGTCAACACAGTTGGTCAACTTGTTGGAGGCATAAATTTTGCATACGAGCTCCAATTGATGTGATTTTTGTACAGTTGAAAAGGTCTCAATGTGTAGAATAGATTCACGGGGTCTCAGATATAGCTAAGAAATTTTTTACCCCCAAAAAATGATGCTTGATGGCTCAAAATGGCTCTAGAAGGTTTCAAATCCCAATTTTCCAAATTGGGACATGTGAAAATGACCCTGCACATTGATTCCCCCATTTTTTCCACTCTGAAAGCATTGAGATAGATGAAAAATAATGTAGTGATCCAATATGGATCATTTTTCTTCCCCAACTGTGTATTTTCCCACCAAACACCAATTCTCTATGTTATTTAAAGACATTGAAACATGTCTCTAGCCTTTGTTTTTTCTAAAATTTAGGTGCATCTTGGCTAAAAAAAGAGCTTTGATACCACTTGTAATGTACTTAATTAGAAAAAATATGAAAACATGAACAATATTTAGATAAATTGAATGAAAAAAAAAAATACAAGAGAAAATAAGATTAAACCTATAGAATATATCCCTTGTATTAAAGATATGAAAACTTGAAAACAATATTTAGATAAATTGAATGAAAAAAAAAATACAAGAGAAAATAATATTAAACCTATAGAATATATACCTTGTATTAAAGATATGAAAACATGAAAACAATATTTAGATAAATTGAATGAAAAAAATAAAAATAAAATACAAGAGAAAATAAGATTAAACCTATATAATATATCCCTTGTATTAAAGATCTCCAAAAGAGTGAGCAACATTCATGGGCCTCTTTGAGGGAGCAACTTCCTAAGAGCATATATCTAGTTACAATGACAAAAGTTTATAAAACATAGCATATCCTTCTATCTCTATAAATAGATTCTTAATAGTGAAAACCCTAACTAATTGTGGTCTCGTCATCAATGGGTATCGAATACCTAGTGGGCCTTATTTAATCACGAGGACCCTTTTTACATTAAGTAACTACCACTAACTATACAAAGGGTCTTATTCAAATAGGATGACCTTGTAGATTGATTGAATAGATACTAAGTACCCAAAGTAGGGAGGTTAGGGCATGACCCTAACAAATGACTATAATAAAAAAATTAATTAATTTATAAAATTAATTAATTTATAAAATTAACATTTACCACACAAATGTAAAAAATTATACAATGGTGCAACATAAAGATAATGCGAAACTATTACCTCCACATATGAATATTGGATATTTTTTCTAAGTATATTCATCTTCAAAATGGTTAGAGTATACTAATTAAAATGGAAAATTTATAAATCATGAACGCTAGTCACAATTATATCATAACCACATTAGTGGTTGGTACCTTTAAAAGATTATGGAGATTGTGTGACCCAAGCCATGTTAAGTGACCATTAATGCTAAATTATTTACTTAAGTAATAGTCATATCCTATTGATGTTTGATTTGTATGAATCACCTTCTCCACAAGATCTAATTCATCCTTAGGCAATATCCATGGTGCATTAGGGTAAATTATTTGGCCCTCTGCATTGATTTTCCCCTTTTCTCATAGATCTATCTTTGTTTTTGTTACTCCTAAATCTGTTCTAAAAGAACTTGTATATTTATTAGTGGATATCATAATAATTTGAATCCTCCTTCATCCTTATTGGCAAGTATCCCAAGGAATTTTAATATCATTTTAATGCTCAAGAGTTTCATTATGACCATTGAGCATTTCCTCCTAAATATTGTCTTGGCATTCTTGAATTGTTTCCCCCCAATCGGTTGGTGTCATGTTATAATGAGGGGTTCTTTCGTGAAATCCTTCATTAAAATGTCTCTTCATTTGATGAAAAAAATGATTTTTTTGTAAAAGCCTCAGATTTCCTTCATAGAAACGCTTATGTGAATATGTGGAATACCTTGACAAAATTTCCTCACCATAATGTGGACAAACAAATTATCCATTTGTTTGTAGTCTTGAACAACAACAATAAGAAAAATGTTATACCAAGATGAAAGTACCATGAATTATTAATATACAAAAAAGTTTGATTAATTTATTAAAGTGAACTGAGCATTTCCTCCTAAATTGTTTCTTGGCATTCTTGAATTGACCCCACCCCCCACCCCCCACAATAAGTTGGTTTCATGATATGATGAGAGGGCCTTTCATCAACCTATCCATTAAAATATCTCTTCATTTGATGAAAACAATGTTTTTCATGTAAAAACCTCATATTTCCTTCATAGAAACACTTATGCAAATCTGTGGAATACCTTGCAAAAACATCCTCACCACAATGTGGACAAATAAATAATTCATTTGTATGTAGTCGTGAACCACAACAATAAGAAAAATCGTATACCAAGAATATCATAAATTTTTAATATACAAAAAAGTTTGATTAATTTATTAAAATGATTTGAATGATTTCATCAAATTGAAATGTTGATATACTTGAGCATACCCCTTGGCTTGGAAAGTCATGGATGTTCCAACAAATTACACCATACATCATGGATAACCTTTCAGGGAAATCTCTGGAAATATCATATATTTGAATTCCATTCCATAGCACATCATATCCTCTATCAACAATTCCAAATAAATGTCCATGTCATTGACTTGTTTCTTTCTAGTAACATTAAGACTCAACATTAGATGTTTTTTTTTGCAGAACCATCCAAGGAGGTATATTTTAATTGATTAATTGAGTAATATTGAGTTGGAATAGGTTTTTGAACCAATCGACATGTCCAGGTGGGACAAAATCTTTATAATTGATGGAGAATTGGTTAGAATACTTGTTAATAGTGAACACATTTTGAGGAAGAAAATAAGCACAATGGTGCATATTGTCCCAAGGGTAGTCAAGGAAATTCAACACTTTAATGATTTCCTAGTTTGAATGTAAGACATGGTAAATAAAAGTAGAAGATTTAAAGATGAGATATGAATTTTCTGTTCAAGAGTCAATGGAACATAAAGATTGTTCCCTTGACGTAGAACTAGTCAAGGTGGAAATATAACAAGTAGATGTCGTATTGGTACTTGGGATACTAGGGGGTAACGTTTATTTTGATGGTAATGCTTGTGGGACTAAATGTTTTTGGTGAAGGTCTGGAAGAGTTTTTACAATCTTAGCAAGGTCAGGACCATTGTGTGAGTAGTGACCATAGATGCCACATAAAGATTAGATATGGTTGGTCTGCGATGATTTATTTTTCAACTTGGTTGCATCAAGAAGAGTAATTTAGACCACGTGGATGGATTTGTTGGTTTTCTCTTCTTGACCATGAAGGTGATTCTGCAATACTAGGAGTTTTGGACATTTCTGGGTAGCATGATTGTTAACATATAAAATAACATTGGGGGAAGGGGTATTTTTGGGTGTGGGGGTATGAGTGGTCACAAATGGTTCCAAGGGGTTAGTGCCCCCAACCATCTTATCCCCCCCCC
>JASDQU010101016.1:730511-744818 GCA_032191745.1 Picea mariana
CAACACAACCATGTGAAGGTGGAATCTCATTTGGCTGCTCACTCCCCCTCAGATCACTCTCAATTCCCCATTACCCAATATATCTACTGGAAAACAATTGAAAGTAGCATAGTACGATTCATGCATAGAAAGTAGCAAAACAAAATTTAAAGGTAAATGAAAGAAAGAATGTGTGTGAAACTATGTGGTTTTGTACATACAAAACATATAACATACATCCATAAGAAGATAACATCAAACAATATATATTAATATATTTTATCATCAAAATATGTTTCCATTATACATGTTTCTCATAATATATACAAACACTTCTTTTTTTTGTTTTTTTTGTTTTCAGAAATATGTTGATTGTCTCATCCATGTCTTGATCAACTTCAATTGTTGGGCCCTCTGTTGGTTCTGATTCAATATGCATGTTATGACACATTATATATCTAGTCAGGTGCTCTCCACGGTGTGCAGGTCGTTGTTGAGGGACCTCGACTACAATAACAAAAAGGGTTAAATTGACATGGGTAGTTATTATTCACAGAAGTAGTTCATTAATGCAAATATCATTACAATGTTGTTTACCAGGTTGATCAGTCAAGATTATTGGTTTGGCTTCCTTGTGTTCCTACTCTTGCTAAACATTCTCATCTACCTTCTCTGCCATTAAAACATGAAAATTTATAAGTACACCATATTCAAGTAAATATTACTAATTTTATTAATCCATACTTTTGATTTTATATCCATAATATCATCATGTTCGGGTTGCACACCACCATCATTGGGTTGCACTCCACCATCATGGTTGGGATGCACACCACCATCATTGGGTTGCACTCCACCATCATGTTCAGGCTGCACTCCACCCTCATGGTCAAGCTGCACTCCACCATCGTCAGACTGCACTCCACTGTCATTGGGATGATGTCCATTGCTGGCCTCATTATTGTTGTTTCTCTCTAGCTTAAAATAGAAAGGCACATTCATTTATGGGTGAAATCAATTGTGAATAGACTTTACAAGTAATCAATAGTTAAAGTCCATTGATTTTACTTACAATGTCGATCAAAGGGGTAGATTGTATTTTCCCCATGCTTTGTCGACGTTCAATCATGGCTTGAAATCCATTCTTAAAACTGAGTCGAAGGTCTTCTTTTGTGATCATAGTTTTGAATTGAGCCCCCTACATTAAAGAAGATCTCAAATTTGGCTTATTGGATGAAATTAAAGAAAATTTGGATGATGATAGGAATGATATGGTTTAATTATTCAGTACTTACAATTTGTGCTTTTAGTTTCACATAACCACCTTAGCCAAGTTTGTGTTGCTTGTGTTTTTCTAGTCTTTCCTTGATTTATTTTGACGTGTCTGGGAGCCTAGAAAAATTTCCAATAGGTTGTATATAGAAAATTTTATATATAATTAACAAAACTTCAACATATTAAATTCAAAATATGATATACCTTCCTGGTTGAGGTGGCATCTTTCCTTCTTTTCTCATTGTTTTCTCCTTTGCATCCTCCAATAGATTCTTCCACTCAACCTTGGGAATCATCAGAGGATGCTTAGGCCTAGGGTTTGTTTGAAAATGAACCCTATATTGGCCCTCAAATATTTCAAATATGTATCAGCCAATGAGGTGACTCCAATTTTGTTGAAGTAATCACCGAACAGGCCAACCGAATGGTCAATAAGTTCCTTCTTTAAACCGGGATTCTAATTATTCCACCGCGTCTATATGGTGGGCCCAAAAATATCTAAGGCCTTGTCATTCATATGCTTAAAAAATGTGTTGTTTCCTGTAGAACAATATGATCATTAATTTAAAATAATCATAGAGATGTATGTTTTAATTAGATAATAGGAAATAATTAAGACATTAATAAATACATGGGATTTTTTGTATCTTGATAGGAACAATGTTCTCGTCCACCAAAAATATAACTGGAAATTTTCCCTTGCTGGCAACATGTGACGATCCATGAAATCAATATGTAGAATCACCAATTTCCTCATCTCCAACATCAAGTGCTTGGTTTGGCATGCACTGCGTCGACGACATGTCATGGGCCCCAGAAGGTTAAGTCATCTCAATCATGGGGCTATCAGCACAATATGAGAGCCAAAGAGCCTTGTGGGTATGTGGTTCATGGTAGGACATTGTGGTGTTTGAGCATCGTTTCTACCAACACCATCCTCAAGAGTAGGTTGTTGATTTTTTTTGAATAATTCCTATAAAAAGAAAAAATATTTTATTTAGATCATATAAAAGTAGAAAAACAAAATTCATAAATGAACATATGTGATAAATAACCTTTTTAAAATATGTCACTTACCCTTGATCGTTTTATTTCCTCCATCAAAACTCAACACATTTGTGTGGTCTCCTCCGTTGGTTGATGCATAAACAACTCAGTAAGTTCGATGTTTTTTTTTTCTCACAACCTTTTTAATTTTCTCAACTAGGTCCAATTCAAACATGTCCTCATAGTTTCTTA
Organism: Picea mariana; assembly: GCA_032191745.1. Taxonomy (NCBI): domain Eukaryota; kingdom Viridiplantae; phylum Streptophyta; class Pinopsida; order Pinales; family Pinaceae; genus Picea; species Picea mariana. Next base: position 733,005 of record JASDQU010101016.1, read on the forward strand.
CATTTTCAAGTATATAGGGTGTCGAAAACTACATTTATCAACAAAAAAACAAGTTAATTCAATTATAAAAACAATAATAATATTCATTTTAAATGGATATGGAAATTGTTAGTCATTTACCTGCTCTGAGGTTGGTGCCTTCCCATGATCACCCTACCACAATTTAAGAAGCATTACATATTAAAATTTTACGTTATAATGTGAGAATAATGAGATACTAAAATGAATTTTAAATATAAAAATTAAGTTGTTTAAAAACATAACTCTAATGTAAATGCAAAAAAAAACTTAATGGGATAAATGCTTAAAAATGCATGAAACCGAGGCATGATGAAACATGCACGCTCAGGTATTAAATCACCTGCAATTTGAGTGATTCAAGTTTCTAAGGGTGAATTAGATCATTTTACACCGATCTACATATTTAGTGTTGTGTTTGAGAATAGAAAAGTAGTTGTTTTGTAAAAGAGGCAAAATCTACCTTGTAAATTGAGAGGCCAAAACAGTAGAAAGTGCCCCAATGGAAATGCACACCCGTGCTTCTATATAACTCCAAATGTATTCATATAAGTGTTGGGGTGAATTTTATATCATTTTGAATCTATCTATATCATCCGGAGTGCATTTTCAAATGAAAAAGGACTTCTACTTGGAACCAAAATTCAAGCGCTTTTGTACAATGGATGGTAAAACTAGATTACTATAAAATGCACACATATGAATCATAGGACCTCCAAAATGAGTGATAAAAGTTGCAGAGTTTGTATTTTATCATTTTACATATATTCATACTTTATTTTTTCATTTTGAAACCCAAAACCCTCTACTATACATAAAAGTTAAAGACTTCTTTGTAAATGAAATTAAATGAATAATGGGAAAAATGCTTAAAAATGCATGAAAAAAGGGCATTGTGAAAATTCATGCCCAGGTATTAACACATCTACAATTTGAGTGATTCAATTTATTGAGGGTGTCTTAGATTATTTTACACATACTTACATATTTAGTGTTTCTTTTGTGAACATAAAAGTGGTTGTTGTGTAAAAGAGGAAAAATTTACCTTGTAAATTGAGACACCAAATCAGTATAAAGTTCCCTAATGGAAATGCTCACCCATACTTCTATATAGATCCAAATTTAAGTTTTGGGGTGAATTTAATAACATTCTAAATATATCTATATCATCCAGAGTGCATTTTCAAATGAAAAAAGACTTCTACCTGGAACCCAAATTCAAGACCTTTTGTAAAATGGATGGTAAAACTAGATTACTATATAATGCACGCCTAGGAATCATATGATCTCCAATTGAGTGATAAAAGTTGACGATTTTTTATTTTATCATTTTAAATATATTCATACTTTAGTTTTGCATTTTGAAACCAGGAACCCTCGATTGTGCATAAAGGTTAAAACTACTTTAAAAATGCAAAAAAATGCATATAGGGAAAAATGCTCAAAAATACAATAAACTGGGGCATGATGGAAATGCATGCCAAGGTGTTAACACACCTTCAATTCCCATATGTATCAGACATCTATGATTCAAATGGGATGAATGGATAGATTTAGAAGAACGATACAATATAACATACAAGGTATTCCTATTACAACTTCATAAAACACTTAGGACATCTTCATGCTTAATACATTCAACTATATCATAATATCACTTAGGTAAAAATTAATGTACTTGAAAAATTACTTAGTAAAATATTCCCTTAGGGATCTAGACGAGTGCCACTCGATTTTCCTTGTCTTCCCAATGGTAATTTATCAAATTAACACAATCTTTTCCAATCTTTTCCCATCAGGTACATATGATCATTCAAATTTTTTACTGCCTCATCCATATCAGTGTATTGCTCATAAAATGGGAGAGGTAATTTCTTGAAAATCATTTTTAGATGGTGCAACATCTCAAAATCCCCCTCCAACAATTCTTCTACATCTTGCCCCTTCAAAGTGCCATCAAGTTTTTTGAATGTGTTGTCATTGTTCATCCTGTATTCTAATAGCTTCTTATATTTGTTCATTGGATACAAATCCCCATTTTCATTCTAGAATAATGGTAATCCATGCTTGATGACATCACTAAAAATATTCTTAAAAGTATATATTTCCCTCATAACCTCATGGCACTTATTTTCCACATTTTGCAGCAATATCCTTTTTGTAATGACTCTTTTAGAATCCATTACAATGCTAGTTTTGTCATTGACTTGAAAATCCTTCAACTCCTCTTTAGTTCTAATGTTCAAGAACTTTATTATATCAATGGCCAACTAAGGGTTAATCTTAAACTCATTTGTTGTTCCTTTTATGTCTTTCAATATCACGATGATTAAATCAATCCCATCCTGCATTAGGGTAAAATAAAACCAATTATTAAAAATTGTGTTAGCTATATCATCCCAATGATATGATCCTTTCATGGCTGGTCTCCCTATCACCCTTTCCTTAATTTTATTTTCTTCCTTCTGAGCTTCCTCTTTAGAAGCATTGATTTGTTCCAAACATAACTCTCTTCTCTTCACCGAATCTTGTAGTTTTGATACCTTCACATCTCTTTGTTTGAGCTGGTTTTTCGTAGTGTCCAACTCGATCTCCTTCACACTCAAATAAGCCATGAATTTTGATAAGCCCTCTGTTAGGTCTAATGGAGTAGTTTTCACTGTAGTTGACTTGGTTGCCTACAATCTCTGAGTTTTCTCACCTTTCAAGGTTTCAATTTTATCTTTTAGTCGTTCTATGATCTCTCTACTTTCCAATAATTTCTTGTAAAGATACTCCTTTTCCTCATGACTAGCCTCTGACTCTGGGGTCTGAACATGTTGTACATCAAGAACATTTATCTTTTTCTTGAGGATATTAATCTCCTTATCCTTCTCTTTGATTAGGTCTCCTACAACAATTGGATTTTTAGGATATGCTCCTAGGTAAATAATCTTCCTCTCCAACTCATTAATATGACTTCTATTGGCTTTAATGGCCACCCTCTCCCGTGTCAACTGCTTAGTTATTTTTATTACCATGTTTTTTATCTTCCTCTCACTGAAAGAGGATTCCAGGACCCCTCTATACAACATATCACTTTTTTGTTGGTGCAATTCAATCATATCCACAAGGTGGATATCTCGATTTTTTACTCTCATTTGAGTGGATTTGTAATCTACAGGAAAAAGAAGCTTAAGTACATTTGAATCTAGTACAATAAAATTGAATATACTCTACTAGTAATCCACAACAGATAGTAATTTTATTTGAGTTGTGTTTTCTCCCCAAGCCTGAGGATACGTTTCCTTTTTCACCCCATGATTTTTTCTCTTTATATCCAAATACTATGAAAAGAGTGAGGGATACTTATCATAGGTTACTTTAGCTCTAGATTTCCTTGAAACTTATGGTGTTGACAATAGAGATGAACTGAGATGCTCAATAGTGATACAAGGCCCCTTTGAGGTTGAACTAACTTCACTTGATCCTTTTATGATTTTCAATATACCCTTCCCTTCTCCTATAAACTTAGTTAAGAAACCATCTAAGTTTGATTCTTCATCACCTTTATTCTTTTTTCTTAGATGCTCACTCAACTGACCATCAATATCAATTTTAGAATGCATGTATGAAAATGTCCTCTTTCCAAGTTTTAATTCTTGTTTCTGAGTCTAAATTAAATTGAATTGATCCATTGACTCAGTGGTAGTTTGATTATGAGCCTCTACCTCTAGAATATGCTTAACATATTCCCATGAATCCATGTTAGCAGTTATTTCCACCACATGATTTGGCATATTCTTGTACATGGGCCTTTCCGCTACAATCACACCATATGGGTCATAGACCCATTCACTTCCTTTTTCAAAATCCAACTGTTGTAGCATTTCTTTTGTAACAACTAAAGAAGTTCTAAGATTGACCAAGAAATGGCCAACCTCTTGAGGTAGCTTGAAAGTGATGGACTACTTACGTTGGGAAAAATGAAATTCATCTGAAATGAGCCTTTATCTTATGTATTCCAAAGAAAATAGTCTTGGATTTAGAAAAAATGGAAGCTTGTATGGATCTTGTTCAAAACCATATACTTTGATGATGGTGTGATCCTCAAACAGGTATCAATATCCTAATTTGGTATCTTTTCTCAGTTGCAGTATCTTTTTAAACTCAGGAAACATCCTAGGAGGCTAAGTGTGATGGGGCATAATGTATCATACACTCATGAACATGTTTACATAAAGGATGAAACCTTTATTCTAGTCTCATTTCCTCACCTCCTTGGTACACTAAATTACTAGTTTGGTTTTACCTAAATCATCATTTGTTTTGATCCCAAAGCTCTCAAAAAGGGAAGAATTACTTAATATATGAGGTGCACCAAGTAGGCCTAGTACCTAAAAGACTTAGTGATGTGGAAATTTGACAATTGGAAGTTTATGACTTCCTGTAGGAACTAACAATAATAAAAAAATTTGAGGGTGATTGACTTTGGTGGAGATAAGAAATAAAGAAACTCTAAAATTTTCTCATCCACTGATCTATCATATTCATAGCCTAAAACCTGATAAACCATGGAAATATCCTACCTAGTTAGTTAAGGTAATATGGTGTATTTGAAAGGAGGTGGACCAGTTGGTAATGGGGCATATGGGGATAATAGATTACTCAACAACTTCTCTCTTTAAGACTATGATAATTCTTGGTACTTAGAATCAATCTCATCATCATCTAGAGTTTCATATATAATATGGTTTAGAATTTGGAGCATTTGGGCAATGGATTCTTTAGTTATTTCACAAACTATCCTAGAATCATGTATATAAATTATTTTTTGTCTATCCACCTAGTAATTGAAAACACACCAATTTATTAATTCTAGAAAGTGATAATTTTGTGAAACAACTGATCTAGCTAAGTTCGATTCCCATAAGTTCAATTCGTTTCGTCCATTGTTAGCATCATCCTAGTCTCTCTGAATTAATTGGTGAAGGTCAAGGAAAGATAGTGCAGGATCAAAAACATCAATTTCCCTGTCCTCCAAGTGGTCATCATATACAATGATTTTCTTGGATCGTTAGATTTGGATAGGGTTCAATTTAGTGGCCATTTGATTACTTTTAGGGGGGAAAGAATGACTACCTTTCTCTATCTATCCTTATTCTAAAAATTTTGAACACATTTGAAATAAGGAAATGAGAATAGTACCCATACTTATTTGTCAAAGGAGAATTTGATTGCTTTTATTGGAGTCTAATGTACTCGTAACAATGCTTACTATGTGCATTTACTTCATTTTCTTCGGGGGTAATTATTTTAAACTTAAAAAAAAATGGATTACATCGACGCGATGCATTATTTATTTGGCTTACATGATCCGAAAAGATATTTTACACGACTATGGTTGAGTTATTAACAATGTTTTGATTAGCCAATTAGGAAGCTTAATGAAAGAAGAAGAAGATATGAAAATATATCACAGCTACATAAACATCATGTATATAACTAAAATGAATCAATAAACAATAGCAAACCATAACACCAATGTGATAACGGAGTTCAGCAATCTCGCCTACGTCTCTGAGCCTTTGTCTCAATGGGTGAGGCTTTCTTATTTATGTTCAAAGCTCAATTAGTACATCCAAACAATGCCAAAAGGTTACAAAAATGATCTAGTCTTGTTCTTTCATATATTAAGAACCCAACAAAAGAAACGACACTCAAAATGGATGACCGGAGCTCCCAGAAATGGCCCACAAAGGTGCGCTCCTCAACAACTTCCCTGCATAAAAATGGATTTGGTTTGGCTTTACTTCAGCATAAATCTACTCTGAATCTCCCCTATGGCCTCAAGAAGGCATGGTTTATATATATCTAAAGTTGATTATCATCCACCAACTTCCTCCCAAAATATGGCCTCAAAAAGGGCCCAATATCCCCCCAAAATGGGCAAAATCCTCCAAAAACAGGCATAAAATCAATTAAAAATCCATATAACATGGTCAAAACCCACTTTATGAAACCAAATTCAAAAATATCCCCTAGGGATGGGTTTGCACTCCGAAATTAGGTCATATGGTGTATAGGTGGCCAAGCGCCAGCCCAAAGGCATGTGCGCTCGCCCCTTTTCCGAAATCATTTTTCATATGTGGCTTGGGGATAGGACTGCACCCTTGGGGTGCACCTAACCCTTGGTTCCAACCCCCACATTTATGATGGAATGGTACTACAACTGTGCTCTCTGGTGGTTAAGTGAATTGGTGTCCTCACCCTATGCAGTGTAGTTACAAGTTACAGTCAAACCGTGGGTTGGGGCTTAGCCCCATCCCCCTTCCACCCCATACACTATTACATTGAACTTTACATAGTATAAAGTGGGTTTTATACCCCAATCACATATGTTGGCATGTTTTCCATTGGACCTCTCCCAAATATTTTTTCTCGCAATGGGTCATGGGTTCGAATCCCATAAGCCCCCCCAAAAAACTTTTATACTTCCATCCAGTGACAATGGTGCCACGTGGCAGCCCATGTTTGGGCCACGTGGCACCTCTTCATTTGTTTAATAGTGCCACTTGTCAAATTTTGAGTGGATCTTCCCTCTACCTAGTCAAATTGTTGATGTGATGCCACATGTCTCAATGCTACGTCAGCATGATGATGTCATGTTGACGTCAACATTGACTTTTTGCCTGTTGACTTTTTACTTATTTAGGAAAAAAGTTAGAGTGTGATAAATCTCGCATACAACATCCTTTTGAGAAAGTAAATATATGGCAGGAATCATTGCGACGAGCCGGTCGCAATGAAATTGGTTTCATTTGATTCTGATAACTTTTATTTTTTATCCTTTTCTGGACCTGGGAAGCCTCCTAGATCTGATTCTGGATCACACCTCCCCACTACGGACCTTTTGGTCCCAAAAAGGTTACTGACCAGTCAAAAAGCTTGGAATATGCCACCTGGCTTGTCCTCTGTCTCTGAACTCTATCATGTGCACTTATCTCATCAATATCAACTGTAACACAATCATGACAATTGAAAACATATTCTTAGCCATTTGAACCCTATCACATCTTACTGAAGCCACTATCATCCATGTAGACAACATTACTAATGATAGAATCAAAAAGACAACTGCAAATGAATTGATGTGATTAAAATATTTGCACAACATGAGCTTATCTTGAAGCAAACTTTGATTGATTTTCCATATTCTTGCTTAAGACCTATTACTTCATTTGAAATAATCATTGGTTTGTTGCTTCCTTGAACTACCTTCTTTAATTGTTCCATTGTTTGAATAGTTTTATTTTCCTTAACATGATGAGCATGGACCACATAATCTTGACATTCTTTGGTTAATTGATATTGATTCTTTGTCCTGTAGAAGATTGCCTTACGATCATATAAGTATGGACTACCTAAGACCATTCCACATTCACTTAGTGGCACTACATCACATGTTACCTTGTCCACATACTTAGATGAAATTGAAAATTTGATTGTACAATGCTTTGTTATGTGCACTTGATGATGATTGCTTATCCATTTAAGTGTGTAAGGCTTATGATGTACTTGTGTTTTTAACCCCAATTTCTTAAGCAATTCTTCTAAGATTAGATTAGATTGAGATCCACTGTCGATTAATGTGTCTATCTTAGTGTGTCGAATGATGGTCCTTATATGAAAAAAGTTACTTCTACAATCAATTCCTTCACCAATTTTACCTGTCATACCAACCAAGGAGACCTTTGATTCATAACCTAAATCTGATCCCAAGTCTGTGGGTTTTGTTGTCACTACAACTGTTTGCCTTCCCTTCTTTTCCTTGAACCACTTTGGCCTCTTCTCGAGATAAAACTTCCAAAAAAGTTCCTCATCATGCCCCTCTTTCTTGCATTGCTTGAAAGAGGGCTTATCTTCCTTTCTCGCCACTGAACTTGCCTTTTTTCCTGTCCACTTCCTCTTGTCCTTTTTCCTTGAAGATAATTCCCCTGATACACCTGCTTTCCCTACTTCAATGTATGTTGCTTGAATAGAAACCTCATCAAGGTTACTGGGTCCAAACATGAATACAATGTTCCTAATATGTGCAGGTAAACCTCCTATATGCTTCATAAGGATTTCTTGGGTATGCAAAGGGACATCTAACATCAATGCCATTTTTCGAAATCCATTTGTATATTCTTGCATTGTTTGTCCTCTTCTTAGTTTTAAAGATTTCCATTCAATTAACACTTTATCTTTATAACCCAAAGGACAAAATTTCTTTCTAAGTGCAGAAATGAAACTTTTCCATGATGGAAATACATTACCCACTTGTTGCATGCCATTTTGCAACTTTATTTTCCACCAGATGAGAGTTGTGCCTGCAAGTCTCAAAGATGTCAACTTGATTTGTGTGGCCTCATTATTGATCTGTTGCACAATCAAGTAAACCTCCATTTTCCTGACCCAATTTTCAAGTCTCTCTGCATTTACTTCACCATCATATATGGGTAACTCAAATTTAACATCAATTTTTAATAATGCCATTTCATTCTTATGTTTATGAACATGTTTCTTTGCATTGGATTTAGAACTTGAACTTGAAGAAGAAGGAGAAGAAGGAGATGATGATGGAGGTGAAGGAGGAACCTGAGGAGGATCCTATCCTTCTTCACTTTTTCCCTTTGAAGATTCACCCAGATTTGGTCTTTTCTGTTCCAAGTAATCCTTGTACAAAACATTCATCATCTCCGACATAGCAAAGAAAGTTTTTCGAAACTCTTTATCATCAAGAGAAAGTCTCTCTTTCAATGCCATATTCTCGCTTTGAGAAGTTCTCTTTCTCAATCCAATTGTGGATTCTCTTCAACAATATCTCCTTCACCATGATGTATCTTTTCCCTGGTTAACATGCAAAACTCAAATCCAAATGTCAACTATCTTTGATACCACTTGATCTGAAAAGATATTTTACACGACTATGGTTGAGTTATTAAGCATGTTTTTATTAAACAATTAGGAAGATTAATGAAAGAAGAAGAACATATGAGAATATATCACAGCCATATAAACATGTACAGAACTGAAATGAAGCAATAAACAACAACAAACCATAACACCAATGTGATAATGGAGTTTGGAAATCTCGCCTACGTCTATGGGCCTTTGTCTTAGTAGGTGAGACTTTCTTATTTATGTTCAAAGATTAATTAGTACATCATAGCAGTGCTAAAAGGTTAAAAAACTCATCTGGTATTTTTCTCTCAGATCTTAAGAACCCAACAAAAGAAACGACACTCAAAATGGATGATCGAAGCTCCCAGAAGTGGCCCACAAACGTGTGCTCCTCAACAACTTCCCTGCATAAAAATGGCTTTGGCTTGGATTTTGTTCAGCATAAATCTACTCTTAATCTCCTCTATGGCCTCAAGAAGGCCTGGATTATATAGATTTGAAGTCGGTTGTCATCCCTCAAATTCCTCCCAAAATCTGGCCTCAAAAAGGGCCCAATATCCCCCAAAAATGGGCAAAATCCTCCAAAAACAGGCATAAAATCAATTAAAAATCCATATAATATGGTCAAAACCCAATTTATGCAACCAAATTCAAAAATAGCCCCTAGGGCTGGGCGCGCGCTCCAAAATGAGGTCATATGGTGTAAATGTGTCCAAGCGCCAGCCCAAAGGGCTACGTGCTGGCCCCTTTTTCGAAATCATTGGTCATATGTGGCTTGGCGATAGGACCATGCCCTTGGGGTGTGCCTAACCCTTGGTTCCATCCCCCACATTTATGGTGGAACAGTGCTACAACTGTGCACTTTGGTGGTTAAGTGAATTGGTGCCCATGCCCTATGCAGTGTGGTCATAGGTTACAATCAAACCGTGGGTTGGGGCTTAGCCCTAGCCCCCTTCTACCCCATACACTATTACATTGCACTTTACATAATATAAAGTTGGTTTTATACCCCAATCACATATGTTGGCATGTTGGCCATTGGACCTCTCCCAAATATTTGTTCTCGCAATGGGTCATGGGTTCGAATCCCATGAGCCCCCAAAAAAATTTATGCTGCCATCTAGTGATAGGGTGCCACATGGAAGCCCATGTCTGGGCCACATGGCACCTCTTCATTTGTTGAATAGTGGCACTTGTCAACTACTGAGTGGATCTGCCCTCTGCCTAGTCAAACTGTTGTTGTGTTGCCACATGTCTCAATGCTACATCAACATGATGATGTCAACATTGACTTTTTTGCATACTGACCTGTTGACTTTTTCCATCTTTGGGAAAATGGTCAGAGTGTGATAACTCTCGCATACAACTTCCTTTTGATAAAGTAGATATATGGTTGGAATCAATGCGATGAGCTGATCGCAATGGAATTGGTTTCATTCGATTATGAGAGCTTTCATTTTTTATCCTTTTCTAGACCTGGGAAGCCTCCTAGATCTGATTCTAGATCATTACATCACAGTGGGACATGTCATCAATTCATGCATTTCGGGGGTGAGCTAAAGTGGTTTCATAATACCACCCATGTGTACCGAAATGAATAAGGTGAGGACACATTATCACTCGTTAATACAATGGTTCTGAATTTAGGCCTCCGACCCATTGTTATCTAGCATGCACTTTCATAGGTTGAAATAAGTTGAGACCATCGATCTTGGATCTATATCAATGGTTTGATTGTTTCTATTGAATTTTTATTTCAAACCTTGTTTTCTCTCTGTTTTTCCTACGTAAATATTTCAAAGTGATGTAGTATACATGGTATCGAACCTTAACTAATGAGTGAATGATAATACAAACTTGAAGTGAATGGAACTCAAACATAACCAATGTGAACCATTTAAATAGGAACAAACATCTACATGATCTACATTCTATATCTATATTAGAAATGAGGCTACATATCAATTATATTGTGGGGTCAATCCCTTTGACGCACATGTGAGGTCGGTATCTCCTTTTCGTGGTCTTCTCCTTTATGCATTTTCGTTACCGGCAAGTGTCGATCCAATGCAAATGTTAGCGGGTTTCTCCCCTCTGCATACATATTGGAAAGTGGGGTTGATCCAATGTAGATTGAAGTGGGTTGCTCCTATGCACACTCTCCTTACTGGTAGGTGGGGTCAAACAATGCAATCGTCAACCAGTTTGGGAGATGGTTTATTTGCTCGGGGTTTGGTGCCATGGTATTTTTTTATTTGTCTTACTTTTTGTTTACTTTTTATTTTTTATTTCTTTGTAATATAATTTAAACTCATATTTGTATTTAATATGTGTTTTGATAGTTATATGTAAGGGTATAGGAACGAAGTGGAGGTAGGTTCCTATGCATGGAGGGTGAGAGAGAGAGAACTGGATGGAGGGAGAGAGCCAACAAGAGTCTTTTGTTTCATTTTTAACATCGTTGTTAGCACATGCCTTTGTTTTCCCTGCGACCTGAAATATGTATAGGAGATTCATTACGTTCATGAATTTTCTCATAATTTATGGGGATATGGGGGATAAGTCAGATACAGAACATTCATATGGATTTCTTTGTATTATTTTTCTAACACATCTAACTCATGCAACCATGATCGAGGTTGTGATCATGCCTGGTCTCTCAATATTTGTCCCAGTTAATACTATGCAGGCCCCATGGTAAACAATTGGGACCTATGGGATTAGAATTGAAAGTTATTTGATGCATATGGAAATGGTTAGAGCACTAGGTTGAAGGTGTATGGATTGTGGCCAGGACCTTAGGAAGAGGTATGACCATAAAAATATTAGTTGGGATTGGGTGTGGGGATCATCGGGGTCGAGGTTAAGTTC
>JASDQU010101016.1:748504-772481 GCA_032191745.1 Picea mariana
TACATTCATCGACCTTTTTCACAAGGTCCATTCACATCACACATTCACATTTTTTAGTTTGCCACAGTTCTTGGCCAGTATAGTTATTTTTACAAACTGGGGGAAACAGGGTGTTACAATTCCCTCCCCCTTAAAGGAACATCGTCCTCGATGTTCTTATCTATTAACATGACATGCATGTACAAAAGTAAACAAAATCGGATATGCCTGTCTCATGGCATCCTCCATTTCCCATGTAACCTCATCTCGGCCAAAATGTCTCCACTGCACCTTGACCTTTGCAATGGTTCGGTTCCAGAGCAGGGTTTCCTTTCTGTCCAGTATGCACTGAGATTCTGGTAGAAATTCTCCCTCCGGTTCCACCTAGATCACAGACCAATCAATTATATGATTAGCATCATGTACATATTCCTTCAATAATGAAACATAGAAAACATTATGTGCTTTTACTGTGGGAGGAAGTGCTAGCCTATAGGCTACAGGTCCCACTCTATCTAGAACCTCAAAGGGTCCACAATATCGAGGTGCCAACTTGGCACAAGCTCCCATTTTCAAGGAAATCTTCCTGGGCCTAACTCTGAGATATGCATGATCTCCAGCTTTGAACTCTCTTGGAGTTCTCTTTTGGTTAGCATAACTTTTCTGTCGGTTCTGAGCGACCTTCAGGTTTTGTTTTATCCGAGTCACCTGATGTTCCATTTCTTTCAACATGTCGAGTCCAAAAGAAATCCTATTTACAGGATTACTCCAGCTGACTGGAGTGTTACACGATCTACCATAGAGGACTTCGAAGGGACTCATATTTAAGGATGCTTGGTAGTCGTTGTTGTAAGCGAATTCTACCAGTGGTAGGTAGTCTTCCCACTTCTTGGGTTGATGCATTACATGCATCCTTAACATATCTTCTAGTATTTGATTCACTCTTTCTATCTGTCCATCGGTTTGAGGGTGATAGGCGGTGCTAAATAACAACTTGGTCTCTAAACCAACCATCAGTGATTTCCAAAAGTTGGAAGTAAATTTAGTGTCTCTGTCAGACACGATCTCTTTCGACATACCATGCAGTCTGAATATCTCTTTCATGAATACCTGGGCGATATTGATTGCCTTACAGGTCGACTTGATGGGGATGAAGTGAGCAGACTTGCTCAATTTATCCACCACCACCATAATGGCATCATTCTATTTGGTTGAGGTTGGTAATCCAGTGATGAAATCCATGGAGATGGTTTCCCATTTCCACTCTGGGATTGGTAAAGGTTCCAATAATCCTGCTGGGTGTCGATGTTCTGCTTTAACCTGTTGGCACTCTATGCATTTGGCTAGGTACTCAGCTATGTCTTTCTTCAATCCAGGCCAATAAAATTGTTTCCTGGTAGCAGTGATCATTTTCTGGTATCCTGGATGACTCGAGTAGGGTCTTTTATGTAGTTCATCCATAATGACCCTCTTCAAGTCGTCACAATCTGGGATGTAAAATCTTCTTTTGTTAGTGAGAAAACCTCCTTCGGTCTTATGGTAGCCTTCATATTTTACTACGACGGGTTCTTGTTGTAGGTACATGGTCACGGTCCGGACGAAGGGATCTGTTTCTTGTGCATTTCTGATTCTTTCCTTGACATCTGTCTCGCGGGTGCTCACCGCTGCCAGGTGAATTGTTTTCATACTTCTGCTAAGGGCATCAGCCACCCTATTTTCCTTTCCTTTAATGTGTTTGATTTCGAAATCAAACTTGCTAAGGAAGGCCATCCACGTAGCTTTCCTGGCATTGAGCTTTGTTTGATCAAACATGTATCACAATCCGCAGTGATCCGTCATAAGTACAAACTTTCTTCTCAGGAGGTAATGCCTCCACATTTTCAAGGCATGCACTATGGCAGCCAGTTCTAGATCATGGGTCACATAGTTGACTTCATGCTCATTCAATTTTCGGGATTCATAGAAGATCACACTTCCTTCCTGCATCTGTGCACACGAGGAAGTCAGCTTCTGGATCAACGATCTTCAGCACGGGCACATGGGTTAGTAGATGTTTCAGGGTTTGAAATCTTTCTTCACATTTCTATTTCCACAGGAATTTTTTCCCCTTATTCTGGAGGGCAGTGATTGGACAACCAATCTTGGAGAATCCTTTTATAAATCTCCTATAGTATCATGCTAATCCCATAAAGGATCTGATGTCCGAAACATCCTTCGGGAGGGTCTACCACTACTCCTTCTTCAGAGAGAACATGGCCTAAGTAATGTATTTGCTTCTGGAAGAATTCACATTTGTTGAATTTAGCATAGAGCTGATGTTCTCTTAGCAATTGCAGCACAAGTCTAATATGCTCTTCATGCTCTTTTCTGTTCTTGGAGTAAATTAATATATCATCAATAAAAACAAGTACAAATTTGTTCAGGAATTTGCCGAGTACATTGTTCATCAAGCACATAAAAGTGGCAGCGGCATTGGCCAACCCAAATGGCACCACGACAAACTCATAATGACCATACCTTGTTCGGAAGGCAGTTTTATGGATGTCTTCACCCTTGATTCGGACTTGATGGTATCCTGACCTCAAATCAATCTTTGAGAAAATAGATGCACCCCCCAATTGATCGAACAAGCCATCGATCCTAGGCAAGGGGTACTTGTTCTTTATGGTTACTTTATTGAGTTGTCTATAATCTATACACAGTCTAAGGGTACTGTCCTTCTTTTTCAGGAACAGGACTGGTGCTCCCCACGGAGACACGTTGGGTCGAATATAGCCTTTATCCATCATTTCCTTTAATTGCATCTTGAGTTCAACTAACTCGGGTGTGCTCATCCAGTAGGGTGTCCTAGACACCGACATCGCTCCCGGTGCAAGTTCTATCAAGAAGTCTATGTCCCTTCTCGGAGGTAAACCCAGTACCTCTTCCGGAAACACATCTCTGTATTCTCTCAGAATAGGGTGATCGTCAGGGTTTGGTTTGTCATCTTCGATTGTTTTCAACACCTGTATTGCATATAGGTTACATCCCTTTCGGCAATACTTTCTCATTTGTAGAGCTGATATTTGTCTCACCAAGACAGGTTTTCGGATCCCTTGAAGGGTTATCCTCTTCCCTTCCTTACTTACACATTCTAAGGTCTTATGGTAACAGTCCAATCTGGCTTTATGGGTAGCTAGCCAATCCATACCAATCAACAAATCATATGATCCTAGGGGTAATATGTTAAGGGTTTCTTGGGTGGGGAATTCACCCAACATTAATTGGTAGGCTGGTATGACTTCTGCTATCCTCCTTTTGGTGCCAGTGGCTAACTGTACCAACCATGGCTTGGTATGTTTTTGTGGCTGTAGTTTACACTTGTCAACAACTTTAGGGGCTATATAACTCAAATTTGAACCAGGGTCAATTAAAACAGACACTAGATGGTTGGAAATCATACCTTCTATTTCCAACACTGAAGCTTGGTGGTCGGATTGGTTATTATCCAAGGCTGTATAAATTTGTGGCACACTCCTGGCCACATCATTGATAGTAGTCATCCTCTGACTATTCTATTTTCGGTGTGGGCAGTCTCTCAGGAGATGTTCTTCTCTGCAACCCCAGCATTTCAAAGGTTCTCTCTTTGGGTTATCAGTCTTCACTGATATGGGTCCAGAAGTCTTATTTCCACTCAAGGAGGGAAAATTCTGCTAGTGCATACTCTGGGTTGGAAAGTTCATTCTTGGGTTCTTCTTGTAGTTCTTAAATCCTAGGGATTTAATTCCCCTTTTCTGAAATCTTGAACTATTCTTCTGTTTCCATCCTTCGTGAGGTTCTGCTCGATGCCCAAACTGTTCATGACAATAGGTTGCCTTTTGAATAGTGTCTTTTAGAGTCTTTGGCTCATCAAATTCAATTCTATTCTGATAGTCCTTAGGTAGTCCACTGATGAAGCGTTGCACCTTTTCCTTTTCTGCCTTGATATAGGGTACATACCTCAACAAATCAAGGAATTTGTTGACATATTCTTCTATAGTAAGTTGTCCCAGTTTGAGTTCATAAAATTCTTTAGTCTTTTCGTTGAAATATTTTTCCGACAGATACTTCTTCCGGAAGTATTTCTCAAACCGTTCCCAAGACAGGTCCTCTTTGTGAACCCCTTTCATATTCTTAAGGTCTTCCCACCAAATGGAAGCCTTTCCATTCAAGTTGAAGGTGGCCAATTGGGCCTTCATATTCTTTGAAAAGTCATGGACTCTGAAATACTTCTTTAGTCCAAGTAGCCAGGCCTCTGCTTCCTCTCCCTTCTTTATTTCACCGTCGAAGGAGGGTGGTTTGGCCTTTCTGAATTCTTCGAATTTTTTACCTTTGGAAGGTTTTTGCTTCTTCTGTTTCTTTCGGGAATAGGAACTGGTTTTGCTGCTAGAAGAGCCTTCTAAATTGCCAGCTTCCTCCTCAGAGGAATCACTCGGCATTGGTCCTTTACCTCTTGGGTGGACCTTTTTCGAGGTGCTCCTCTCAGTGTGGCCACTGATATGACCATGTTCATGAGTTTCAGGTTCATGCTGCATTTGTCTTTGTAGATCGGATAAACTCTGCAGTAAAACTGTGTTAATTTCTGTTTTCTTTTCTTGTTCTTTCATCATCCTTTCATTGTCATCCTTGCAGCTTTGTAATTCGACCATGAGACTCCTCACAGTCTCGGCTAGATCTGGAGGGGTCCCTGCTGCCCTCCTTTTGTCAGACTCTTCGTCTCTATTGTGGGAGCCTTCTCCCACTTCTTGGTGAGTCACCATACTATGCATTGATAATTTCCCACGGTTGATCTTCCGCTTATGTGCAAAAAGAAAAAATGCTGGTTGTTAGTCAATATTTATATTTATTTATAACCAGTACATAATTCATATTTTCACATGTACACACACACAATAGGGGTTTTTCATTCTTAACTTCATCTTTTGATTAGGAAGGTTAAGACAGGGGGTTATTCTTTTTAAGAGTGTTTCGAACAGAGCTTTTGCGCAACTCGTTCATGAGCCCAAGCAGGCCAAGTGTTGTAACCATGCTCTGATACCAATTTGTCACACACCTACTACGACATACTAATTTTTTTTGCCTTTTCCTAAGGGACAGAATCCCCGAGACCCTACGGGGCCTAGCACAGGTTGCAGATGCCACCTCCGCCCCAACAGAGTCTCTGTGTGACCTCCCGGTCTTAAGTATAATTTAGTTTCTTTTATGAGCCAGGTCCTTTTGGAAGCTCCCCTGTGCGAACAGCACTATGCGCGAGGTCCATGACTCTCAAGCGACCATGGTGCTATGACCAAGGCCTATTCCCAAAGGCGCTTGTCGCAACTCGCCATCTTGCGAGTTTGTGAGTCGAAGCTCTCGACTCCTTCTTTCCAATCTCGATATACCCGAGATCATGAAAGGGGTATATCTCCCTTCTATCAGCGCCCCCCCGCGTGTGACCACCGGCTAGGCTAAACATTATCTCCCGTCGCAACTCACGACTTCGCGAGTTGTAGCGATGAGCCTTCATGCTCTTATCCCACGAAACCCCAAGACATGAGAGGTCAACGGAGTGTTGACTCCTTCTCCCCAGACGACGCGTTTTCACCCGTCAACCATGTCGGCCCCACCTTGTGGTTCTGCCACGTGTCCACACTCGTGCCTCATCTCTCAGCACTTCGCGAATTTTGATGTCGAGAAAAGGTTCTCTCAACGTCTAAACCCCCGAAGGCACAATATGAAATGGGGTACCTAATCCAAGGGTCCCCTCGTGACCTGGATCCAATGGCTGTCTCCACTCCTCGCTATTTCGCAACTTCGCAAGTTGTGGCGTCCAACCTTGGTACCTTCCCTTCATGAAACCTTGAGACGCGAAAGTCAAAGAAGGTTTGACTCCTTTCGGGCTTCTCAAAACTCACAACTTCGCGACTTGAGTTGTCGGGCCTTTTTGGTCCTTTCTTACGAGAACTCGAAGTACAAGAAGTCAAAAGGATGTTGACTCCCATTTCAAATGACACGTGTCCACCACCTATCACCACTTCTCCCTCTCTCTCGACATCTTATCGTCACACCACCTATCAACCACATGGGTCCCACCAGGCAGATGTGCCATGTGTTGCACAAGCTCTCGCAACTCGCAAGCTCGTGACTTCTACGGTCGAAGATGATTCCCCTCAACCTTCGAGACCCCGATATGCGATATGGCGAGGAGGTCATGACTCAATGGTTGCTCCTACTTCTCGCTATTCAGAACTTTGCGACTCCAAGGGTTTGGTCTTCCACCTCCAAACTCAGGAACCCCCGATACGAGAAATGGTCAGATCCCATAGCTGTCCTTCCTCTTTGATCAACGACCCAGATCGCATCGCGATCTCGTGACTCGGGACTTCGTGACTCCAAGAGTCGGGTCTTCCACTTTCAAACTTACGAACCCCTGATACGCGAAGTGGTCAGATCTCTGCCACCTGTCCTCTTTGATCAACGGTCCAGATCACATCGTGATCTTGTGACTTGGGACTTTGTGACTCCAAGAGTCGGGTCTTCCACCTTCAAACTTACAAACCCCTGATATGTGAAATGGTCAGATCTCCGCCACCTGTCCTCTAATATGGACGGTCCTGATGTCTTCGGGACTTTCGGGACGTAGTCGAGTTCTCTCTCCCACCTAAGTAAAGGTTAATATCGATGGCTTATAGGGCTCTGATGGGTCCCTGAGATCTACGGTCCAGGATCCCATCGCTATTTGCGAAGGCTGAAAGGGAGAGGTGTTAATGCCTACCCTCCTTCCCTCGATCCGTCGGCGTTGACAGGCTTGGGGTATTCTCAGAAGGACTCTGATCGTTCATTTACTAAGTGATAGGGTATTTTATTTCTATATTTGAACTTGCTATCCCTTTTGAGCTTGAATCACGAAGTTCTAACTCTCGGATCTTCAGGCTCCCATGACCCCGAAACCTTAGAAAGCTACTCTTTCTTGCATAAGGGTTCCAGACCCGGATTGCATGGACCCTCAGATGGTTCTTGGGAAATTATCCTTGATCTTAATCAAATCTCTGGTAAGGTTCAGTACAGTTACAAGGTTTATGGGGTAATTCTCGGAAAAGAGTGCTCTCAAGGGGCCTTCCCAGAATATTACGAGAAACTAAGAAAATAAGACGACTCTCAGTGGAGAAAACTCATGTCCCAGACTTAAACATTTGTGCAGAAAACAACTATGGCATGTAAGAATACACAGGCATCCATTCTATCAAATCAAACATTAGGGAAATACTTCTATTCAAAACTATTTACAAGCACATAAAACTGAACATGCGATTATGGCATTAACTTCAAATAACACTTATCAGAAATAACACCAGAGGTGATGCAACTGCTGAGAGGGGTGCTCATTTCCACCCAACCGTAGGCTCAGCGACTCCGATAGGATTTACCTCTAGCCACCCTCGAGCTGAGACCATGATGTTGTGAGACTGCGTCTCAAATTTCCAGTGACCGAGGACGAGGGTTACTCTCCCCCTTCTCTGCTATCACTCACTATGCATGTCTCCAGAGTTCTTCCTCTTTTCCTCGTGTCTGCCCCCTCCACGCTTCTTCCTCATGCATTTTCCTCTTGCGAGGTTTCATGTGGAGCAATTTCCCTCGCGGTGGTTAGGCCCGAGGCTCCTACGGATGGGTGGTTCATTTCCCCCATCCCTCATTAATTCCTGAGGAGCCATCTACCTACTAGCCTGCGAGTAAATTATTTCGGGCCAGTGAGCCACTCTTGGTTCTCCGAGCTAGTGAAGTCCAAATATGGTATTGGTTTTGGTGGAAGTTAACGCCACCTTTCCAGGTGCCTTCCTGATGCAGGAGCATCTCAAGCGAGCCAGCATGGAAGCAAAAGACAGCTGGACAAGCGCCAACGCAAATTTTGAAATTTCCTTGAAGTTAATGCGCCAACCTTAAATGAGACAATTAAATGATGGAACACTTGTAAAATGTAACTGGACCTTGAGCGATTTGCTCTCGTCCTTTGTAGATAGAAGTCATTTATGATAGTTAATGTAAAGTAGATAGAATTCAATTCTAGATTAGACAGTTTTAGAGCGCAAGCGGGAAATGGGATATAGACACCCTCATTGTGTATTGTAACATTATTATTGAGCAGGAAGATAATTGAAGCATGAGGAGAGCATAGAGGAGAAGCAGAGAGATGTGTAGCAGACCCCATGTACAGAAGTTCTCAATTAATACAAAGAAAGTTGTGATTCAGACTCATGGTGTTCATATATTCTCTATGTATGCATCTTTGAATGTTATGCTCATGAATGGTTTACTCTTTCTGTCATGCAATTGCTTTTATGCTATGTATGAATGATTTCTTGTTGAATGTTTGAAATCTGAGAGGAAAGGGTAATGGAATGAGTTTCAAATGTTTTTCTATTTGAGCAAGAGTTCTTACAAGGAGTGCAGTTGAAGTGTCCGCAAGGAGGGCGTTGACAAAAGGTTCAGAGGTTTGTCTCTGAAAGCTCAGAAGAGATAGCTTTTGTTCTCATTTCAACAAAATTGCAAGCAGGCACAGGAGCCGTGCAAGGAGTGCGTAGGCCGAGTGAAATCTAAGGGTTGCGAACCTGAGAGGAGAATTTAGAGACTGCTGCTGCAGGTGTGCGCAGAGTCAAAGGATTTCAACACTTGAAAGTGTTTGAAAATCTACCACAAGGAGTGTGTGCAGGGATTTTTTGAAAGGTTCAGAGTTAGAAAGAGTTCAAAGGGATTCAAAGCCTTCGAAGTCATTGAAGGAAAGCACCGTGACGAAAGGCCACAGGAGGACAAGCTCTCAGAGGAAGAGACGAATGGTCAAAATTCTCGGTGGAGAATCTGTGAAGTCCCGTAAGTCGTCAGATCTCCTACAGAAGCAGGGGAGTTACGGTGAAATTTCTCTAAAGGTTCAAAGCTCAGGAGAGTTAGAACCGTAGATCCAAGCCACAAGGGCCATTGGATTTACACATGGATACTTATATCGTGTTTTCATGGGTGGAAGTCCCGTAAGTCTTGCAACGAGAATCACGATATTTCGAAACGCGATATCCCGAAAGCTAAAGGGATTGTGTGGGCCACGGAGTAGTCAGCGAGTGGACAGGTGGCATGCTACTTCGGAGTTTCATGGAGCGAAGTCCCAAAAATATGCATTAGGATTCACGATATTGTGAAGTCCAAAATGCCGATGAGGTGAAGGACCGTTGAAAATTCGAAGCATGCGAGTGTATCGGAGTTTCGGAAAATCGGGGTTCGGGAGTTGAGGAGACAAGTTTTATCAACATCGTGATCGCCGAAATTTTGATAGGGAAAAATATCGAAAGGGTAAAGGACGGGTCAACATAGACTGTTTCGGGTTTCGGAGATTCGAGAGACCAACGCTTGACCACCGGATTCGCGAAGTCGCGAAATCTGATCTCCTAAGTGAAAAAAAGGGGATCCCGTGAGAGTTGTCGTGGGTGCAGATTTCTCGACACGGAAATAGAAGAGTTGGTTTAGAGTTCTTCGGGCCAAGGAAAAAAGGAAAGATCCTGTACTAACGTGGACCTTTTCGACCTGCGGGTTGTGGAGGGAGCGCGCATTGGCGTCAGTTTGGTATCAGAGCACAAAAAAGTTCTTTGCTTTCTGTAGCAGAGAAGAAGAAAATTCACCATGCCGCCAAGGAGAAGGGACAGGCAAACACCCGATCCACCTGAGGATAGGGAAATGTTGTGAAGAAGGGGCAGGCAGATGACAGATCCAACCATGGAGAGAGAGATGCATGATCTACGAGCCAGACTCGAAGACATGGAGACAACACAAAGACGTATAGTCAGTGTTGGGGATCTTAGTTATTCCAAAAGTGAGATTGAGGCTGAACGTGAAGAAGAAGTTGCAGCTGAAGATGCAGCAAATGAACGTTTGATCAGATCTATTGTAAGAATGGGTGCAAGAGCAAAGATGGACATTCCAGTTTATGAAGGAAACTTGGATTCAGAGGAGCTTCTAGACTGGATTAGAGCTCTAGACACATACTTTGACTATGAATATGTCGAAGAGGACAAGAAAGTCAAGCATGCTGTCACAAGATTGAAAGGACATGAAACATTGTGGTGGGATGAACTACAAGCTGACAGATGCTGCAAGGGCAAGCAGAAAATCAAAAGCTGGGATAGAATGATCACGAAGATGAAGGCGAAATTCATCCCTGGAGATTACCAAATTACTCTGTTTAGGAGGATGCAGAACCTGAGACAGAAGTTGATGACAATGAAAGAATACACTGAGGAATTCTATAAGCTGAACATCAGGGCAGGTCATCGGGAGAGCGATGATGAAAAGGTTGCTAGATATCTGAATGGTCTGAGATATGACATTCAGGATGAGATGAGCATGGTAACCATCTGAACGGTGGAAGATTCTTATCAGATGGCTCTGAAAGCGGAAGAGAAGCTGAGCCGAAAGCAGGGTCAGAGAGGCTGAGGTAGAAGTCAGCCAAGAGGCAAATCAGTTGCCCAGGATAAATATCAGAAGCCCAAGGAGGACTAGAAGAAACCTCAGACTCAAACTAAGAGACGTGGAACCTCACAGAGAGGACAACATACTGAGTAGAGAGGAGATTATGCTGATAACAATACTTTTCCTCGTACTAGAGGTAGAGGAAGAGGAAGAGGTTGAGTAATAACATGCTTCACATGTGGAAAGAATGGGCACAAGTCTTACGAGTGTCCAGACAAAAAGAAGGAGAGTGGAGAATCTCACATCGCCAAAGCACAGAGGCGGGATGTTGAGGCAGAAGACGCTGAAGGTGGAAGATCGTTGATGATGTGAAAAGATCTTTTGACACCAGAGAAGGAGGTGGAGAGTTCAGTCCAAAGAACCAGACTTTTTCAAACTGCTTGCAAGACCAAGGACAAGGTATGCAAGGTCATTGTAGATAGTGGTAGCAAGGATAATCTTGTTCCTACAGAGATGGTAGAGAAGTTGGAGCTGGAGACGATTGATCATCCAAGCCCATACATAATTTCATGGCTACAAAAAGGACATCAGGTAACTGTCACTAAACAATGTTTAGTTGAATTTAAGATAGGAGGATATAATGATAAGATATTATGTGATGTCATTCCTATGGATGTTTGTCATCTATTGCTGGGTAGACCATGGCAATATGACAGGAATGTGATTCATGATGGGAGAATGAACACATACACCCTAGAGAAGAATGGGAGGACACACATGTTGCTTCCAATCAAGGATAAGGAGGTGAAAATGGAAGTAAGCAACATAGTACTTCTCATGAGTGGGAAGGAAACTTCTTACTGAGGTTAAGAAGAAGGAGGAGCTGCAGTTTATTGTGGTTAGGAAACTGAAGATTGTTTTGACCAGCACAAGAGTGGATGATTTACCAGAAGAGATTTAGGAACTGCTGGAAGAGTTCGCTGATATAGTAGTGGACGAATTACCTCGTTCGTTGCCATCAATCAGAAGTGTGAGTCACCATATTGATCTCATACCAAGAGCCAGTTTGCCAAAAAAAGCCGCGTATAGATTGACACCGCAAGAGAATGAAGAGGTTAAAAGACAAGTCCAGGAGTTGTTGAACAAAGGTTTAGTTAGGGAAAGCTTGAGTCCATGTGTTGTTCCAACAGTACTCAGTCCGAAGAAAGACGGAGGCTGGAGGACGTTTACTGACTTGAGGGTGATTAATAAGATAACCATTAGGTACATATTTCCATTGCCGAGGATGGATGATCTGATGGATTGCTTGAGTGGAGCAAAGTATTTTTCAAAGATTGATTTGAAAAGTGGTTATCATCAGATTCACATGAGAGAAGGCGATGAGTGGAAGACAACATTCAAAACCAACGAAGGGTTGTATGAATGGCTTGTTATGCCATTTGGCTTAACAAATGCGCCAAGTACCTTCATGAGGTTGATGAATGAAGTCCTAATGGAGTTCATCGAAAAATTTGTTATCGTATATCTAGATGACATACTGGTTTTCAGTAAAACAGTGGCCGAGCATTTGAAGCATTTGGCTACAGTGATGCAGAAGTTACAGCAGGAGAAGTTGTTGATAAATATGAAGAAGTCCTCATTCATGAAGACAGAGCTCATTTACTTGGGATTTGTTATTTCTGTAGATGATTTGAGGATGGATCCAGATAAGGTGGAGGTAATCAAGAATTGGCCATCACCGAAGAATATATTTGAGATGAGAAGTTTTCATGGATTAGCTAGTTTCTACCGAAATTTCATTAGGAATTTCAGTGGAATTAGTGCATCGATGTTGGATATAGTGAATAAAAGACATAAGTCTTTTCATTGGACAGAAGAAGTTGAGAAAAATTTTAATCTGTTGAAGAGGAAGATTACGGAACAACCAGTTTTGGTATTGCTGGATTTCCGAAAGACCATTCAAGTGAAATGCGATGCAAGTGGATTTGCAATTGAGGCAGTCTTAAGTTAGGAAGACAGGCCAATAGCATACTTCAGCGAGAAGCTGAATGAAGCGAAAGTGAAATACTCCACTTATGATAAGGATTTCTATGCTATCATCCAGGCATTAAAGAAATGGAGGCATTATTTGATCCCGAAAGAGTTTGTTTTATACAGTGACAATCATGCACTACAGTTTGTGACTCAACAGAAAAATTTGAATCATAGACATGTTAAATGGGTTGAGTATATGCAGAATTTCACTTTTGTGATTAAACATATTTCTGGTACTACTAACAAAGTTGTTGATGCTTTGAGCAGGGAGTGTTTGCTGTTACAGAAGTTCCGAGTCAAAACATTGGGTTTTGATGATCTCAGGGACATGTACGTAGATGATCAATATTTTAAAGAGGCGTACGAAGCAACTGAGAATCCAATTCTCAGGGATAGAATCCAATGGGCAGAATACATGATCCAGGAAGGATTACTGTTTAAGGGTAATCAACTGTGTATTCTGAAATGCTCCATGAGGGAGAATTTTCTGAAGGAGAAACACAATGGAGGATTAGTAGGGCACTTTGGTCATGACAAGATGTTCACAAAGTTGAATGAGTCATATGTTTGGCCAGGAATGCGAGCAGACGTCAAGAGATTCATGGACAGATGCAGGATTTGCCATCATTCGAAGGGAAGAAGACAGAATGTGGGTTTTTATCAACCATTGCCCATACCAGGAAGGCTGTGGGATGCAATTAGCATGGATTTTGTATTGGGGTTGCCAAGAACCCAAAGAGGTTTTGATTCAATCTTTGTGGTGGTGGATATATTTTCCAAGATGGCACACTTCATTCCATGTCAGAAGACCAGTGACGCAACTCACATTGCGAACCTGTTTTTTAAAGAGGTCATTCGACTTCATGGTTTGCCAAGGAGTATAGTTTCAGATCGAGATACTAAGTTTATAGGGCATTTTTGGAGGACCTTATTGAAGAAGCTGGGAAATAACTTGTCATTTAGTTCGGCTTATTATCCTCAGATGGATGGACATACAGAAGTGGTGAACAGAAGTCTGGGAGATTTGCTGAGAAGCTTGGTGACAGAACACCACATTCAGTGGGACAACATATTACCACAGGCAGAATTTTCTTATAATGACTCAATTAATAGAAGCACAGGGCAGAGTCCATTTTAGATTGTCTATGGCATGCAGCCAAGAGGAATTTCTGAACTGAGAGATTCAGAACAGACTACGACTAGGAGCGCTAGTGCAGAAGAATTCGTAGAGGCGATGAAAGAACTTCACAGCAAGGTGAAGGAGCGTTTGCAGAATTCAAGTCAAGAATATAAGCGTAGAGCAGATCAACACAGGAGACAACTTAAATTTGAGGTTGTTGATTTGGTTCTGGCACATTTAAGGAAAGAAAGGTTCCCGAGAGGGACATATAATAAATTAAAAATGAAGAAAATCGGACCATGTAGGGTCTTGAGGAAATTTGGGGCGAATGCTTACAAGATTGAATTACCCAATGGGATTGGAATTTCTCCGATATTCAATATCTTAGATTTGTACCCATATAAAGCTGAGGAAGCAGGGACATGAAATGAGCATCCAGTGATCCAGTGGACAAAATAGATTTCAGTTGTAGATAAACCGCAGATGGAGTGCATACTGGATAGAAGGGTGAGCAAGAAGACCAAGCGGAAAGAATATTTTGAATATTTGGTCAAATGGAAGGGCCATCCAGTTGAATATGTCAGCTGGGAGACCGAAGCAGAGATCCAGAAGCATGGAAAGACCATGCGCGAGCTCATGGACAAGAGCCCATGAAAAATTTTCAAGCCAGAGAGTATGATGCAAGAGCATCTCAAGCGAGCCAGCACGGAAGCAAAAGACAGCTGGACAAGCGCCAGCGCAAATTTTGAAATTTCCTTGAAGTTAATGCGCCAACCTTAAATGAGACAATTAAATGATGGCGCACTTGTAAAATGTAACCGGACCTTAAGCGATTTTCTCTCGTCCTTTGTAGATAGAAGGCATTTATGATATTTAATGTAAAGTAGATAGAATTCAATTCTAGATTAGACAGTTTTAGAGCGCAAGAGGGAAACGGGATATAGACACCCTCATTGTGTATTGTAACATTATTATTGAGCAGGAAGATAATTGAAGCATGAGGAGAGCATAGAGGAGAAGCAGATATTTGTGTAGCAGACCCCATGTACAGAAGTTCTGAATTAATACAAATAAAGTTGTGATTCAGACTCATGGTGTTCATATATTCTCTATGTATGCATCTTTGAATGTTATGCTCATGAATGGTTTACTCTTTCTGTCATGCAATTGATTTTATGCTATGTATGAATGATTTCTTGTTGAATGTTTGAAATCTGAGAGAAAAGGGTAATGGAATGAGTTTCAAATGTTTTTCTATCTGAGCAAGAGTTCCTCCAAGGAGTGCGTTGAAAAAATGTTCAGAGGTTTGTCTCTGAAAGCTTAGAAGAGATAGATTTTGTTCTCATTTCCACAAAAGTGTAGGCAGGCAAAGGAGACATGCAAGGAGTGTGCAGGCCGAGTGAAGTCTCAGGGTTGCGAACCTGAGAGGAGAATTTAGAGACTACTGCTGCAGGTGTGCGCAGAGTCAAAGGATTTCAACACTTGAAAGTGTTTGAAAATCTGTTGCAAGGAGTGTGTGCAGGGATTTTCTGAAAGGTTCAGAGTTAGAAAGAGTTCAAAGGGATTCTAAGCCTTCGAAGTCATTGAAGGAAAGCACCATGACGAAAGGCTGTAGGAGGACGAGCTCTCAGAGGAAGAGACGGACGGTCGAAATTCTCGGTGGAGAATCCGTGAAGTCTCGTAAGCCGTCAGATCTCCTAGAGAAGTAGGGGAGTTACGGTGAAAGTTCTCAAAAGGTTCAAATATCAGGAGAGTTAGGACCATAGATCCAAGCCACAAGGTCCATTGGATTTACACGTGGATACTTATATCGGGTTTTCATGGGTGGAAGTCCTGTAAGTCTTGCAATGGGAATCGCGATATTTCGAAACGTGATATCCTGAAAGCTAAAGGGATTGTGTGGGCCACGGAGTAGTCAACGAGTGGACAGGTGGCACACTACTTCGGATTTTCGTGGAGCGAAGTCCCGAAAATATTTCATTAGGATTCATGATATTGCAAAGTCTGAAATGCCGATGAGGTGAAGGACCATTGAAAAGTCGAAGCGTGCAAGTGTATCGGAGTTTCGGCAAATTGGGATTCGGGAGTTGAGGAGACAAGTTTTCTCAACATCGTGATCGCCAAAATCGTGATAGGGAAAAATATAAAAAGGGTAAAGGATGGGTCAGCGTAGACTCTTTCGGGTTTCGGGGATTCGAGAGACCAACACTTGACCACCAGATTCGCGAAGTCGCGAAATCTGATCTCCTAAGTGAAAAAAAGGGGATCCTGTGAGAGTTGTCGTGGGTGCAGATTTCCCGATAGGGAAATAGAAGAGTTGGTTTAGAGTTCTTCGGGCCAAGGAAAAAAGGTAATATCATGTGCTGACATGGACCTTTTCGACCTGCGGGTTGTGGAGGGAGCATGCGTTGGCGTCACTTCCACCACCTTTCTTCATCCATCGTGGTCTCTTTTTCAGCATATCCCCTCTCAGCAGTCCTGCAATATTTATATATATATTTATAATATTATTTACATTCACACAAGGTCCATTCACATCACACATTCACATTTTTGAGTTTGCCACATTTCTTGGCCAGTATAGTTATTTTTACAAATTGGGGGAAACATGGTGTTATAGCCTTTAAGTCATACATGTAACTACATCCTAATAGGATATTGTAGTTGAGTTGAGTGTTGATGAATTCAATTTCTATCAAGATAGTCTTACTAATGAGTTCAACATGAATATTTTATAAAATTCCTTATGGTTGGGAAGGAAGACCATCATAAGCACAACACACCATAAGTGATGGTTTTAACTCTAGATATCCTAACTTTTTCCAAATGAGAGTGGACATAAAATAAGTAGATTTCCCCTCATCGCTAATATAAAGGTGTATAATCAAGTTTTTATAAATAATGGTTAAGGGTCCTTGAAACACAATAAATGAAGGAACATGAGTTATATAAATAAAAAGTGATCAAGCAAGCATCAAATGGATCAATCACATCTAAATATGAAAGTAAGGACTTACATTCAAATGGGAAATTCCAGAGAACTTCTAATGTGGACATGGCAGTAGGGGACAACACCAAATCTTCCACCACACTATAGTGATAAGCATGTTAATCCCTAGAAAAATCCCCATACAAAACCCTATGTTATGTATAAAACCCTTTATTAATCCCTAAATATTGAATTATTACATTTCTAGTGTTATATTTGTATGTCGGCTAGAACCCTTCATTGCACCCTTTCATTATAATTATAACCTTTGTCTTATATATATATATATATATATATATATATATATATATATATACACATATACATATATATAACAAGGAGACTTAGTATTAGGATAATATTATCTCATCTCATATTGCATTCTGAATTGGACATATTGTAAAAGAGGTTTACCCCTCGAAGTGGACTGTAATCATTGACTTTTTCTGATTTTTAAGGTGTTGGATCATAACATTTGGTATCAAAGCAATACTCTTAGGGTTTTTCTTCTCTAAGAAATTCATCTTACCATTTTCTCTATAAAACGTTTATGGGGATATTGAGATAGAGAAACTTTGAGGTTATTTATAAGACATATCAAGGTATCAATGGTACAAATTGCAGCTTCTATGTCATTAGAATTTTGGAGATACAACCTATGGAAATAGGGTTTTTGACTCATCTTGAATTCCATTTTAAATGAGTCATCTTGGGATTTCTGCTACAACATTTTTTGGGGGGATGATTCAGACAATGAAACTTGGAGTTTATTTAGAAAACATATCAATATATGAGTGGTACCAATTTGATATTTTGGGTCATTATACTTTCGGAGATATACCCTATGGAATATAGGGTTTTAGAGTTGTTGGCAGCAGGCCAAAGTGGAAAGAAGGATGATTGTAGGGAAAGAAAGCGTGCAGGAACTGAAGTAACAGTTGGAGGGAAACACAACATGCACGCATGCAAGAAAGCGTGCACAAGGGAAGCAACAACTGGGAGGAAGAACAACACGCGCACATGGGAGGAAGACCTAACATTGGTAGGGTTAGGGTTTTTGTAATACATTGTAAACGGTTGAAGAGCCCTATAGATATAAATATAGATACGTAGGTATAATAGAGGGTTCAGTTTTTGTTGTGTAAGGCTAGTTCTTGATTAGTTTGTCTCTGTATTGTTCATGCAGAATACATACAAGTCGATGCGATATGTAATATTGTGATGAAACTATTTTGTAAGATGTTGAGCTAAGAACAGAGGAGATGAGGAAGATCTGAGGATTAGATCATAGGCTAAGTAGCCTGATGCGATCTAGTTCGACTCATATAGATCTTACCCATCTGAGGAGAGGTGTAAGTGCACGGCGCTGGAGATGCAGAACTACCATAATAAAAGAGCCAAGAGCCAAATCTTTGTGGATGTAGCTCAGAAGGGGGTGAACCATGGTAATATCTGTTTAATGTGATGAATGCATGAATGTCTTTACTTTTATTTCACTAGTTAATTGTTGTGCTTGATGAATGAGTTAATATATTGTTATGGGATACAATTGTGTTGCTCGAGAAATAAACTGTGGTAGATAAGTGCATGACCGTGAATAACATTAGATTGTAATCACAATTCGTAGTGCATGGTTCTAACTAATAAACCCATATCTCATACTCAATCCTAGGTTGTAAACACCTGAGTCTTACAACCACCCATTTAAAGCTATCTTGGTTGAGACTGCATAGTGCATCCTGTGTACTGTGTTGCCTTCTGGTTTACTAGGAGGGCTGATAGTTTTAGAGGCTTTGTTGGAAACCCAAAAGACATGAACCCTAGGTCAATAACTCAGATGGTCAAGAAAGAAGAGTAAGTAACAGATAAACCAACAAATAGTTCCATTGCCACATTAATAGGAACGAGAAAGGATTGAGTAGATGAGATAGATTAAGAACAAAGAGAATGAAGAAAAGAAGAGAGCAATGAGCCACTAGAAGGGAATGTTGACACCGTGGAACCCTACAAAAGCAGAAATCGAAGGTTGGTTGAGAACCAAAGAACTAGAGTTTGCACAAAAACACAATAGAAACCCTAGGATCACACCTCGAAAATATATGGAAAAATACGTATCTACTGAGTTACACAAAGTATTTTTTTGTGATTTTCTACATCTACTACAGGAGTGGATACTAAGGTTGAAGGATAACCACACGAACAGCTGGATTCGACAACTAGATTGGACTCCAGTACAGATTGAGCAGTTACAACAGGTGAAAAACAAATTCACCTGCACAGTATACTTTTGGCTTGACAATATTGTGGCAGGCTTCATCAGAGAGTTTGTAGTTGACACAGTGAAGTCATACAGCATAGCAGAGCAAGAATTTCTACGTGAACCTTGAGGAAGGTACATTCAATCACTCTATACTTCTATTAAGATACTGCTATATAACAACGATGTAATGACAATGGAATCAAACAACTAAACTTCCCTGCGTACATGGGGGAAGGGGGGGAAGCACTGACAGAGAGAGGATAAATGGAAGGAGGTAAGGAAAAAGGCAAGAAGGAGGAGGAATCCTTGGACCCGGTCATGATGGGTGACGACCAGATCAAGTGGATCTTGGCGTCAATAGGAAAGACGTGTAGAAGAGTACCCTACCAATACAAATGAATACCAAGAAGAGAGTCGTAGCCGCAAGGGAAGGCTTGGCGAGTGATGAGGAAGAGGTAGAGGATCTTTGCACTATGGAGCAGATTGAGGAAATCCTATGCGCAACATATGAGAGGAAAATGAGAGGTCCAAGAACAGGAGGAGAAGGAAGCCATCCTATCCATATTAATGTCAATGTTGAACCCATAAACCCATGTGCGACTAATACACCAAAGAGAACACCACCGTTTAGACAACCGAAGTTCATAGGAAGTCCAACAACAAGAAGTACATCTATACATGGAGCAACAACTGGAGGAGACAGTTCAAGCAACACTAGTCAAGTATCTACACCGCACGGAGGAGGTAGTAGTTCAATATTCTGAATGGCTGGACACGATCCCACTATCCGATTACCAAAATTTCGGGGAGAAGCAGCAGAATACCCTGATAAGAATTTGTTCATTTGTGCAAAGATCTGGGAAGAAAAATAGATCACGGATGAAGATACCAAACTTGTGCAGCTAGCAATTACACTGGGAGACCGCGCACTAGATTGGTACATGATTCTAGACACAAACAGTGCCTCGGGAATGACAAGGAAACTCACTGACATTAAGAAGCTATTGATTAACGAGTTCTAGAAGCCAATCTCAGAGGATCAATACATGAACGA
This sequence comes from Picea mariana, assembly GCA_032191745.1. Lineage (NCBI taxonomy): Eukaryota > Viridiplantae > Streptophyta > Pinopsida > Pinales > Pinaceae > Picea > Picea mariana. The sequence continues at coordinate 768,387 of JASDQU010101016.1, forward strand.
GATGATCGAAATCAAACAGAAACTAGGAGAATCTGTATGGGATATTGATCAGAGATTCAAACGATTGAAGGGAAATCTCAAATACCTTATGACTGATATGCAACATTGGCACCTGTTTGTCAACTCACTACTACCACATTTAAAATATCCTTTACGACAATAGAAGTTTCAGATGCAAGCAAAGGCTCTGTAAGCAACCTTGCAACTGGAAGAGAACTAGTGCCAGCAGACGGACCCAGCTATCGAAGAATTGAAGGAGGATTTGAAGAACCTAACCTTTCAGTTGAACCAAAATAAGAACAAGGATAAATGAGAAACCGTTTGGTGCACCACATGCAGGACGAAAGGACACCACAAGAATGAATGCCCAACATTCACGCAGTATATGGCAGCTGGTATGCCAAATTCATTACCACAGGGAGGACTATGGTGCAAAATATGAAAGAAACTGGGTCACCACCCTTATCATTGCATGATGATGCAGAAATACCAGACAATTCCAAAGAGTTCAAACTGCACCTTTTGCAAATAAGTGGGCCACGATGATAAAGATTGTAGAACCATGGAGCTGATGCAGGAAAGAACATCAGATGCATATAGGGTGCAGGCCGAAATGATGATTGGGCAAGCAACACCACAGTTCAATCAAGCCCTAGCTCCTTACAACATTGTGCATCCAGAGTATAATACTACACAACAACCATATAATAACGCGCAGCCGTAGTACAACCCAGCACAGCCCTAGTACAACACTGCACAATACAATCAGGCACCACAGTATAACGTGTCGAGGGGTGATCGAGCAAGCTACAGAGGAGGAGGACGAGCCAGAGGAGGTTTCAGACGAGGTAGAGGACCAGTCACATGTCACAATTGTCAGCAACCAGGACATTATGAACAGGAATGTCCACTTCCACCAACAACTTGTATGTATTGTCACGCATTGGACCACGATACAGAGGAATGTCTTACACTAGCAGTAAATATTCAGGAAAAGAGGAACCAGAACAATCAAAATGTTTAGTGGATTTCAGCCGAATCAAGGGATGACGAACGAAACATCAATATAGTCACTCGTGGAGGAACCAAAATAGGCAATGACGCAGTTCAACAAGAACCAGTGCAGAACCAATGGGTAAAGAAGAACACTAAGCCAAGAAAGCAGTTCAACGTGCAAAAAGAAAATGAGACCTTTAAGGAAGCTAGACAAGAATTTCAGAAGGAGGACACAACATCGACTTCAATTGCGTAGCCATTCAAGGAAGCCCCAGAATATGAGATGCGTCCCTCACTGGATCATACCAATGGAATGCAACCCATGGGACAAGTAAGTACAATCAAATGCTTTTTGCAATCATGTGTGACAGTATTAAGTGATCCTTCATCTGTGAAAATATTGCAAAACATACTAGAGAAATGTAGCAGTGAAATGAACGAAAAGCTAGAACCAAACATCGTTAACCACGTACACACAAGAAGAATAACAAGTAGGGAATTCTGACTGAATGCCAACATTGGGGATTTCAACATGGGAGACATTATACTAGATCTAGGATCCAAAGTGAATGTATTAACAAAGAAGACATGACAATGCATGGAAGAGCCAACACTGGGATACTCAAATGTCCAATTGAAACTAGAAAACCAACATAGGGTCCTACCAATAGGTAGACTGAAAGGAGTGACAGTAGATCTTGATGGAGTACCCACTAAAGCAGACTTTGAAGTCATTGAAATAGTAGACGACACAACACCTTACCCGACATTGCTTGGTATGGATTGGGCATTTGACAACCAGGCCATAATCAATTTGAAAACCCAGAAAATGACATTTGAATCCGGAGAATACATGGTAATAGCACAATTAGATCCATCCGAAGGGGAGAGGTTCGTAGAACCCACTTGTCTGGACTTAGAGGAAATCGGTCGGTTATACAGAACAACTGCACGTGATAAGGATTACGTAAACCCAATTGCAGATGGGGTACTCAGTTGGCGGAGCATTACTTCATTTGCAACAAACTCAGACACCAGGCTAGAAAATTGGTAGCAGAGACTACACGAAGTATCCACGAGAAGATGTGCAAGAATAGACCATGCAGTAAGATGGGTAGGCACAGAAATTAGGGAACCACCCAGTTTCCATGGACTAAATGGTTTGGAAACATTCTTAACACAATATGAAGACGAAGTATTATAGAATCAGAGAATATTAGCACTCAACTTAGCACTAAAGGCCACAACCGCAAGATGGTGGGGCGCACATAAAGAGACAATCACATATTGGTATCAATGTAAGCGATTATTGTGCATAAGGTTTGGTGCAGAACAGGAAAACAACAAAAAACAGAAGTATGAAGGACAAGGGACACCAGCGGAACACTTGGAGAAGTGAAAAATGTGGTGGAAAATGACACCACCAGAGGAATGGCCTCATCACTTCATACATACTTTTGTAATATTTAAACCTGTGAAGTAAAGTAATGCATATAGATTCTTAAGAAAAACATAATTTAATCAATGGCTCATTCACAGAGTACACAGAGATTTTATACCGGAAACCCTCAACTGGGAAAAACCTTCTTATATTCATTATATCGAATTTCATCATTCACCATACAATATTTAAAATATTTTTAGGCATTCTGTAGATACCAAAACCCTAATTCCTTAATCTGGGATTAATTTACAAAATCGCTAAAAATAGCAAAAATCGCCCCAAAAAAAAAAATTTGGGCCGTTGCCCGAACCCTGTCGATCCCGGGCTACTTTCCATTGCCAAACGTTGTGCGTAACCAGGGGGGGGCATACCTGCCCCCCTAGGAAATCACTCGGTGCAAACGGCACAAACAGATCACTAGTACGAGGGATCGTCAGATGCAGTTGTCATATCTGACGCACCCACACACACACATGCAAAGATTATAACACATACCCAACATTCTCCCACTTATTGTTTTCTTTGCATCCAGGGGTACAGGGGATTATATAGTCAACAATCCAGGGCAGCAATGTCCATTGTTACTCTACACTAGGAGAACTTTTCTATGCTTACAGACTTTGTCAATGAATTTGCAACATTCTTCAAAGTGTCAACCTTTTCTAGCAACACCTTCTTTTCCTCAACCATGTCTCTCACAAAGTGATACTGAACATCAATATGCTTTGTCTTCGAATGATAAGATGGGTTCTTTTCCAGAAAGATTGCACTCTGACTGTCACAATCTAATCTCATTGCTTGTTGTACCAACCCAATACCTGAACACAATCTTTGTAACCATACTGCTTCCTTTCTTGCATGAGTGGTTGCCATGTATTCAACTTATGTAGTTGAGAGTGTCACTACAGCCTATCTTTTGCTCATCCAACTAATTGCTCCTCCAAATAGGTTAAACACATACCCACTTGTAGATCTTCTGCGATCCAGATCTCCAGCCCAGTCTACATCAACAAAGCCATGTATGTCCACCACTCTGTCCAATCCTGGTCTTCCTTGGTAGCACAATCCATAATTGGTGGTGCCACGAAGATACCTGAAGATCCTCTTTACTGATGTCCAATGTTCCTTCCCTGTTTTTGACATATACCTACTCAAAACTCCCACTACATGTGCAATGTCCGGTCTAGTACAAACCATTGCATACATCAAACTGCCAATTGCACTAGCATATGGAACATGGGACATGTCCTCTTCTTCTTCCTGTGTCTTGGGACACTGATTTGCAGATAACTTTACACCTATGGGAATAGGAACCTTGACCTGTTTACTTCCATGCATATTAAACCTCTGCAATATCATCTCAACATATTTTCTCTGATTCAACCAGAGTTTCATGTTTTCACGATCTCTTTTAATCTCCATTCCCAGAATGAAGTTAGCAGCACCGAGATCCTTCATGTCAAATTTCGAGGATAGCTGTGATTTCACCTCCTTGATAACATCCATGTTATTTCCTACCAACAACATGTCATCAACATACAACACTACATAAATGAAGTGATTACCAACCTGTTTGGAATATACACAGTGATCAGCCCTGCTTCTTACAAATCCCAATCCAAGGATGTATGTGTCAAACTTTTGGTACCACATCC
>JASDQU010101017.1:26454-43996 GCA_032191745.1 Picea mariana
CTACTACAGATTGATTGATTAGACNCTTTTAGGGTCAATAATCATCCCTTCATTGGATACAATGAAACCGAGGAGCTTACCTTGTTCTACTGCAAAGACATATTTTTAGGATTTAAAGGAATGTCATACTTATGACATCGTTGTAGAACAGATCTTAAATGAGCCAGACGATCTCCTTTATTCTTTGAGAAGACGGTGATATCATCTAGATAAACCACTATAGATTGATTGATCAAACCGTGGAAAGTGATATCCATCACTCTTTGAAAGGTGGCACTGACATTTATGAGCCCAAAGGGCATTTTCCTATAAGCATAAGTACCCCATGGAGTACAGAAAGTGGTTTTGAGATGGTCTGGGGGAGACATCAAGACTTGGTTATACCTTGAAAAACCATCTAGCAGTGATAATCTTTCAGAACCGGATACTTGTTGCAGAATCTGTTCCATGGGAGGAACAAGGTAGTTGTCTTTATCAGATGCTCGGTTTAGATTTCGGAAATCGACACATAGTCGGATTTCACCACTCTTCTTCCTTACAGGGACAAGATTAGAGACTCACTATGTATGTCTTACTGGGAAAGTTATTTTAGCATTCAAAAGTTTGTTTAGTTCTTTCTTAACCGTTGGTTCAAGTTTTGGGTGCATCTTTCTTAACTTCTGTTGAAAAGGTTGGGTGTGGGGTTTCATGAGAATAATGTGTTGTATGATGTTAGGATCAAAGGTCTTTAGATCGTCGTATGTCCAAGCAAAGACATCTTTAAATTCCTTAAACAACTTAATAAATGTTGTCTTTTCTTGCTCAGAACACCCTATCCCCAAATTGATGCACTGTGGGTTATCTTTAGTTCCTAAATTTACTTTTTCATGAGTCAAGGAAGAACTATTCATTTTACAATTCATTGATTTTCTAAATTTATCGTGCAAATCATAAAACCTTTCTAATCTTACCATAGATTTAGGGATAGAATCTACCAGATTTGATGTTGACTCCAGAGATCTTGGATCCGGTATTACCGTAAAATCGTGAAGGTTTTCGTCGTGGGTACCTTCATCAATAATTGTGCCTTGGAAAGTCTCTTCCATGTGCAGAAAACTGATGATTTGTTTATCGTCATTGAAGACTCTCCAATTTGTGATGTTGTCAAGGACGGATGGTCTGAACAACAACTTGATGGAAAATGCATTTGGAGAAAGGCCTTCTGCAGGAAAAAGTTTAGAGGCGACATTAGCTAACAAATCAGCCTCAGAATTATTCAATCTCGGAATAGAATAAATGTTAAACTCAGAAAATTTGTTCATTAAATTCCATACCTCAGTTTGATAGCTTTTCAGGTGTGGAGATAAACAGTGAATATAATTTCTTACCTGTCTAACCACAATTTCTGAATCACCAAAGACTGTCAAATTCTGAATCCTCAAATCCAGTGCTTTTCTGAGACCATGTAGGAGTGCCTCATATTCAACTGTATTGTTTGTGCATTCAAATTCTAACCGGCAAGTGATCAAAGTTTTGTTACCTGCTGGATAAATGAGCACACATCCTATGCCAACTCCTTCCTTAGATTTAGATCCATCAAAGTAAAGAGACCAGATCCAATTTTCATCAGGTGCATGTGACCACTAAGAGAGGGTTGTTGACTATGTGTATGTCATAATTTCAGACTGCAGTTTTGGGTCAGTAATGGTAGAAGCTTCGGCCATGAAATTGCCGAAAAAAGTGTTCATCCCCTGTATTTTAGGTGAATTGGTAGAAGTAGTGAATGGTTCATTAGGATCATTTAAATCGGTTACAGTGAACTTAAGATAACACTCACGATTGACCTTGATTCTGTTAGGCTTTCCATTCTCGGGCAACCATAAGTGAGACCAATCTGTCACAAAATATCCATGTAGATGTTCAGACCAATCTCTACTTAAAAAAAAGTCATATACTTCAGGGATATCAATGACAATAATATCTATAATCTGATGGACTTTAGGATTAGATGATAATCTGATAAGTACATTTTTTAACTCACCTATCACTTTAACACTAGTTCGATCAAGCTGAATAATTTTGAGACTGGAAGGTTGAACTTCGGCATTAATTTTTTGGCAGATAGACCAAGGAATTATGTTTGACATTCACCTGAATCTACCATACAATTATGTACATTCCTATTGAAAATTTCAAAAGTCAACAAAAAGGATGGGACATTTCTGCGAGTATTAATAGAAAAAGTTTGTTGTTTTTTAGTCGCAGCTCCTGGAACTAGTTTATCTACATTTGTTACACTTTTTACAGCAAGGTCTTTTTTTATCAAAAGACTCTAGTGTCATTTTAACGGAGACCTTTTGAGGTGTTTTGGGGATGTTTTTTACAAATTTGTTGCTATTCGGATTGCTATTTTTGCTGTTTTCAGCAATATTATGCAACATCTTTTGCAGAGGAAATGGAAATTCCAATATTTCATAAACATAAATATTAGCTCTAAGTTTTTTGAGATCCTCAATCAAATGATAATCTAAAATTTGAGTTGCTAAATTATGTTCAGTTTCAATTGGTTTAGACTATTTTTGAGGTGCATTATGTCCAATTTCAGCAGAAGATTTATTTGCTGTCTTACTCCTGGTATTGTAAGGATGCACTGTTTCGAAATTAGCTTGAAAAATGCTATCCAAAAAATGCCCAAAAATGTTGGGAGAGGATTCGTCCTCTTCCACTATCTCTTGTTTAGCCACGTCTTCAGGAATCTTGGAAGGAATCAAGTTATCATGTGCCTCTAGAATAGTTTGGATAGCAAACTGTGAGCTTTCTAGATTCAAGCCTTCCGAATTTGAGTTAGGCTGGTTTGTGGGAAAAGGATTTCTAAAAGGGGGTTTGTAAGGCCCTTTGCTTGAAGAATCTTCTTCAACTGATATTCTCAAATCTATAACCTATTTAGACAACTTATGAATGACATTCTGTAAACTTTCTAGGTCTGAACCGTCTGATTGAGTTTTGTTTTAGGGAGGTCTAGGAAGAATTTTGATTTTCTTCTTGGAGGATGAAGTAGTCTCTGCCTCATTATAAATATTGTCTTTTAGGCTGAGAATATCTTTCTCGATTTGACTCGCCTCTTCAAAGGCTTCTAATAATGTTTCTTTCTTAGACCTTTTTACCTTGATTGTTATGTTTTGATGTAAGGATTTCATGTAGTATGCGACGATAATATTTTTAGCAGGCATTGAACCTGTGGGGATTCGATTCTTTAAGGTTAGACACCTTTGATTAAAGTATTTTATTTTTTCTTTGGGGTTCATATTTAAACTAAGACTTCAGGAGTTTTTTCATCTCCGAATTTCTCAAGGAAACATGATTCGAATCTTTCCCAAGATACAATGGTGTGGGGTTGTTGGGCAAAGTACCAGGTAGAGGCATTGCTCTCAAATGTATATGGGAAAAGTCTACATACTACGTCTTTGTGTTCAACACTACGGAGCCTAATGGTTAGCATGAATTTTTTAATATGATCTTCAGTGATCTTCTTGGAATCTAGATTGAATTTANTTAAAGTATTTTATTTTTTCTTTGGGGTTCATATTTAAACTAAGACTTCAGGAGTTTTTTCATCTCCGAATTTCTCAAGGAAACATGATTCGAATCTTTCCCAAGATACAATGGTGTGGGGTTGTTGGGAAAAGTACCAGGTAGAGGCATTGCTCTCAAATGTATATGGGAAAATTCTACATACTACGTCTTTGTGTTCAACACTACGGAGCCTAATGGTTAGCATGAATTTTTTAATATGATCTTCAGTGATCTTCTTGGAATCTAGATTGAATTTAGGGAGCCATTTCTCCAGATGTTTAGGCAAAGGATGTTGGGGCCCAGGTATGGCCATTGCATCTTGATCGAGCCAAGGCCTGGCGGGATTGTTTGGATTTTCCATAGGTGTGGGTGGTGTCAAAGGATGAGATGAGGAACTACCTTTGTCTGTTGATTCTTCTCCTAAAGAAGAAGGAGATGAAGGGGGTGGTGATGGTGGAATACCAGATCCTGCTGCTGTAGGAGTGAGAATGTGATCTGGATCCGTAGGGTTTAGGGTAAGATCAATGCCTTCAAGTTTCTCCCTAATATCAGAGAAGTCTAATGGTTGATTCAATGGCCGACCTGGTTGTCTGATATGGGCCAAAGCACCATGTGTCCTTAGGAGGGATTGCCAAACAATTTCTTGTATGTCGACCCATGGGGAGTTTGGTGTTACTGGTTCAACAATAATCTATGGATTATCGTTTGATGTGGTTGCTGTTTGAGGGACAATGTTGTCGTCAGAGCGACTTCTTGTTACTATAGGTGAGTGGGTAGGTGGGGGAGGAGTCTTATGACCTCCACATGCCATCAATAGTATTCAGGCCCTCTTTCTAGTGCCATTTGTTGACGGGCGAAAATGACTGCTCACCAACTGGAAGAGTGAATCTGGTCTGGGGTTATCTAATTAACCCAAGCTGTTTGGATTGACTCACTCTGACAGGTTTAATGGCTCCGTTGGCCAATCTAAAGTCCTAAAGGAAATGAAAATAAATAAATAAAAGAAATGAAATAACTCACTAATTACTAATCACTAATATATATATGTACATCTAAATATATATACAATTTATTTAATATTTATAATAGTTATGTTTATCTAATTTATATATACAAGATATACAAATAATGAGTTTTAATCTAAACTCATAAAAAATCAAATGTATAATGGTTCTTTTGATGAAAGGTTATAAAGACAACAAAAAGTACTATTTGTTTTTTTTTTTTGGTTTGTTTTTAATCTATATGCATTCTTAAGATCAAATATTAAACTACTATTTAAACATAAAAATGTAGATAGTGAAAATTATACTACATATAAGAATTTCGATTATAAACAAGCAAACAAAAAAGAAGAACAGACTAACCTATTAATCACTTGAAGAGTATGCATCCAATTGTTTGCGTAAGTCGTACATCAGTCCATCCACGAGATAAATCTGTTGTGCATCTTCACACTGTTTAGGAAAAACACCAAACTGTACATTGAATGGTGTATTTAATTGATAAAAGATAGGATGCAAAATAATAACTGTGATATAATAGACTGCAAGTAATAATGCATAAGATAAATTTGACAGTTACAGCTTTCATTTAATCAATCAACATGTTTAAGGTAAATCTCATAATATGAATTGAATGATCATTCACTGTTTTCATAAAACTGAAGCACAAAATCGTGAACTATGAAAGAATAACTATCTTGACAACAAAATAAACTATGAAGAAAAAAGCTATCTGCAGTCATCCAATTACCAAGATAAACAAATTATAGATCACAACAACATTCACAGATGACTAAAGCATAAAGTAAATATTTGTTATGTCTAAATTTGAGTATAATTTGTTCACCATAAGCCCTAGGCCGAGATGCCTCTGATTACAAAAATGATGGGTTTATAAAGGCCTCAAAAAATATAACTGTTTCCCTTTCTGAGATCAAATATTGATTACAAAAATAAAAGGGGGATGCAACCACCCAGATCCTACTAAATCCTCCAAAACTAACAAAAGTTCATTTCTGTTCACACAAAATGCATCAAAGATATGACTGGAAGGTCTTAAGGATGCCTCATATCAATTTGTAATCATGGAGTCTTGAATATCCTGAAAGAAAAAGGAAAATATAAAGATTTAGATACATTTTCAACCATTAATTTAGACAATTCGAATTAACATAACTGGCTACAGAATCTTGTGATTCTATAGCTAGTTATTTTAGTAAATGAAATCCAATTTATTAAAAGAACAAAGTAATCTAATTTCAACAAACAGTCCTATTTTAAGATAAAGAATCATACCTCCAACTATGAGATCAAATCGTATCAGACAACCTTGGAATTTACAATGGCTGTTGCAGCCTCAACGTTCTTAAATACTACATTGCCTGTTGTCTTCACACATTTTTCTTTCCCTTGAATAACAGACTTGAGCCTATGGTTTTCACTCATTAAGACATCGATATGATCCTTTAAATCCTTAACCCATGACTGTAGGATAGGGATATCGGTATAATATCTATCAATCCATGATAGAAAAATTTCACACTTTGACTGTGCGGTGGTTGCATGGGAACAAACATGAGTGTGAACTGGAGAATATTTCATACGGATAGTAGGTTCATTACCCAATTTGACACTAGGAAACTCTGTATTTTTTTTCAGACAGGGAGGTAGATTGTCAACAAAGTTGTAGGGCCGATCAAGGTGTGGCTCGAATGCATGAGGGTCTTCTTCAGCGAGGAACCTATCGATTTCACAGTCCGAACTCTCATGGACTTCGATCATACTGATCGAACACGCATGAGAGTTTGAATTGTTACGAAGCCTCCTTGAAATTATCCTCCTAACTCTTTTGTTCTTAAAATTTATATCAACATTGCTCTTAGATGCCTTCCCTGTAGGTTTCTTTTTAACACTGTTATTAGGATGTATAACTTGTTCACGGGTCTATTCAATAACCTTTGGATCGATCAAGGGTTTGCTGTAGGAGGTTGATACATAAGCTTGGATAGGTGAGAGGGGCGTTGTAGGGTAGATTAGGGTTTCTTCAACCACGAGTTTATCGATCTCATCAACATTTGGATTAGAGAAACCATTTCTCATTAAAAATGAGTCCCAATTATCACTTTGTAATTCTAATTGACGCACAAGCAAGATTTTGATTAGGTCGTGATGGAAGAGGCTCAAGTCTAACCGCTGCTTCCTATACCTTTTGCCCATTTTATAAAGGCTCCTCAATAAGTAATATGGCATGTTCAAGGGAAACCCCATAAAAATCATAAAAAGATGCAAATGATAAAGGAACACAAGACCGAAACATCCCTCATAGGTGACGAACTATTTTAATACAACAAGTAGACCATGCTAGCAAATTTTCAGTGAACATATGGGCATACCTTTGTCGCATCCTTTTATCTTCCGAGAGGTGAAAAGCAGACTCCAAGGAACTTCTTCCACTCTTGCATTTTTGAACCACCTTTGACCGCTGGCAGGTAGTCCTGTATCTTGACTCAAGAAATCCTTTGTAATCTCCAGTTGGACATCACCTACTTTCACTCTACACCCATCGAAGGAGAAAGTGAATTCTTGGGTAGTTTGTAAATTGAAACCCTGAAATTTTCTAATGAAAATGAGCCAACCACTTCTCTCCAGATATTCTCTGGCATCATCATATAAGAGCAGATCTTGAATGCCATTAGGTTCAACTCTCACAATAGGATCCATACTGGATGGGAGGGTAATCAATCAAACACAACGTGTAGGGAGGGTTTTTAAGAACAAAACAGAGCCATACCCCGAGCCCGAGAAACACCAACAGTGAATGGTGTATGAGCAGAAAACTCATAATGATAAGATGGGTGTTTAATTTAAATGCATGCGAAGAGGGTTTGCAAAGCCCAAGGGAAGCCTTGGAAATGATGGCTGACTACAAATCGTATTGCCACCTTTTCATTTAGTACAATCTAGGACCAAAGCATTAAAAATGAAAATAAGTGCGCGCATCGTGGGTTCGATCCGAAGGTTTGGGTAAGTTGAAAATCAAAAATCAAAGGCTTAGCAAAAAGAAACATATTGCCAAGAATCAAACTAAACCATACCAAAATTCAAATCATGGGGGTTCTTTATTTATATAACCATCAATATCTAAGCATGCTTGGTGTTGAAAGGATCGAAACAAAGAGAGTAACTCTTCATGGCAAGGAACCAAATTTCATTAATAAACTGTATGAACAATTTTCCTTTAATGAAATTATAAAACAAAATGGTAACATAGTCACAAGTTTTCATGCTTCATATTCATGCTTTCAGTCATGAATGAAGCATAGACAAAAACAAATAATAGGGAAAAACAACAACTTACAACTGTCGTTTCAAAAATTGCATTATGAAGAGTAATGAAAATAGATGACCCCAGTTAGGCAGCTACATAGATCAATTAATTGATATAAAAAGTTAACAAATATGTTGAGCTGCCAACAGACTCGCAAGTGCAACTGATTAATGCTGAGCCTCACGGAGAAGACCCTAGAGTCGATGTTATAACCAGAGGAGGTGTTTTTATAGGAGAAGACAGACTGACCCAAGGGAAGAATACAGAAGATTCAGGAATCAAGAAAGCTACAGAGAAGACAAAAATGTTTTATGCAAAGAAATAAAGACAAATGTTTGAGGAAGAAAGGAAAGAATTCAGAGGATACCAAGGTTCCTCATCAAAGACTAGAACATAAGTGAGATAATATGTAATGCCTCTGGCATTTGATCAGTCTGCTTCACAAAAATAAGAAAAAGAGGTGAGAAATCTCATGGAATTTTTGTATACTTGCATTAAGTTGATTCAGGATGAAAGTGCTGTACAAGAGTTACAAAATCTAATCAGACAATATGAGCTAGGAAAGATAGACCCCTTACTGAATAGGGTAGTACACCAAATCGGTAAGAAGAGAAGGACCAATAAGGAATTACATTTGAATGCTCAAATAGGCGAATATGATATAGATTATGTAGTCCTCGACTTAGGGTCGGAGGTCAATGTCATGACGAAGCAAACCTGGGCACTTATGGGAAAACCGAAGTTGATCTATTCCCTTATTAGGCTCAGGATGGCCAATCAGTAGGCTGTCAGCCCCTTTGGCAGACTGGAACATGTCCCTATGGATGTCAACAGAGTAAGAACGTTTGCAGATTTTGAGGTAATTGAAATAGTCGATGACAGTTGTCCTTACCCTGTGCTGTAGGAATTGATTGGGCTTTCAATAATTCCACTGTGGTTGATTTAAAGAAAAGACGTATGACTTTTGAAAGAGATGGACTTAGGGTCATTGCACCTTTAGATCAAGATGAGCGTCAATGATACACAGATCCCATCAGAGAAGAAGACCGCGCATACAGACTGGAAAACATATACAAATTAACAACCAGCCAATAGGATTACATTAATCCCACAGTCAATGGAAACTTAAGCTAGTGAAGTGACAACGCATGTTCATTCGAATCAGAAGAAGCACTGGAGAAATAGAAGAATAAGATGTATGAAGTATCTACAAGAAGATGTGCTAGATTAACCAAAGAAGTCCGCCGGATTGGCACAATAGTAAGCAACTTACCCAACTTTGATGGTTTGAATCCTTTAGAATCCTTCTTGTCAGACTTTGAAGAGAGTGTACTAATGCAACAAAGACTGTTGGCGATGGATGAGGTCCTGAGAGAAACCCCAACAAGATGGTGGGGGGCACATAAAAGTAACATTACAGATTGGATACAGTGTCATACCTTGATGATAGCGAGGTTCTCAGCACAAGTTGAAGGCTGCAAAGTTTGGTACACAGGTCGAAGCTTCCGAAAGGACCATGTGCAAATATGCAAAGAGACCTGGAGTGACATTCCACAAGAATAGTGGGTGCACAAATTCATTAATACATTGGACACCACCCCTGTCAACTGGTACCTTCAAGCAGATCTGTGCCTCATCACTACAGATTGGAAAGGTATGACTCAAAATTTTGTAACTACCTTCTTATTTGAAAGTTAATATCCCTCAGTAGATCAAGAATTATAGATTGTGAAACATAAAGTATTCGAGGAGGCATCTAGCCTTCCTTTGGAACAAGAAGAGGACGAATGGACTGCACCTCTCCAGAAATTGCAAGGCTGTTACAACATCAATGTTGATGAAGACGATGATCCTAGGAAGGTGAAAATCACAGAAACAGAAGGCCAGAGAGATGTGGAAGGACCAGGAGTTGAGCTACCATTTATTGGACATCCAATCAAGATTAAGAAAGTCAATATTGGAATAGAGCAGACACCAAAGTTTTCAAATGTTGGAGATTATTGGGATGCTGCCACCATTGATAAAATTATAGAGTTACTGCATCAATATCAGAACTTGTTTCCAACCAAGTTCACTGATATGAAGGGAATTAAAGGACCTATGGGAGACATGAGGATTATTTTAAATCCAGATGCAAGACCAGTTAAACAGAGACCTTACATACTGAACCCTAAATATAAGGAAAAAGTGAATATTGAGCTTGACAGAATGTTGGAAGCAGGAATCATAGAATTGTCGAAGAGTCAGAGTGGATTAGGCCTATGGTGCTACAATACAATAATACAGGAGAGATCAGGATATGCGTAGACCTCAGAAAGCTGAATGATGCCTGTTTTCATGATCCCTTCCCTACACCATTCACTGACACAGTGTTAGATAATGTGGGAGGCTAGGAAGTATATTCTTTTATAGATGAATTTTCAGGATACCATCAAATCCAGATTGCCAAGGAATATCGCCACAAGACCACATTTGCAATAGAGTGGGAATCCTACCAATACAAAGTGATTCCATTTGGATTAAATAATTCCCCAACCATATTTTCTAGGGTGGTGGTCGAAGCATTCAAGGAATTTCTGCATAAATTTCTAGAAGCATATTTTGATGATTGGACTATTTTTAGTTTATTGAAGAATCATATTGAATGTCTAAGGCTAATGTTAGATAAATGCAGGCAGTGTCAAATTGCCTTGAACCTGAAGAAATGAATTTTATTTTCACCATTTGGAGTTTTGTTAGGACATATTGTATGTAAGCAAGGATTTCTAGTAGATCCATCCAAGATCACCATTATAGTTGATCTACCCCCTCCTACTTCAGTTAAGAATCTATGCACTACGTTGGGACACATAGGATACTACAGGAAATTCATTAAAGGATATGCTCAAATTAAAACACCCATGGAGAAGCTGTTGAAGAAAGATTGTCAGTTTAGTTGGACAAAAGAATGCCAACAAAGCTTTGACACACTGAAACAAAAAATGGTTACTGCACCTATCCTGGCTTTCCTAGACTGAACCAAGGAGTTTCATGTGCATGTTGATTCATCTTCCATTGCTTTAAGAGCTGTGCTAGCATAGCTGGGAGAAGGAGATATTGACCACCCGTTAGCCTTTGCTAGCAGGAATCTATCAACTGCTAAAATTTATTACACCACCATTGAGCGAGAAGGGTTAGACATGGTGTATGCATTGCAAACATTTCACCACTACTTGCTGGGAGGACACTTTAAAATGTTTATTGATCACTCCACACTGAAATACCTAGTCAACAAGCCAGTGTTGGGGGGAAGAATATGTCGATGGATTCTGCTATTTCAGGAGTATGATTTTGAGATCATAATGAAGCCAGGGAGAATGAAAAAAGGTCCTAATCACTTGTCAAGGTTGGAACATGGTGAAGAGTCGACCAGTTTAGAGGATGCATTACTAGATGCACAAATAATGACCATCAGAAAGATTGATGACCACTTTGCTGAGATAGTCCAGTTCCTATCCACAGGAATGGCACCTAGTGAGTATACAATTTCCCAGAAGAAACAACTAGTAGTGTGTGCTACAAACTTCTCACTTATAGCTAGACATCTATACAAGATGGGGCCTGATGAGATATTGAGAAGGTGTGTTATGGAGATAGAGCAACCACCGATCCTCGTAGAATCTCATGAAGACATCACAGGATGAAATTATGCAGGAAAAGAAACTACGCAGAAGGTTCTTAAAGCTGGCCTTTGGTGGCCCACCTTACACAGAGATGCTAAAGACTATTCCAGAGCCTGCGATGTATGCCAAAGAGTTGGGAAACCATCCAGAAGATATGAAATTCCATTGGCACTGAAATGACCCTACAAGCATTTGAAAAGTGGGCCATTGACTTTGTGGGACCTATAAACCCACCAGGAGAGCGCACAGGAGCAAGGTACATAATTACTGCAACAGAGTACTTGACTAGATGGGCTAAAGAAAGAGCAGTTAAGGACTATAGTGCAACTACAACTGCACACTTCATATTTGATGACATCATAACCAGGTTTGGATGCCCAAAGATCCTTATGAGTGATCAAGGAACACATTTAATCAATAAGATAGTTGAAGCCTTGACTGAAGAATTTGTAGTCCACCATCAGAAGAGCACACTGTACCATCCGCAAGAAAATGGGGCAGTTGAAGCATTCAACAAGATCTTGGAAACAACACTAACCAAGATTTGCAGTGTGAATAGGGATGATTAGGATTTAAGAGTACCAACAATACTTTGGGCCTATAGAACCACTTACAAGAAGCTGACAATGCAGACACCTTTTAAGTTGGTATATGGTCTTGAAGCTATTGTTCCAATGGAATATTTGGTACCAAGCCTGAGAATTGCTTCTTTTACAGATATTGATGACCCTGGCACTGTTCAAGAGAGGCTTGCACAGTTGGTTGAATTGGAGGAAGATAGATTTATTGCAGGATTCCATCAGCAGGTACAGAAGGAAAGAGAGAAGGCCTACCATGACAGGCACATCAAGAAGAAGGCATTCAAACAAGGTGATATAGTACTGGTATATGATAGAAAGTTCATAAAACATTCTGAGAAGTTTAGAAAGCATTGGCTAGGGCCATACGAGATCTCTTATGTTACAAAGGGAGAAGATGCACAATTGAAAACGTTGAATGGAGAATGGAAGCAAGGTTTGGTGAATGGGATCCGGCTGAAGTTGTACTATGACAACCAACTGCCTTGCAACTCTCAGTAAGAGCATGAAGAAAAGGGTCTAGGTACTAGGTGCAGTTGAAACTGGGTACTAGACACAAAAAAGATAGTTTTCACAAGGGAAAAAGAGGAGGAAAAGAGAAGAAAGTAGAGGCTGCACTGTGTAGTTTGGGATCGAAGTAAAATAGGAAGATGAGATCTGAAGTGCCTCGGGACGAGTCACAGGTGAGTGTTGGGGGCTTGTTTGTTGGGTATGTGTTATATTATTTGCATGTGTGTGTGTGGGCACGTCAGATTCAAAAATTGCATCTGATGATCCCTCTAGTAGTGGTATGTGTTTCATGTGCATCAGGTGCTTTCCTAGGGGGGTCCTAGGGGGGGCAGGTATGCCCCCCTGGTTACGCGCAACGTTTGGGGTAGCGCCCCAAAATTTTTTTTCGGGAGGTTTTTGCTATTTTTAGCAGTTTACTAAATTAATCCCAGATTAAGGGATTAGGGTTTTGGTATCTACGGAATACCTAAAACCATTGTATATATTGTATGGTGAATGGTGAAATTCGACATATGAATATAAGAAATGTTTTCCCGGTATAAAATCTCTGTGTACTCTGTGTATGAGCCATTGATTAAATTCTAATTTTCTTTAGAATCTATATGCATTTCTTTACTTCACAGGTTTAAAACTTACATGTGGTATCAGAGCTCATTTTTGGCTTCAAAGGGGTGCCTTTGTTGTTGAGGGTTTGGCTCGATCTTGATAGATCAAGTTTATCTTGGGTCTATGATAAACCTAGGTTTAGTGGGAGCTTTTGCAGTGGAGATTCAAGTACAGAAAGAGGAATGGCGAGATCTTCTAGAATCGAGATAGAAAAGTTCAATGGTAAAAACTTTGAGCTATGGAAGCTCGTGATGGAGGACCTTCTTGTAGACAAAGAAAAATGGATCGTTGTGGATCTTGGTACACAACCAACTGGTACACTGTCTACGAGCACACATGATACTAGTACACAACCTACTAGTACACAAACTACTAGTACACCACCTACTGGTATGTCAAAGGAGGATTGGGAGAAGTTGGAAAAAAGAGAAAGGAGTACTATTCGACTCTGCCTGGAAGATTCAGTGTTGTTAAATGTCTCGGGAGAATCTACAACCAAGGAACTATGCGATAAGTTGGGGAATTTGTATCAATCAAAGTCCCTGGTAAACAAGTTGTTTCTTCGAAAGAAGTTGTATCATCTTAGGATGGAAGATGGATATTCTGTGATAGAGCATCTAAATGCATTTAATACTCTGGTAAGTCAACTTGTCTCTGTTAATATTACGATTGCAGAAGAAGATAAGTGTATTACTTTGTTATGTTCTTTTCTAGACTCTTGGGATAATCTGATTGTAGAAATTGGTAGTACCACTCAATATACATTGAAGTATAAGGATGTAGTTTCATCCTTGTTATCTGAAGAGATGAGGTGGAAAATAATGGATAGTCATAGCACAGATGCTTTATTTGTAATAGGTCGTACCCAAGATAGGAATCCTAGTAAGCCTTTGGGGGGATATCTAAATCTACAGGTAGATATAAGTCTCCAGGAAAATCTTTGAGGAAATGCTAGAAGTGTGGTAAAACAGGGCATTATAAGAAAGATTGCAAGTTTAAGACGGTTGAAAAACCAAAAGGATCTGATAGTACCTCTTTCACAGAGGCAAAAACCTCCACTGAAGAAGGAGGTGATGTTTACCTGACATATACAAGTATACATGCAGAACGTGATGTATGGTTGATCGAATTAGGTGCATCATACCATATGACTCCTCACAGGGACTAGTTCTCTGAATATGAAAAATATGATGGTGGTGATGTATTCCTAGGAGATGATTCAACAACAAAAATATTGGGACATGGAAGAGTTAAGTTGCTTCTAAAAGATGGAAGGATTATAACTCTCCCTTGGGTTCTGCACATTCCAAAACTAGCTAGGAGCTTAATATCTGTAAGCAAGATGGAAGATGCAGGAGTGGATACTGTATTTGGAAAGGGCACTTGCAAGATGGTACGGGGAGCAATGGTGTTGATGAGGGGAGTTTGGTGTGGAACTCTATACAAGTTGCTGGGAAGAACTTATACTAATGGGTGTAATAGTTCTGTTGTCCCTGAACATAGAAATAAAGAAGACAAAACCAATACCATCCTTGAAAAGAAGACCATGTTGTGGCATCAAAGACTGGGGCATATTGGAGAAAAGGGCCTACTACACAGTAAAGGAGTGGTTGAAGGTATGTCTAATTGCACTATGGATTTTGATTTTCATGAACATTTCATACATCGTAAACAAAATTGAGTAAGATTCCCATCTGGTGCTACAAGAGCAAAGGGGATCTTAGAATTGATACACAGTGATGTGTTTGGACTTGTGCATGTTCCATCACTAGGTAAGTCTGTGTATTATGTTTCATTCAAAGATGATTTCTCAAGGTACACATGGATTTATTTTCCTAGAAAGAAATATGATGTATTTGATAAATTTAAAGAATTTAAGGCTCTGGTAGAAAATCAGACAGAGAAGAAAATAAAGGTATTGAGAACAGATAATGGTGGAGAATTCCGCGGAAATGAATTCGAAGAATTCTGTAAGAAGTGTGGTATAGAAAGGAAAAATACTACTTCATACACTCCTTAGAAGAATGGAGTTGCATAAAGGATGAATAGGAAACTGATGGAAAAGGCAAGGAGCATGCTCAGTGGTGTTGAGTTAGGACAAGAATTTTGGGCAGAGGCAATGGGTGCAACATGTTACCTGGTCAATCGTTCACCTTCATCAACGTTGGATGATAAAACTCCACACGAGGTATGGTCTGGAAAGAAACCCTCTCTTCAACATCTTAGAGTGTTTGGTTTTGATGATTATGTACATGTTCCAAAGGAAAATAGAAGTAAGCTGGATAAAAAGGCCAAAAAGTGTATCTTTATTGGTTATAAGATGGTGTGAAATGTTATAATCTTTGGAACCCAGAAACCAAGAAAATTGTTTACAGTCGAGATGTTGTTTTCAAAGAGGTAAAATATGTGTCCAAACAAGAATTCCTACCAACGCAAGAAGAACTTGAGAAAATAGAGATTGAGTTGGATGATGCAAAATATGAATCATCTAAAGAAGAGGAAGTAGCAGCAGCAGAAGAAGAACCTCATACCCCAATATTGAGGAGATCAGTGAGAGATAGAAGGCAACCAAAAAGGTATAGTACACTTGATTTTCGTTACAATTTTTCTTTATTTATTACTGATGATGATCCCAGAACTGTCAGGGAAGTAATGAATTCAAAGGATAGTAACCTTTGGAAGAAGGCCATGGTTGAAGAAATGGATGCCTTAGATAGGAGTGAGGCATGGGATATAGTTGAGTTGCCAGCTGGAAGAAAATCAATTGGTAGAAAATGTTTGTTCAAAAAGAAGTTTAATGCACAAGGTAAAGTGGAGAAATACAAAGCTCGGTTAGTAGTAAAAGGTTATTCCTAGGTAGAGGGGATTTACTTTGGTGAGATTTTTCATCCTGTTTCTATGTTAACTTCTATTAGATTTATTTTATCTATTGCTGATGATTTTGATATTGAAGTGGAATAGATGGACGTGAAGAAAAAATTCCTACATGGGGATCTAGAAGAAGAAATCTACATGAAGCAGCCAGAAGGCTTTGTAGTGAAGGGAAAGAAAGAGATGGTCCGTAAGCTAAAGAAGTCACTATATGGTCTGAAGCAATCACCTAGGATTTGGTACCAAAAGTTTGACACATACATCCTTGGATTGGGATTTGTAAGAAGCAGGGATGATCACTGTGTATATTCCAAGAAGGTTGCTAATCACTTCATTTATGTAGTGTTGTATGTTGATGACATGTTGCTGGTAGGAAATAACATGGATGTTATCAAGGAGGTGAAATCACAGCTATCCTCCAAATTTGACATGAAGGATATCGGTGTTGCTAACTTCACTCTGCGAATGGAGATTAAAAGAGATCGTGCAAATAGGAAACTTTGGTTGAATCAGAGAAAATATGTTGAGACAATATTATAGAGGTTTAATATGCATGGAAGTAAACCGGTCAGGGTTCCTATTCCTATAGGTGTAAAGTTATTTGCAGATCAGTGTCCCAAGACACAGGAAGAAGAAGAGGACATGTCCCATGTTCCGTATGCCAGTGCATTTGGTAGTTTAATGTATGAAATGATCTGTATTAGACCAGACATTGCACATACAGTGGGATTTTTGAGCAGGTATATGTCAAAACCAGAGAATGAGCATTGGACAACAATAAAGAGGGTCTTCAGGTATCTTCATGGCACTACTAGTTATGGATTGTGCTACCAAAGAAGACTAGGATTGGACAGAGTGGTGGACATACATGGATTTGTTGATGCAGATTGAGATGGAGATCCAGATCGTAGAAGATATACAAGTGGGTATGTGTTTAACCTATTTGGAGGATCAATCAATTGGATGAGAAAAAGACAGGTTGTGGTGGCACTCTCAACTACAAAAGCTGAATACAAGGCAACCACTCATGCAAGCAAGGAAGCAGTATGGTTACAAAGATTGTGTTCGGGTATTGGTTTGGTACAAAAAACAATGGGATTAGATTGTGACAGTCATAGTGCAATATTCCTGGCAAATAACCTATCTTATCATTTGAAGATAAAGCATATTGATGTTCAATATCACTTTGTGAGTGACATGGTTGAGGAAAATAAGGTGTTGCTGGAAAAGGTTGACACTTTGAAGAATGTTGCAGATTCATTGACAAAGTCTGTGAGCACATAAAAGTTCTTCTGGTGTAGAGTAAAAATGGGCATTGCTTCCATGGATTTTTGACTATATAATCCCCTGACCCCTGAATGCAAAGAAAACAACAAGTGGGAGAATGTTGGGTATGTGTTATATTCTTTACATGTGTGTGTGTGTGGGCAC
>JASDQU010101017.1:48902-65259 GCA_032191745.1 Picea mariana
TAAGATTAACTTGAGATCCACTATCTATGAGTGTGTCGACCTTTGTTTGTTTTGTAATCACTCTTATATGAAACAATGCATTCCTCTTTCTATCCTTAGAATTGTCATCATTTTTAGAAGTAGAAGCACATGAAGAACCAATGTTAGCATCATTATCAACAATAGATTTACCTTTTACACCTACGATTGTTATCTTTATTTCATCCTCGGAATCTGATCCAAGGTCCTCAATGATAACCATGGTTGTTTGCTTCCCCTTCCGATAATTAAACCACTCCAGTTTCATTTCAGTATGTAGCTGATCCAGGTGGATATCGGTGGCCACCCACCTTTTCCAAATGGCTCAAAACAGTTTTCTGGCCATTTTGGCAATTTACTATTTTTAGCAGGTTTTAACTTCTGGGGCCATTTTGAGGGCCTAAATGAAGGTTTTTCGAGATATAGGTTCTCAATGATAGCTAAAGGCATTATTGAGCCCCCAAAATGAATCTCCTCGACGATACCTTTCCAACGAGCTATCACACTCCTAAAACGGAGATTGTATGCAAACGTTACGACCCCGGGAAGTTGATGTACTCACTTACCCAAATGGGGCCCACATGACTTCTGGCGCTTCATCTCCTAGGGTTAGGTTTTTGGATGTCTAGGACTTTTGGAATTCCCGTCTATTGTAAAAATGCCTTCCGAGCCTCATTGTAATCATCTTCTTGCGAATGCGAGCAGCCGTCACATCTCTTCTCAGAGATAAGTTGCCACCATTCTAGCGAGTCTTTCACTTTGTATTTTTACAATCTCTGTACATTTATTTCATTAATAGAAATCGTGTATTATTGTATCTCTGTGTTTATGGTTGCATCTATGATATATTTATGTTATATTACTGGATATAGATGATATCTCTGTGCATTTCTTTATTATATCTCCGCTCTCATTTTGTGCCGAAAATAATCTGGATCAGTAGCTTCCAACACTTTGCCTCTTCATGCCCTTTCTTTTGACAATGCGAGCATGTAGGTCTCTCATGACCCTTCTTCATTGTAGCTGCATGTTTAACTTTCCAATTTTCCTTGCCTTCTTTTGCCTGGATGGATTCAGCTGAAGAAACATCATGAACACTCTTCCCTTTTGACTCAATGTGAGTTGCTTGAACACATACCTCATCAAGGTTAGTCGGATTAAACATCAATATCATATGATGTAAATAAGTATGAAATCCTCCTATATATTTGAGAAGAGTTTCCTGAGTGTAGAGAGGTATACCAAGTACCAATGCTCTTTTTCAAAATTCTTGTGTGTATTCTTGCACACTTTGTCCCTTACTTTGTCTCAAATTTTGTTAATCCATTATAGCTTGCTGCATATACCCTAATGGATAAAATTGCTTTTTAAGTGATGAAATGAACTCATACGAAGAGGAAATGATTTTTCCTTTTGTGGAAATATCCTCTTGAGATCTACTCTCCCACCAAATGAGAGCAGTTCCTCCAAGTCGGAGAGAAGCCAACTGAATTTTAACAGCATCTTCAATAAACTTTTGAATCCTACAATAAACTTCAATTTGACGGATCTAATTTTCTAGTTTTTCAGCATTAATCTCTCCATTATACATAGGTAATTCAAACTTAATATCAAGCTTTAAATGAGGCATATTAAGATCAACTTTTGTTTTTTTCTTTTCAAATGGAGAAGGAATAGAACCATCAAGAAAAGATGGAGAAGTTGGTGGGGTTTTAGGGGGTTCCTCACCACCTCCTTCTTTTTTATCTTCTGTATGAGATGGTCCACCTTGTTCACCTTTCTTTCGATCTTGATAGAGCTCCTCCACCATCGTTTGCATTCTCATGAAAGCTTTCAGAAATTCCCCTTTAGAAGGGATAGAAGAAGTTGCTTCTTCTCCTTTTGGTGAAGACATCCTTCCTCTTCTTGATCCAATCTTTTGATCAAACTCTTCAAGTTCTCCTTCACCACGCTGAAGCTTGGATCTTGTTAACATCAACTCACAAAGCAATGGTTAACCTCACTCTGATACCAACTTGATCTGAAATTTAACTTGATCTAAAATTCAAGATCTTTAACCATTATTTGCATGTGAAGTTTAACTGTTAACCACCTTAGTAATGAAAAATTAAATAACATCCATCAAACACATGAGCATATAAACATGTAAGCAAACTATCTATGAACAAGAATTGGTAACGGAGTTCACCAGACCCCCTGGCTACGTCTTCGGGCCACTTTTCAAATGGGAAGGCCGATAGATTAAGTATTCAAATGCTTACAAAGTGACTTTTGAATTCTGTCTATCATATACAATAACAAACTTCAACAACAGTTGCAAGATGAAATTTTGAGACTTTTAAGTATGAACATGGATACCTTTGTTGGTATCTGGAAGGTTTTGTGAGCACTTTTATGTCTGGATGCCTGAATGAAAAACCTAAAGCTGGATATGGAATCCTTGTGAAAAACTGAGACTTTTGAGTATAAACTCGATATATTTCAGAAAATGGACTCAGAATGCCCTTCTTGGCACAATTCCCAAATCTACCTCTGATCTGTATAGTCCGTATGGCCTCAGGATGTGTGCAAATCCAGAACCACCTCGATCTTCGTGCAAAACCACCTCAGTATTCTTGCAAATTCACCTTGGTCTGCATGCAAAACCACCTCGGTCCACTTGCAAAACCACCTCATTCACTGTGCACAACCACCTTGGACTGCGTGCCAATCTCTGCCTGCATCAAAACTCCTCCTCAGGATCCATGCCCATTGCTCATTTAAATAATGAGAAAAACCAAAAAAAGGGGGGGCATGGCCATAGGCCACGCACCTATCCAAATCCCACCAATATTGGCAGTTTTTAAGCTTACCTCGCTACTTCTTGCCACGTCTCATGGCGGTGGTGCGTTGGTAGATATGGTGGTTATGGGGACATAAGTCCCGGGGTCAAACCCGTGGGCTTCTCATCCCACCGCATATGCATATAGTTTAACATATGGTTGGCGCATTTTATATGGTATGTTTTAACATATGGTTTGGGCGCGTTTTATATGATATGTTTTAACATATGGTTTGGGCGTGTTTTATATGGTATGTTTTAACATATGGTTTGGGTGTGTTTTATATGATATGTTTTAACATATGGTTTGGGCATGACTTTGGATATATGGCATGTTTTTGATAGCATTTAAATACCAAGGGGGGGGCTCGGTGTTGGCAAGGTCAAGGGCTAAGCCCTTGACCACCCATTTTTTTTTCCAAACCATGGGGTCATGGTGGCCTTTTCACAAGGTCTTGGGTTCAATTCCCATAGCCCCAAATTACTTTTCTTAACCATTTCTAACCATTTTTCACCATCTTTGACGAAACTTTCACTGTTGATATCTTTGTCATCTGGAGGCCATTTTTCCCGAAATGAACGTCACCGGAAAGCTTCTGATGAGATCTTCCACTTTGTAAGATTTAATTTGCATTTTGAATACTTTAAATCTATCAAATTTTGAGATGATCCACCTGGATCACGGGGATTCTGTGGGTCCCCTATGATGTCCGACTAGTAGAGTGTATGTCTGCAAATGGTGATGAGAGCACTAAGTGAAGAAGAGTCTTTGTTATGATTTTTTTGTACCTTCACAATATATCTCACAATAACATGTAATCACTATAGCATCATACATAAATCAATTGATAAAGAAGCATACATGTGGGTAGGTAGGTTTTGTCCACGTGGGAGAACAAAGAAAACAAATGCTCATGTCCTAAAAGACGTAACGTCCTTCCTCTCAAATAGAAATGGACCTTCCAATAGCACTCGAAAGTGGGGTCTGAAGCCACCAGAAGAGAAACTAGTGAAGGATGAAGTAATCAGTTATAATGAGGGGTAGAGGGTTCATATCCTGAAAGAGCTGGCGATATTTCCCAATAGCCACACAAAATCTGATCAAGGTGCAATTGCAACCCACAATTGCCACCTGGGTAGATGTCCTAAAATTTGGTCACTGAGTACCTTGGTCAAAGTGTGACATTTAGAGTTTCAACCTAAGAAATGGGTCATGGTCTATATCTCTTCCAAGAGGTGGGTGCCTCAAGGGGGGATGCATAGAACAACCGAACCTCGGCCTTCAACCCTTCACGGGTATCTCCCTACCTTATGGTGTAGGAACACTTGACTTGGAGGATTTAAAGTTCCCTATTTGACAACTTCTACTGTTTGAAGATGTGAGAGCCAAATAATGGGGAGTTATTTGGATGCCTATCCCCAAGATCCTACCTAGACTAAAAATTTTATTTTGGCACCTCTTGTGGAGGAAAACTTAGTGAGTTTTTAGAAAATTTTTAAATGTGGTTGTTTGAGATATTGGGGGTGTGAACTAATCTCGTTGAAATTAAGTGAGAGTGGATAGTCTTGTCAAGAAAAGGGGTGGGGCATTTTGGAATCCCTTTGGAGGAAACTTACTTCAACCTCCACGATTTTCTAGATGAAGCTATGTGAGTGAGTAGTGACTTTGTGTGTGAACAAGTGAAAGTGTGCCAAATTTTTAATAAGTTAGGAGTCACCTTGCTACATTTGGACTTCGTGTGGTCCTTACAAGTCTTGATTACCTAATTCACTAAATTCCATTGGTACAACCTTGCGAAATTCTAAAGTCCCTAGAGAACTAGCATGTGGACATATGGGTCCTTACCAATCCTTTAAATCCCTAGTGTGATTTAATCTAAGAAAGCTTCAACAACTATCCTAGATTGTGGACATGTGGGCATGTATGGGCCCGTTACAAAACCTTTAAACTTCCCTAGTGATTTAATCTAAGAAAGTAAATTCAAAACTATCCTCTTCTTTGTAGCATGTGGGCATGTATGGGCCCATTACAATTTTAAGATGTGTTTGAAAAGAAACTAAGAGGAGTCCCGAGGGGGCTATTGTCCTCTCCTAAAGATTTTGTATTTAAGGGAGATGAAATGTTCCCTTAATCATTTTTCTGATTCTCAAGGTCGCTTTATGGCGCGAGAGAAGAGCATACTCAAAGGTTGACGTTCAATTTCTGGTCCCAATGCAAGTAGTTATATTTGTGATATAGAATGATTCCAACTTATCTTTAATAAAATCAAGCCATCCATGTGGCAAAATAAAAGTGAAAAGAGGATAAATATGGATTTTAACCTCCTAAGTGCCTATGTTTTGACTAACACTTCATGTGGAGAGGGAATCTAAGTGTGGTGCATATTACAATCTGCATAGAATCAAACTTAAGAAGGCTATGGGCCTCCAMTAGATCACAAAAACCATTACAATGTATTATTTTTTGGACATATGCGTGGGTCATAGAGTAGATAGAGGYGCATTGGGCGCCAATGTGAAAATTAAAAATGAATTTTTGGCACTGTGCACAGAATGCACCGAGAAACACAGTAGGTTTGGTGCACATGCTCGGAAGACACGCCTGTGGGTTAAAGAACCCACACACTTTCTGTTACACAWCCGTGAAGGAAATTCTAGATGAAATTCTCTCACATCAGCTCTAAATTTATCTTTTTGTAGGCAGGCATGGGCCAGTTATGGTTTCTGCAAGTTAAATAAACCAAAATGAAGTGCTCAAACAACCCAAATGGGGAGGAAATTGATACCTATCCCCAGTGGAGTCACCAATCTGTTGCATCCCTTTCGTCACTTAAATGAGCAAAATAAGGATGCTTACAAGTCTAGTTGGGTTAGTTGGACAAGACAACAATGAATGCAGGAGTTAGAAACATCAAGCATAATAAATAAACAAAGAATTAAACTAATAACAATAAAATAAATTAAACTAGAGTGCATAAGGGAAACATAACAAAAAATAAACAACATGCATGCCACCGATGGATAAGTTGTATTAGTGGGAAAACAACAAAGAAAAAGGGGGAATTATGGGTCCCCTCTTCCTCCAAGGGAGGGCTCTTGAACCCCCAATTATTGAGCTCTTCTTACAAGTAGAAAACTAAAAGGAAATGGTGAAGAAATCCAAATCTCATTCACTCAAGAGGTGATGTGAATGGCCACATGAAATGGTGCTTGTATTCTCTAGTGAGGAAAGAAGTTCCTCTAAGAGAATATAGACAACATAACAATACAAATGAATTCCTTGAAAATATAGTGCACCCATGGCCTCTTTTTATAGCAAATATTTGAGGCATTATTCAACCAGTCTTTAGTGTGAACAAGGGGCTCTTTCGGGAACGCTTAGGTCTTTGACCACCCCCCACTCCGATTTAGCTCAGATTTGGGTGTCAAATCGACTTGGGAGATGAACCAGAAGTGGGTGGAAGGCCGACCAAAATCATAAATGCGCCGTTCTGAGGTGTGAACAGTTTTTTTCGTCCACATTCGTGCATCGGGTGCATATGCACTTTTCCGGCGTTATTCGACTGTCCCACATGCACACGCTTCCTTTGTATCTTTAGCGCATGCTGATTTTTTAACTAGTTGTATAGTTTTGTGCCCTTTGGAAATTCATTTTCTGGGCCATGGATGAACTAATGAGTGTTTGAAGATGTTGGATTCCTATAACCATTTGTGGACGAAATTCTAGTGATAATAGTTTGGTACTCCTGTTTCCATATATTGCGCAAAATTTGGATATTCGTTCTTATGGTGTCCTTCTGTCCTGCATAGGGTACACCAAACAAATTATCTTTTCTCTTTTCCCTTATTCTGGTTAAGTTGAAATGTTAGATTCTTCAAATCCTCCTTCAGCTCCTCTATTGCTGGATCTATCTGCTAATACTGGTTCTCTTCTAGCTGTAAGGATTCCTGCAGAGCCTCTACCTAATTTTGTAACTTTCGTTTTCTTAACAGGTATTTCAAGTGTGGTAATAGTGAGCTCACAGATAAGTGCCTATGTTGCATATAAGTAATTTCATATTTCGACTTAACTTTCAGACGTTTGAACCTCTTATTAATCTGCCAAATAGACTCACCTGGATTTTTCCCGAATTCAATCATTTCATTCATGTACTGGTCTTCTGAGCTTGGATTCTGAAATTCGTTTACGAATAGTTTTTTCACATCTATGATAGTATTCTCTATGGACTGTTTATATCTAGTCTCATGTACTAGTCCAGTGTGCGGTCTCTTAGTGTGATATCTAATTGCGTGATATTTGTATCCTCATTTGTGATCTTCTCTTCTTCCCATATCTTATCATAGATGAATAAGTTCTTTTCAGGGTCCTCTAATGCCTCTCCCCAAAATTTTGGTAATATGATCATGGTATCATGTCCTTCCATTTTGAACTGTGTTGAACTACTACCTCCATGCGGTGTAGACAATTGACTGTTACTTCCTGAACTGGCTCCCCCAGTTGATGCTCCTTGATTGGATCCATTTACTATTTATTTTCTTCCACTAAAATTCGATTGTATAAATGTTGGTGTTATTTATGGTGTATTAGTCGCACATGGGGTTATAGGTTCAACATTGATGGTGATCTAGATTGGATTTCTGCCTTCTGTTCTTGACCCTGGACCTCCTATTTTCCTTTCATATGTTGCGCGTAGGATTTACTCAATATTATCCATATCCCAAATATCCTCTACCTCTTGTTCATCGCTTTCCAAGCCCTCTCTGTCGACTATTTCTCTCTTATTTTTATTCATTTTATTGGTAGGGTACTCCACTACACGTCTTTCCATCTTTTTCCATTATCTTCCTTATCTGGTCTTCTTCCACCATGATTGGGTTCATAGCCTCCTTCTTCTTTCCCTTCTCCATCTCCTCTTCCATATCTCAACCTCCTGTCAATGCTTCCCCCCTTTCCCCATGCACGTAGGAAAGTTTATCTATTTGATTCCATGGTAATCACACCGTTGTCATACAATAAAATATTGCTTGAAGTATACAAATATATGATGTACCTACCTATGGTTCCATTTATAAAATAATTCTTTGTTGTGGTGTAGGACTTCGCGGTATCTAGTGCAAATTCGGTGATAAACCCTACAACAATATTGTCTAACCAGAAATATACTACGTGTAAATTTGTTATTAACTTGTTGTAACTACACGATCTCCACTGGATTCCACTCCAACTTTCTGATTCAATTTGTAGGGTGATTTTCCTTAACCTAAATAACCACTCCTGCAACAAATGTGGGAAATCACAGAAAAATACCTCATGCAAGTCGCTAATCACGTATTTGTTGAGATACTTGCGCAATGTTAACTTAGGGTTTCTACTGTCCTTCCGCACAAACTCAAGTTCCTTTGTTTTCAACCATATTTCAATCTCCACCTTCGTTAGATTCCATGGCTTGAAAATTCCCTTCTATACTTTCATTCTCAACACGTTTCTTTCATTGGTCCCATCCACTCAATCCTGTGCAGTTTATCCCAATAATGGAACCATTTTTTGGTTTTACTCTCTTACTTCTTCTTGGGATGACCCGGGTTCGGATCTCAACAAGATTCGAACAACCCCCCCAAAAAATATTGACCCTCCTGATGAACTAGAAGGAAACTCTGCGCACAGGGTGCACAACGTAGTCTCACCTGAGATAAATTTTATGGGTGACTGCAATACTCAAGTGTTTGCAGTCTAGGAATTAGTGGGGATATGGGATTATGTTCTTTCTTCCTTATGCATTATCCTTGTTAATTATTCAATTACTTCTATGATTTATTCATCTTTAAACCTATGCATGCATGCTAATATACCTACTTTAACCATTCATTCATAAGATAATGATCAATGAAGAGTAAACATTCATTAACAATCACACAAAACACAAGGTTTACCGTGGTTCACCCACTCTTGGGGTTACATCCATAAATATCTGGTTTCTCTGCTCTTTTATTTATTCTATTGCAAGATCTTGTGATGCGTGCATTACATATTCAGTAATACAATTGAGATTGAGGGTAAGAACCCTCTGTGAGGCTGACTAGATTGCACTAGGATCCTCATCCTATGACCTAACCCTTAATAACTACCTTACTCAACTCTTCTACAAGAACTATTATCCTCAACAACTTACAAAATTCATAATAATTAACTCTCTTTGTTATTATCTTAACTGACCTCTCGTATGTATCTATCCTCTCTAGACCTCCTAGGTCCTTATTTATACTATTTTATTGGCTTATAGCCATTACAATATTGTTAAAAACCCTAACCCTACCATGGTTAGGCTTGTCTTCCTGTGCGCCACATTTCTTTTCCTCCTGCATGCTTCTTTTCCTTCTTTTTTTGCATGTTGCTTTCTTTCCACTCGTTGCGTGCGCTCCAAAATTAGGTCTTCCTTTCCAAAAATAGGTCTTTCCCAAAGTAGAACTTTTCTCCAAAAATAGGCATGTGCCCAAAATAGACTTCCTTCTCAAAATAGGCATGTTCCCAACAGTTTTCTTGACCAAGTATCCCATAGGAAGACCCGTTCTTTCAAGTTTCTCTTCATATTCTAGACAAGCCTGAAGGGTGGAACCAAGATTGTCAATATCCTTTTCTTCAAGTCTATGACGATAAGGAGAATTTAAAAAATTATAATACTACATGGAAGTAGCTTAATTTTGAGGACATATTAGTTCAGGGATTTGATTATATAGTTTGGTGAAACAAAGGTTAAAATACTTAATGGTTTCACCATCCTTATAGGAAATATTTTTGTATTGCCTTAACTGATTAGATGGAATCTTGGGCTTTCCATAAGTGGATTTGAACCAATACACCAGTTCTTCCCAATTTGAAAGGATTTTGGGTGGGAGGTCAAAAAAATCTGCTGTAGATTTCCCTTCAAGAGAATTGAAAAATAGATGCATGCAAGTGTCATTATCATTATCCCCTATGAAAAACATTAGAAAATGCTACCATGTGTTCATTTGTGGTAACAGTACCATTTCCTGAGAACCTAG
The DNA here is from genome assembly GCA_032191745.1 of Picea mariana. Taxonomy (NCBI): domain Eukaryota; kingdom Viridiplantae; phylum Streptophyta; class Pinopsida; order Pinales; family Pinaceae; genus Picea; species Picea mariana. Next base: position 58,783 of record JASDQU010101017.1, read on the forward strand.
GTAAAGGATATTTGAATTTCGGTAATGGTTGTGTGGCTGGTGCGAGATTCAAGGGAGAAGACACGTGCTAGGGGGTGGTTGTAGAATCTTCCTCAAATTGAAACAATCCATACTTATTAATTACCTTAGCAGTATTGGTAGTAGATTGAATAGGGACTTGATGACTATAGATACTACCAATCATGAATGAAGCAGAGGGTTTCGAGGAGGAGGAACCTCTGGTGCCACTACCACTACCCGAAGACATCATGTTGAAGGTGATAGGTATGGATGATGGAGATGAACTGGAAGAATCAAATATGGTTCACCTAAGAGCACTTTGTTGTGTTGACATGACAATTTTTCTGGTTCCTATTTCAAAAATAGGGGTAACTTCAGGGGACAATCCTCTTCTTCTTCAAGAAATACGATAATTAAAGGACATGAAATAAAATATTAAACGTGTAAGAGGAAAGGTTACTGTTGATTTCTGGGCTTCCTTTGCCTGGCTTCCCAATGTTCACGTATAATTATGTCCCTTTCATTTTCTTCCCAAGAGAGTTCAAGTTCAAAATGAGTACTAGTGATTTCTAAAATAGTGTTAAATAAAGTCAAGGTAATGTTGGTCTGGTCATCAAGACCATTTCCAATATTAGGTTGTCTCACAACAGGTATTGTCATGGAAAAATAAGTCAAAGAGTAATCAGACCAAAAAAAATAAAAATACAATCGTGATACAATAAACCAAAGAGATATGAAATGATCTCCCCAGTATGGTCGCCAAATAAATGTTGAGGAAAAGGTATGAAGAACCTTACTCAAGCATTTTCACATCTTGCTAGGCTAAGGCAAGATAGTTGGAAATGTTACCCATAGTTTATAGCTTTAAATTCAAAACAATCACTTAATCCACAGATAATATATATGAGGGATCAAGTCTGATTTTATATATTATATGCAACTGTGCAAAAGAAAGAAAACACAAATATACATAAGTGTGTTCATGGATAAGAGACAAGGATAAAAACAAAATATGAACAATATCATTAAGATAGGCATGTGAGATTGAAATCAGAAATCTGATTTTCTTATTAACTTCATTCTAAGATACAAAGTAGAATTCTCTTTACAAACCCCTACGAGGGTGGGGACCAAAGTCATATTTAGAAGTCTCTCATGAGCACCATAAAAAAATACTCTAACAACAAAATAAAACTGAATCTAGAGATATGGATCAACTTGCCATAAAAATGTTGTCACTCCTTTATCAATCATGAAATCTAATCCATAAACAAACAAGAACACACATACTACCAAAGATAGATCATATACCTTTAGAAACAAGCTGCTGAAAAATATGATTCAGTTTTGAATCCTGCTGCTTTCAATAAGACCTTGCTTTCATCAAGATGGTTTAACTTTCTAGTAAACTTAGAATGAATGAAGAAAATAATTGTCTCAAAAATATAGAGAAAACCTTATATCAAAATTTCCCCTTCTGTTCTCTCTCCCCTTTGTCTCTTCTTTTGGTTGATCTTTTATTCTTTCCCAATAAGTTATGGTAGTTCAACTACCTTTCTTTTGTTAAGCTTAATTAGCTTAACTAATTAGTTGAGAAAAATAAATAATAATACATAAATAAGGGTCTGTTTAAATAATAACTAAATATGTGGGACCCCTTGCCACTCCAATTTTAATTTCTTTAATGGTCATCAAAATATGAAATATAACACCCCAAAAATTAACTCAAATATTCACCTTGTAACTCACATCCTCATATAAATAGTCAAATATTTTAGTATCAAAATAAAACATGACTATAGCCAAAAATAGAATCATATCCATGTTGTCCAAAATATTTTATTTAAATGTGTCTTTGTTGTCCAATACATTATGTCATCATACCAATAAAATCTATCCTCAAAAGAAAATAACATGAAAAAACATTAAAACCCATATTTGTTGTGAGAGGCATTTTGCCTCTTTTCATTGTTGCCTTCTTTTGATCCTTTTTCATATTTTTCTTGTGCAACAAACTTCAACTGATTGGAACATTGTGGGTGTATTTCACTGATGACATGGAAAAAAATATATTTGAGGTGGACATGAGAGGGCATTGATTCAGAGGAGTCTTTGGAAGACTTGGAGGGATTATCCACCCCTTTTCCTTTATCTAATTCTGGCTCGGGGATGACAGTTTTTAATCTCTTTCTTACATGCGAGGAAAATACTAGCAAGGCAACACGATCAGCTTGGGAATTTGGATTGAATGGMGGTGGAGGAGGGGGCAATGGAAATGATACTATAGGCCAACTATGATGATTAGCACAGGTGGTTTTGGCTGCATAGAAACGTGAGGGGGGACATGGATATCAGAGAAATTTTGATGTGGCTTGAAAGGAGGCATCTCAGGTCTAGTTTGTAGAATTCCTCGGCCAACTAGATTAAAAAAACCAGCTTGGAAAAGATGATTTAGTTCTTGTGGATCAACATCAAAATGTATTGAAAATCATGGCCTTCTATGGCCTCTTTTCCAATTATTTCCTCTACCTATGTTTGCACCTCTGCCATTGCTTCCCCTGCTAAAGAAACTCATCCTGAAGTAATAGTCCAATCAAAATATGAAAATTTTTAACAATCCATTCACTAATACTCTACCTAAATAAAATTAAGATGTTGGCTCTATCATTCACAATAGAATCATACGCAATCCATCCATTGACACAACCCACCACATCCAATAATCGATTTCAATTTGAACAGGGTATGATAGGGTCATTGGGAATATGAGGGGCTTTATAATGAATGAAAAATGGTAGCATGGATGGGAACCAACAAATGAATAATGTCCAAGAAAAATGAAAAACCCTTTTCTTCCAAAAACAATATCTCCATATCACAATTTCCAACTAAAATCATCATCCAATCCTCTTTAATCCTTTTCCTTTAAAAATAAAATTCAAGATAACAAAACATGGGATGGATTAAATGTTATTGGGAAGGTGGTGGGCATATGATGAGATAAAAGTGGGACAATGAATGGGAATGAGACGATTATTGTTCTGTTACTAGAAATAACATTTATTAATTTTAAAATCAACATTGCCATTATTCAACAAAACATTTAAATATTCACAAAATCATTTGAATATCCATTGTTTACCATGCCCATTTATTTCCAAAACTCCCACCAAATTATGTTTGTGCCATAGCATTCTTTTTAAACTTCAATACACAGGATCCATGACATTTCATTTGTGAAGAAAAAAATTCTCTTTAACATACCATATCAACGATATGGAAACATTTTCTTTAAAATTCCCAAAACCAATCTCAAAGAAAATGACAGGATTATCAAGCTTGCAAGTTTCATTCTTTTTTATTTTTTAAACCATAGATATCCTTTAAACTGGTAAAGTGTTCTGCATGGGATTGTCGACAAATAAATTTGACTGAATCATAACCATAACCAGAATGCCTCAAGTCGACATGAGATGCTGAGAGGAAAACAATCATAAAACCTTTCAACTGTGTATCACATATTGTTTACATCACGACCCCAAATAACAACTGCAAAACAAATCGGGTTCGAAATCCCAGTGAGAACCTAGTGAGAATCAAACCAACATGAACTTCAAGTCGACAAAATTCCTCATGGGTAAACCACAAGTGAGCCACATTTTTGCAAGTTTAATCAATATTCCCATTGTTGGGTCAAGACCATAAACAAAAATTCAAGCTTGGGTTTGCATTTATTTACTTGGTCATATATTGGATGGGAAAAAAAAGGCCTAGAGAAGACAAATATGCATAGGTCTCGAGGAATGGCTGCAAGCAAAGCCAAAAAGAAATTCTTCACAAACTTCCCAAAGTGACCGCAAGAAAATACACAGGGATCCATAACCATTTAAACAGTGGTAAGGATAATATGAAAGGTATGCAAAACTTCAAAAGTGTGGATACACAGTAAGGGTATAATACAATAATCACAAAAATCATCTGTTGTTTTTGTTTTATGGAGGAAACCCTCAAAATTAGTCATACAAAATGAGCGAAACTAAACACATTCACCCACAAACATTTTCCAACAGCCATACCACAATAATACCACCTTTTCTACAAGCGCCATACGACCATATACTTCAAATAGAATATAATGTCGAATAATAATTTCAGTTGAAACACTTAAATGCCAACAAGAAGAAACCCAAATCAAAATGTATCTTACGTGGCCAGAATGCCCATGAACAATCCACTGTAAACTTTGGAAAAAAAACACATTCTGCATGAAAAATCTAAGAGCCAACAAAACGATTTTAGATGGAGTAGAGATAACAATTCATGAATGAAGAGGTAAAATACTATACATATAAGAAGAATGCTAAAACAATTAATACAGGGCAATTATTTTGCACCAAGGTCGAGCATAATAGAGGCGTTACTAACCAGAGAAACCAAAACAAGTGCAAGGAGAATAGTGAAGGTTGTAGCTTCTAGGTAGGGTAAGAACGAAGTGCAGTAAATGTATGTCGCTTCCCCTCTTTTCACATTAAATTCCATAAACCATAGCCAAATATGGAGGGAACTTAACCTCCAATACCTTATTCCAAGCATATGATATCAACCAACAAAACATATCATTCCCATATTCGAAATCAAATCGGGCCTCCCTCTTGGATTATTTAAACTATTATATGCCCACTTAATACTTAACATCCAAAATAACATGTCCCACATTCCTTGCTAGTGGATTATTACAATTACAAATAATAATCAATCATCCATAACAATTATGTCATAAGTTGCATGTGGTCGGTACTCAGAGTTTGAATAATATATCAAACTATAGGTGTAGCAAGAATAAACTAACATGTTTATTAAAATAAACATTTTCTCCTTTTTAAAATCAAATTGCTAGCACACTTAACATCCATCAATTGCACATAGAAACAGGTTAGGATACTTCTCTCTATTCTCAAACTGTAGAATATTTGTTTTGTGAAAGGCTATTATAGGTACAATTGACAAATCTGAAGTGATAGGTCTGAGGTAGTGAAGTTCTAAAGGAGAGAAAGTTTTGGAGCTGCATAGGAAGTGATTGAACCAAGGTTTTCAGATATTATCCATGAGCTACAGAAAGACATGCCACATAAATCCATGGTCCACAAGCACATAGGAGCGCATATACATGAACAATGTATAAGAGGAAAGCACGGATACCCGCGAGCTGTAGAAATTGAAAGCGCAGATATGAAGAAAGGGAAAGGAGGAATATATTTTTTCGGGTTGCAGAATCTAAGGAGAGACTACATGTCTGTTGGTTTGATATCTAAAGCATCAGGTCAATTATAATGTGTAAATGTATGTCTATATGTTTATGAGCGATGTTGTGGAGCATGCTTGAGGCATTACTTTGTGAGGTTTGGTTTATTCCCTCCTGGATGTATGGTATCTGTTGTAGAAGTATGATTTGAGACAAATCTTTTGAGACACATTGATGGTGCATTTATCTTGGTCTTATTGGCATATCTTGTGATGCATTGTGAGAGGAATTTGTTAGTAGTCTTGGTATATTATTGGATTATGAGTGGTACTTGTTTGAGGCTATACAAAAATGAAGTTATGGCACATGATTTGATGTAAGGGTTTTTCTTATGGATGGTATGATGTATTGATAGAGGCCCTTTGTTGGTTAGCTTGGAGTATATTCTCGTGCATGGTTGATGCACTTGTTGTGGTATAGGTTGCTACTTGGTTGTGATTGGTGCATGCTTTGTAGAGGCACATGTGGGTGATGGTTGAGATTTGTTATGAGTAGTTTTTCTTGACGCAAATCCTGGTGATATTGTGCATATGGTTGAGAGTTTCTTTGGTGATTAGTCTTGGTGATTGGATCTGGTTTGGTTGATGATATTATCTTTACACATTGTTGGTACAGGTTATTTGGTACATATTGTTACAGGTTTCTGGTGCAGGTTGACATGACAGGTTTTGCAGTGACAGTTTGATAGAAACAAAGATAGTGACCATGATACTTGGTGAGTTTGTGGCAGTCCACGAGTTGTAGTGAGGATAGGAACGAGAATCTACAAGTTGCAATTAAGAAGGGCATAGATACCCACGTGTTGCAGCATAGACAAGTCATGGATCTGTAGAAAATATTTGAATACTGCTGATAGATTGTTTTATGTCTATAATATGGGTCTAGTACTTGAGGGTTGGAATCCTCACATCTCAGTTGGTGTTGAGATTTGCAATCCGAGTCTTGTATTTTAGAGTTGAAACTCTCTTGGAGTTTGTGCTAATAATCCCCCACAGATTGTAGTCTTCATGTAACAACATAATACAAAATATTACACATATATATGGTATTCATTGTGTTCATTATGATGATGGTTCACAATTCTCTATTAATGATGAATGCTGTTGATATATGGTTACATGCAAGTAGCTAATAGTGAATGTAAGTAATGAATAATAATGTTTGAAGTGGTTGCT
>JASDQU010101017.1:65611-78045 GCA_032191745.1 Picea mariana
TGGTTAGTGTGTTCAACAGTTTCATTTTATCCAACAAATACACCCTTCTTGCCTGAAGGATCAAACTTTATTCTCTTATCCTTGGGAACATGCACATACATTGGAAAACCAAATATCCGCAGGTGGTTGACCTATGGATTTTCACCTGTAAACATTTCTTTTGGTGTTTTGTTCCCAAGTGCACGATGATGAATTTTGTTCTACACATAAACAACAGTCTTGGCTGCTTCTTCCCATAGGTGCATAGGAATGTCTTGATCATGAATCATGGCATTTATTGCCTCCATTATTGTACATTTATTTCTTTATTCTACACCATTTTGCTGAGGATTGTAGGGAGTAGAGAGCTCCCTCTTAATATCAACTTCTCTACAAAATGTTTTGAAGTCATTTGAGGTGAAATCTCCTCCATTATCCRACCTCAAAATATTTATCTTTCTTTCAGAAAGATTTTCTATAAGAGATTTGAATTCTTTGAATTTGTTGAATACTTCACCTTTTTATTTTAAGAAATAAATCCAATCCTTACATGAGAAATCATCAATAAATGAAACATAATATACATACCCACTAATTGAAGTGGTTGACATCAAGCCACACACGTCTGAATGCATGATGTCCAAACCTCCTTTACCTTTGTTGTCATTTCTTGGAAACAAATTCTTCACGTTCTTTCCTTGTGCACATCCTTTGCATGTCCCTTCATGATATACTTGAATCTCTGGAAAACCTGTTACCATCTTTCCTACAATTGGTAATGCTTTGTAGTGTAAGTGAGTGAACCTTCTATGCCATAGATCACTTGGATTTACTATGTTGTGTACTAATGCTAAACTTGAGTGTCCCTTTAACTTGTATAGACCTCCTTTTTGGACACCAATCACATTAGCATCATCAAGAGTCTTCCATCTTGACCATATGAGAAATTCTCCATCAATAAAAGCAACTCTGAATCCTTTCTCTTCCAATGTTGAGATGGAGAGGATATTTTTCTTCAAACTAGGTACATACAAGACATCCTTTATCTTCAAGGGTTTTCTAGAATCTAACTTGTAGGAGGTTTCTCCTACTCCTTTAATGGGATATTGATAGTCATCACTGAGATTCACCTTATGAGGTGAATCTTTCTGAACTAGATCTAAGAGAGAATCCTTGTAACCTGTCATGTTCTTAGAAGCACCACTATCAACAAGCCATGTGTCACTTCCATGAGTGATTGTTCGTGTAAGATATTATATCAACACATGTTATTCACTTGAATAATAATCCTTTGTTCTTTTCTGAGCAGGTTCATCATCTTCTACAACATGAGCATGATGTCTCTTATTTTTTCCTTTTCTGTCCCACTCTTTCTTGAGAGGACAATTTCTTGAAATGTGTCCCATCTTCTAGCAACATAAGCATTTATAATTTGAGTAATATTTTTTAGTCTTTTGAGACTTCTATGACTTTTGAAACTTCTTGGAGGGATGATCCTCTTTTATGCTCTTTTCTTTTCTTGCATGTACTGTTAGAGCTTGATCATTATGGCCCAACTTCTTTTCTCTTGCTGCCAGTATAGCTTCTTCCTGAGTGCAATATTCCCATATCTTTATGAAGTTCGTTAGATTTATTCTAGAACAAATTCCTTGAATAAATTATTCCCAAGATTTTGGGAGACCATTCAATGTAGTCATTACTAGCTTCGCTTCTTCAATTGTGTCTCCAGTAGCTTCAAGATGTTCTTTTATTTGAGACACCCTTGTGAAGTACGATTGAATGGTTTATGAATTCTGCATCTTCACATTCTTGAGTTGTGTCCTCAAGGTCATCTTCCGATTGATATTATTTCCTTCATACAGTCAGGATAATGCATCAAACATTTGTTTCAGGGTATTTAATGATGAGACATGTGGGATCAAGTGATCCTTGATAGAATCTACAATGATCCTCTTTTCCTTAACCATGTTTTTCTTGTGCTTTGATTTAGCCTCGTATCCCTCTGTCTCTTAAACTTCATTTTCCACAAATCCTTCTAGACCATTCTCTTCCAGAATGAGCATTACTCTATACTTTCACGCTTGCAAGTTATCAACTCCTTCAAGCTTCTCATCAAGCTTGGTACTGAGATTCATCCTACCTGGAACAACGAAACAAATATTGAAACTTTACAAAAGATGGATTTAGACCTTACTAAAGGGTGCGCTATATCAATATGAGCTTATGTCTCAAAGATTTTTTGCAGCTGCAAAAATGTCTAGATCTAGGGTTTTATGAGGAAAAATGATTTTTTCTACTAGAGAATTTTGTAGATCTGATACAGGGAAAAGGTGCACCTTTCTTAGGAGATCTTCTTGTTGGGTGTAGTAAGTGTTCAACAAGCTTGATAAGGGTGAAAACTGAGTATCTTCCTTCCAACGGTTAGATTGTTACAAAGGAAACTAGCTCTGATTCCATGTTAAAATTTTGATATGCTCGTTTAACCATAGACAATGTCACATTATTGTCACCCAACCATAGGAATTCACTTATGCCACCCTTGAGCACAATAATATTTAGATAGAATGATTATGTCAAGTCCACACTAGAACTAACAGATGAACCCTAACCAACAACACCATTGTTGCAGTAGCAACACAATACCAATAAAACATACCTTTACCAAGATAAGTGCACAAGAAAAAGATACTAGAAAGACTTGCGCCCTAGCTACCACTTCTTCTCTTTAGAAACACGCCCTAGTTGTTGTTGTTGTACCTCCTTAGACTTGTGCACTATTTCTGAGTGTGTAAGAGTGTGTCCAAATGAGCTAGGTGCCTCCCTATTTATATTAGCCTGTCCAAGTGACTAGGGCCGACTTCTCTTTCTGGAGCCTTTGAATACTTTAATAATATTCTCCTTGGGATGAATTATCTTCTAGGGTTTTCACACATCTGTTTAAGGGTTCTCTTACTCATGGAATATTCTATTCTAAGTACAAAGTCTACACTTGGAGGTTAATACCTCCCGCAACTACCAAAACATCAACAATTTTTATATTTTCTTAGGATAAAAGGTAGGAAAATATTATTATTGTAATCAAAAGGGTGTTAGATCTCTCATATAAATAGATAAACACTTCTCATTTGTGAATCATTTGTTAGAAATCGTGGTGAACACTACTTGTCTATTATCATGATTATCTTTTTTCTATGGATGGATAAATATAGTGACTTTTTGAGGATGATGTCTTGTGGATGCTTTACAAAAGTTCATGGATGTTCTTGGATAGGTTTTTGTGGATGAATTGATTTCTTGAGTCAGTGGTCTCTCTAAATATTTATGGATTTTTTTTGTGAATAATTGCAAGTGTAGTTGTGCTTCTCTAGTGATGGTGGTGCACTCTCTTTCTTCTTTCTTGAACAAGTCCCTTCTTCAAAGCTCTTGGAATATTACTAGTGGAGTATCTTCCCCTTGAAGTATCTTGGATATTTTGTTGTTGCTCAAAATGTGCCTCTAAAAATTTTCAAAAATTTTCTAACCTTTACCATTTGGACTTCTTTTCAATTACCTTAAATCAATTTTAGGTCTTTTAAAGTTGTTAAATACAAACTAGAGATGGAACCTATATCATTTACAAAACTTACTTAACCAAAATACTATTCCCAACTTATATGTTTGAACATATCTAAATTTTATTTTTGTTGTCTTCCACTGGTTTTCTTGCTTCCTACCATCTTTTGAACATCTATTTACAACCATTACAATTTGGTTTTGCTGTCAAACTAATTTATGACATTTTATTCTAGTGAGCATAAGTTAAAAATATGATGAGCATTAAGTGACATTATTATTTTACATACATATTATATATATATATATATATATATATATATGGCTAATTTTTGAAGATATGAAAGAAGAACAAAAAAAAATGCTAATTATTATCAAATGTGATAATCAAAGCTCCATTAAACTAGTCAACAATCATATGTATCTTGGGAGATCGAAGTATATTGAAACCCAACATCATTTTATAAGGGAAAAGATGCAGTCAAAGGAGATTGATACAATTTATTGTAATATAAATAAAAATATGATTGACATCTTCACTAACTTCTTGAAAAGACAAAGCTTGAAATATTTAGGAATCAGGTAAGTGTTGTAAAGAACTCATTTCTCCATTTAAAGAGGAGTGTTGAAGAATAATTTCAAAATTAACATATAGTTATAGATGTTTATGGGATTCTCTATCTCTTAATATCTCAGGTGATTTCAGATTCACATATTTAGGAATCAATTGGATTATCTGATAGGCTATATATGTAATGCAAGTTTCATAAATGAATGGAGTGTGTGAGACAATTGTAATTGTTCTCACTGTTGTGTGACTGCATCGATGCCTTTATGATATATGTTATTTATATTTGTAGCATCTGATATTCGTTTCACCTTCACAAGCAGTTGGTGTATCAGTGCCATTTATTTATTTCGTTTCGTAGTGGAGGGGAATTCTTCCTGGCAATGGCCGCACCTGTAGATCTTGTGTACACATGTCTGATGTTTGGCGAAATTATGAACGGTGTCAGAGATCGACTTCCTTGGTGATACCTTTATAGTCCAGACACAAAATCTATTTTCGTTGGGGTAGTCAATCGGATGTTTGGAATATTTATTGAGTAAAACTACTGCCATGTCGATTTGTATTTGAATTCTATCTTTAGGAACTCTTGTTATAACGATGACGTATCAATTTAATAATGCAATGAAACACACATGTTTCTTTAAAACAATGTAGTCAATGTAATCTGTACCCACGAAATGGATACTGATCGCAGGGTATCTAGGGTTCATCAACAGCTACTGTGGAAGCGCAACAACGATCGATTCTGCTCCGCGGGTTTCATTGCATTCTTGATGGTTTTCTATGGCTTCATATTTCCACGTCCGCAGATTACTGTGTGGTGTCGATGGTATTAGTGGGTTCCCCCTTTGCATGGATTCTCTATGGATTGATAACATCTCACTTTGGGATATTTCAGATGAAATGGTGACAAGCAATGGCAGGAAACCAAAGGTAAACAAGTTATTGAGGAAAGCAAGTTGATCATGACTGCGAATGATATTTCTATTGTCTTATTGTTCTTAGACGAGCCCGAAAACATTACAAGTGTTTTGGAGACCTCGTTGAAGTCTAAGGATAAGGACGAGGCCTTGATGGCTTTTCAAGTGGCTTTGATCCATTTGAGAATGAGTATAGCATCCAAAATTTAAGTCTAAGTTCTGGTAAATAATAATTAACAATGCAGGTTGAATCTCATGCCCTGAATGGTAGCATTACTTCTCCTGACACATCGGTTACATAAACAAATCCTAGCATGTCGATATGGTAGATGGAGACTATTCAAAATAGCAATAGAATGATCAAATTAGGAGAAAGGGAAGGAGCAGATTACTTAGAAAAGTTCATTGGAAAATAAGCATTGACAAGTGGAGAAAAAAATATAATTAGAAAAAAATATTATTTTAATAATTAAATAAGATACCAAATACCTAAAAGTTCAGAGTCATCCCAAACAAAGGTTAACTTATTTTTAATAATAGAATTCAGTTATTCAAAAATAACCCTAATTCAACATTGAAAAGCATATAAAAGGAAGCATTCAAGATAGAATAAGGGTTGGAAAATTTTGGCAACACAAAAGGACGAGTGCTCAGAGCCTAAGAGGCCATATTGTTTGCAATGGATCCGAAAACAACCAGTGGATTCACCATCGATATTGCAGATTCGGTTCCCTCCTCTTTCTTCTTTTCAATCATATTTCTTCTTTTCAATGAAAGAATTTCTATATAATTTGATTTCAACGTTAAAAGATTTTTTGCACACACATTCTCATTGTATTTATGGTTGTTCTTGAAAATTATGTTCAATAATAGTTAGATGTATGTATGTGTTGGATATCTATCTATTCTTCTCTTGGTTTAGGGGATTCTTTGTGGTTTATTCTGATTCTACTTTATCATCTTAGATTGACCCTGGTTCAGATTTGATAAGCTTTTCAACAAAATCCCTTTAAACTATTGGCCTTTTTGGTAAATCAGAAGGAAACACAGTACACATAGTGTACTACGCAGTCTCACTCGAGATAGCTCTATGAGTGGCTGCAATACTCAAGTGTTTGCAACCTGAGACTGAGGGAGAACTGTGGTTCAACATTGTAAGCTTTATTCATTCAGTCTAACATCTAGTTATAACATTCATTATAGGCATGCATGTGGAATACCGGATCTACTTAGTATTTCATTCATCTAACATTTATCAATTAATCAGACACAAAGACGCATTCATTCATTCACGTAACACACTGTTATCGTGGCTCAACCCCTCTTGGGCTACGTCCACAAAGATTTGGCTCTTAGGATTTTATTATAGTTTAGAATTACATCACACCGCGCGTGGTTACACTATCAGATCTTATCCCTTCCGACAGGCTCCTCGATCCCTGCAAGGCTGACTAGATCCCACCAGGCTCCCCAGCCTGTGGTCTAACCCTTGGGATCAAGCCACTCACTCCTTCCATAGCTCACCAGCTTAATGACTCATACAAATCTTACAACCCTCTCTTCCTCTATGTATATATTTCTCTATCGTCTGTCTCTTTTTTCCCTCTAATTACTACTTATTTATATCCTTGGCTCACCAGCCATTACAGTGCATTACAAAAACCCTAATCCTAGCATCGTTAGGTCTTCCTTTCATGCGCGCTTCGCCTGCTTCTCTTACACGTGATTCTTTTCCTTCCAGTTGTCTTTTCCTTCTTGCATGCTTCTCCTCCAAACATAGCCTTTCTCCCCGACTAGGCAAGCATCCAACAGGCCTCCAACAGTGACATGTGGCTCGTCCCGAGCCACCTAAACCTTGTGCGCTTGTTCAATCTTTCCTGTGAGAGCCTGGAACTTCTCTGTGAGTTCCTTTGCTTGCATTTGAGTCTGCACAGTCTTCTCCTTGATTGCGTCCAATACTGGCACTGCAATCTCGTTGCTGATCATATTTGCGCACTCTGCCTGAGTTTGTGCCATGTTCTTCTTTGTGTCTTGCGCCTCTACAATGAACTCCACTGCCCACTCTTAGAGCGATTCCATTTGAGCTTGGCGCTCCTTCTTCTGTGTTTGCGCGACTATGATTTTTGCTTGCAGCTTCTTCATATCCTGTGCTCCTTTGATGCGCTTAGTGATTGAAATCACCTTCTACCTTTTCCTGATGTCTTGGATAGCTACGCTTATCCTCTCCTCTTCCTGGTCCCACTGCTAGACTTGTTGATCTTCCTCCAGCTTCGTCCATAGTTGTGTTGCTTTCTTTAACAAGTCGACTGATGCGATGACTTGTCACTCCATCCCCTCTATCTGCGTTGATGCTTCCTACTTCCTCTGCTCCTTCACCTCTGGGGGAGTGTTAGGTACGAGCTGTTCCTGGAGGTGCTTGATCTCCTGCCTGTATTGATCGATTGTCTGCACAATCTGATCAATATTCTGTGTTTCTGTGAGCTCTGTTGTCTACGCGCTCTTCAGAATTTTCTCATAGACTACAGCCAGTCCCTGCTCAAGCCTATCTGCGTGATATTTCTCATCTTTGGTCTCGCACTTGAATTGCTCGAGCACCAATTCCAAATCTTCCCTACTGTCCTTTTTCTGTTGCAATTCCGCTGTGTCTATGTGTGTGCATGATTGTACCTCATGCTTGATGTTGACTTGGAGTTTATACAAGGCCTTGGTTGGTATCTGCGTCATTATCAACTGTATTTGGGCCAAGTCCTTCAAGGATGTTTGACCCACAATATCATCCATGTGCAACATACTGGGTGTGACGTGAAATGTTGAGCTTAGATATGCTTGTTATGAGGAAAATCTCTCTATGTCTAGGGTAAACCACAACAGATGAAAACGACTGCAAAAAACAACTCTATCCAAAAAACATGCTATATAAACCAATATGCAAGTGAGATAAGAAAGAGGCCTACCTCGTCTAGATGTTTGATGAAGTCCACCGTTGAGCACTTGAACCCAAAGCTATATACCTGCAACTAGTTCTCAACAAAAAAGTAAAGCAAGCATATGGTGATAATATAAAAGGTTAGCACATTAGATAGGATAATCCATTAATATACATAACAAATACGCCCATGGATAATAAATCATATATTTGCAAGATATCAATTGGACGGGAAATGAGTATTTCTATTAATAAATGATCAATAGAAGTGAAAATATTACAAACTTTCGTGTCGGCACGGTTCAGAACCGAGAAACTAAGTTCCTTCCAGCTAGGCCTCCACCACTTCAATCCTCCACCAAAGGCAAGCTCATAAGAGAGAAAAAATGAGGTTCTCAATCAATAAGGGAAGATATTGGGGGATGAACACAGTGTTCAAACTTAAAGGACAAAGGGATACAAACTCAATATGAAGTAAATAATTTCTCCAGAGTAAATTTTCTCTCAAAGTTGAATTCTTTCTCTTCTTTCCATAGCTCGAAATTGGCCCATTTATAGCCTTCAAAATGGAACTGAAGGGCCGAGTCAGAACGTTTCCAGTATATGGAAGGCCAAATATCATAGATCTCTTGTCGTGACATGAAAACCCAACATCAATTTTCATTTTATGGCACAAATCTCGATGTACGCGGGCTGTAGTGGAGAAGCTTGCTTATACGCATGTTGTATAGTGTGCAAGATGCGTACATGTGGAAAAATATTTATTTTTGGCTCTGGATTTTATAAACATGGAAGATATGTCTGCATAGGGAAATGGAATAAGGCCCTCTATGCAAGATTGCATAGGGTGAGGAAAATCTTTCTATAACAGATGCCCCCTAATGTGTGAGGTTAGAGGAGTATCTGGGATGGACGAAATACATTATAAATGACCTAGAAGTGGAGTGCTAGGGGACCAACTGGATGAACTAGTTGCTCATTACATTCTGCACTGACTTTGCATACATGGTTGCCAATAAAATGACACTTCAGATCCATGTGAAAATATACCAAACAAGTGTCTGTGAATATGAATAAGCAAATACAAATGTGATTACATGCCAATAGTTGTCATAGTCATGAACAAGGCCTAGTAGAACCAGTCTCAAAACTAATCTGAAGATATCTGTATACCATGGAGTACACTTTGATCTCCCATGATCACTGAAGTCATATAGGTATTGGTCCAATGAAAAGGAAGCAACAGCTCAAGAAAGCTGCGACCACATAGTGATGTCTTCAGGTATTCTACGCAATCTACCAAGGGTGCAAGTATACATCATGTGAATAAAGGAGTTGAGGTCGAACACAATGAGACATCGTTTGATTGCCGGTCATTGAGGTATATCGTTAAAAAATGCGAGACAACCTACCGATAATGAAAGTAGGTTTCAAGGCACCAAGTACATTCTTACAAGTGTGAATAGAGGAGTCAATGTCGAACACTTGAAGAATCCATCAATCATGAGACATTGATGTATTCTCAACTGTTGATGGCGAGAGAGCCTGCCATTAATGACTGCAAGCCTCAAGGTACTCACAAGAATCTAGGTCCCGTTTCCATAATAAATGGGCTGAACTCAATGGAAAGAAACTCGCTGAAAGGAGAGCATTAAGGCATCTCTCATTAGTCATCACGAGGTACAAAGCAAGAGCTTCATGATTTGGTGGAAATCAAATGAAGAACATGTTCATGAACCAACAAACCTGTGCGTCTTTTGCATGTGCTAAGTGAAAGCGGTACACGTAAAAATACCCTCTGAATAGCAGCCAATGATGAAAATTACTGACAAAGGCAAGAAAACCACCAATAAGGCTAATGGCATCCAAGACACTACATGAATCTCAAAGTGTGAATAGATTTCTTGTCGTCGAACAAAAGGGAAACCACCCAGTCAATGACCAATGATGAAATGTCGACTGCTAGGTTCAAGGTTACCTACCAATGATGAAAGTAGGGCCAGGGTGCACGATAGGACTATAATATCATGTGAATCTGAGACAAACTGAGGGTATGGTTGACATGCAAAGTCAAGAGTTCTAAGAAGTGGCCGACACAGGTTGATAGACTTTCTTTGAACAAGAGCATGAGACATATGGAGGAATCCGACAACATAGACCTAATGATGAAACCATGAGATGAAAGAGGCATCAATGAAATTCTCTATAGGGAATGGAAGAGTAACCAGTCGGTAGAGAAGACTGTGTAACGAGATCAACTTACTAAGGCCATGCTAATCCCAAAATTATGATGATGAATGGATTCAATAACTTTGTGCTTTGTTCAAAGGCGACACGATTGCTGCCAACATAAGATAATACTCCCTTCCCGCTCGTCTTTTTTGGTTTTTTCATAGACAAATGAATGCTATGATACAGAGGAGGAAACGAGTGTTGCAAGTAAGAAAAACTAGTTCCAGAAGTGGAACATACCTATGCTCAATGCAATGAGATGCATGTGGGAGATGGACACTCGGGGGAATGTTCCCTCCTAGGTATAGGGTGTCAAATTGTGAAGGATATATACAAGGCTCTTTTTGGTTGAGGATTCAAAACTGCTGAGGAAAACAATTTATAACGCAAAGAGAGAACCAATTATAGGCTTAATAATGCAAGCAAGGGAATGAGATGCAATCACAACTTAATGCCAAAAAATGTCATTTTTTATGACTTTTAGTCAACTTGGTGTGAAAAAGGGATAAACTTGTGCCAAATACACGTCTTTTCAAATCCAATTTATGAGTGTGAAAAAGACAAGTTCACTTGGTAATATTTTCTCTTTTGGATAACGATTCGGAAAAGATATTAACTAAGACTCATGACCTTTCAAGTCCAATTTAACGAGTGTGAAAGGGAAAAATCACTTGGTAATATTTTTTCTTTTTGAACGAGTCAAAAAAGATCTTAACTCATACTTGTTTGGGAGAGTCTAGGCGGAAAGTCATGGGGGGGCGGGGGGGTCACAAGGATCTCGTGTAGAACTTCTACAGAACGTTAGTATCTTACGAATAGCCGACATAAGCTTGGGAAAACCCAAAGCTCTCCAAGTCGAGGAGCATAAAGTACCAGCATAGGATATAGTCTCGGTGATATATCGGGTAATGTCCCTTATTGGAAAGGACATAGGTGGTGGCATTGGATACCCCACAAGACTATTCCAATTGAAGGTGATATCCTCAAAACCCAAAGGGAGAGGACTCGGGGAAAGTAGAGCTCTCTCTCATTCATAAGGGGAGATATTAGGGATGCTAACAACGTGGTTGAAGGATGCATCACTCTCAAGGAGAGTAGGATTGACCAGAGATTGCATTGGTACGACCACTTCTTCAACTCTAGGTCGAAGAGGATGCAGGATAACAGGGATAGGGGACAATATTGCAATGACATTATTATCGTGTCAATCAACGGAGGAACAAGGTGTAGGGAAACCACAAATGCCTCATAATTCAAAGGGCCCTTAGGTGAGCCCCATGCTTCTTGTATCTCAACCGTGGCTGGACATAAATGAGTAAGGTGACCTCCTTCACAAGTTTTGCAAAGGAATTTAGGCTTATGTCTGAGGCGTATGTGCTTCTCAATGCCTCCAGTGTCGTTCACAATGGCCGGTGACATACTATCAATGTGACTGGTAGAGGTGAGAGAGTCATATCCTATATGGTATATAGAGGCTGGATATGTGACATTGATATGACTCGTGGTGATTAGTGTGGTGCCCCCAGCATGATTGACAACAACCGTGTGCAGGTTGTGAATAAGACTTGTAGAAGTTGTCGACCCATCTCCAACATGACTGGTATAGGTTGGTGATGGAGCTCTAGTATGACTGACAATGACTAGACTAGGGGTGAGTTGTGGCATTTGATACCAAGGTCCGGGGAAAGATTGGGTTTGGAACATTGTAGGCCAAGAAGGATCCTAGCTTACCGCTTGTCCCTGTCTAGAAAGTTAGTATCCTTCACCTAACTAATTTGAAGAGGTGTGAACATGAATAATCACTGAAGTCTATGAAGATAAATAATGATAAGTATTATTCGAGTGAGGTCATATGTTTCCCCCTTGCGAAGGGGTTCCATAAAGAGGGAAGCCCAAACCATAAAACAAATTCTCCCCATATGAAAGACCCGTGGATATGTGTGGACCCGTCATGGGAAAGATGTTTGAAGGAATTGACATGGCGGATGAAGGATACAAATATGGGGTGTAGTAAGTAGGATAAACACCCATCTGAGCATTGGATCCTGGAAGAGGATAACTAGGATTGGATCTATAAGAGAGGAGGTTCCAACCTCCCACAGTGAGAGCTAGTTGAGGGACATGACTCATATCGAACGAAGAAGTAGGAATTGGGGCCATGGTGCCCCCATATCCAATGCTAGGATTCATATAAGTGGACCAGGGTGAGGATTGCAAGGGTGAAGGAATATCAACAAGAGAATGACTAGGAAAC
>JASDQU010101017.1:119747-144756 GCA_032191745.1 Picea mariana
ATCAAATGGTACAAGAACAGTTGGAAAAGAGTCAAGCCAAGTACAAAACAAGACATGACAAGCATCGTGTTGATCACAGTTTCCAAGTTGGAGATGAAGTTTGGATTTACATTAGTAAGGAGAGGCTTAAAGGAGAAGGTAAAAAACTGAAACCAATTAGATATGGTCCTTTCAAGATTCTTGACAAGATTGGTAACAATGCCTTCCATTTCGATTTGCCTCCTTATATGCAAATGTATGCAGTTTTTAATGTTGAGAATTTGAAATTGTATGAGCCTCCTTTGATTGATGATCAAGGAGAACATGTTCAGATTCCTTCTATAGATGATTTCTCCCCAAAATATGTTACAGAACTGCATGAAGACACAATCCTTGACAGTAGAATGAGAACTTCAAAATGGGGAAATGTGGAATATCTTCAAATTGGTCTTAAAGGCACAAATCCAAGCAAAGCCAAGTGGATTGAGTTTGGGAAGGTGAGGGAACTATACCCTCATATTCAGATAGACTAAAAGTAGACTTTTGGATGTCCAAAAGCTTTCCAATGGGGAGGTGTGATCCAGGGGATCAAATTTTTCTCAAAATTCAAAGTGCTCAGAATAACTTCAAATTGAACAGGTGCATAGGCCTCGTCGTCACGAACCCAACGCAACTCGAACGGGTTCAAACGGACGTCGGATGAGTGAGATATCACGTTCTGTTCAAATTGTCAAGCAGACACAAAAAATTTGTTGACTGTACAGTCCGTACAGTCCATATAGATGCTGAGTTGGCAGGGCCGTATGACACATGGAAGATGCTGAGTTGGCAGGGCTGTACGACACATGGTAGGTGTTGAGTTGGAAGTCATGTGGAAGAATTAGCGTCCGACACATGGCATATTTGTGGCAAATGGATTGGTGACACGTGGCCCAAGCGAGGGCTGCCATGTGTCACCTGGTCAATGGTTAAAACTTTGTGGAGTCTGCAGGACTCGATCCCGCGACCTTCAGGCAGGGGTAGAGCTTTGGGAAGGGCCGCCCAACCGGCGCGCCCACCATGTAGTTCTTACCACTATATGAGTTGGAAACTATTTAAGTTTTATTTATTGTATAGTTTGGCGCGGGTTATGTTAACAATACATATGATTGACGATTAATTGTGTGGGAGTTTTGCCAACGGTTAAAACTGTGCCGACACTTGTCGTATGTCCATTCAATTTGAACAACGGTTAGCCCCAGCCTTTTATGTGCGGTCACATGGCCATACGCCCAACGACTTGGCGGTTAGGGGGCTAGGTTCCCTAACCGTTCTACAGTTGCACGTGTGTTGCGGTTGTGTGCTCGATGCTAGGTTTTAGCATGAAAACAAGTGCAGAGGCTAGGTTGGACACACAGAGGTGCATTTTGGCGATCTAGAGACAACAAGTTTGAAGGGGAACTTCCAGGAAGCCTATCTTCTTCAATTTTTGGCCAAATCAGGTGCCGAAAAAGCCCAGCTAGGGGTTTTTGGACATTCTAAAGCCATTGGAGCCATCTATTTGGCATTTTGAGCATTGTAAAGCACATATTTTAGCACTTTGAGAAAATAATATAAAATATTCATTGGAAGCTGGACCAGGAGATGTAGCCCAAGAGAGGGGTGAACTCCTTTATCATTTGTTGTGTTGTGTGTTTACTGTTCACTGTATTTTGTTGGTTATTATTACATCTTGAATGTGTAATTTTCTATAAAATTTGTGTTTGCAAATTGATCTTTTTGCATAAAAACACTTAAATAAAACTTGCAAATATTTTCAAGAATACAAGCCTTTATCATTTTCAGATCAATCCCTTAGTATATAGTGTTTTCATCTTGGAATCTTTTAGAAAATGTTCTATGTATTTCTAAAGATGTTTTCTGATGACATTGTTTTTTGTTGTAAGGTGTCTTTCATTTATATGAAAGGTTGATTTGTCTTTAAATGTTCTAATAACGGATTTATTGTTATTTTTTTGTCAATGATGCACAAGTGACACACATGTATTAGTTTCATGTATTGGTGTTGTTGCTTAATTTTCAAGGTATTAACAAAACATTAATAAGTTATCGCCTCGGGAAAATGATACATTTTTTCATAAATATGATTTGATCACCAAATAGTTTGATAAGTTATAAATTATATGATTTGAAAAAAGAAACATTGGTCACAACTCGTATCCTTTTTGTCATGTAGTATATCTTTTGGTTTGGTTTTCTCTTTGTTGTGCAAACACCAAGCTCCAAAATAATATGTCTATCATTTCCCTTACCTGTAAATGCCTATAGTCATGTTATGTGATTGAACTTGGGTATGCGAAACATCTTGGGAATAGCCATAAAAGCCTATTTTATGTAGCTTCCTTGTAGTTGAAACCTAGAAACTCCTTCCTATAATAGATTTGTCAGCATTGTTTGCACTTGATTTTGAATTTAGTAGCGGGATATTTTCATCAATAATACCCAACTTTTTACTATTTATTTCAACATCTAATGGATTCATAGTGGAAATATTTATGATAATGTCATTTCTCAAATTTGTTAGGGGCATCCAGTTAGATGTTATCTCTCGATTGTGTCCTTTTAGAATCAACATGATACAAAGTTCCCAACTCATCAAGATATAACACACTTTTGAAATCCTAAAAAACATCTAACGATGAACTTGGGGTAGTTCCATGTATTTGTTACGATTGCAAGCTCTCACATGAATTTGGATTCAAGCTACCTCATAGAAATATATATGGAATTTCATATATAATGATAGTTGTCTATTATATGTATTTAAAAAAAATAAAAATAAAAACACCTCAAAATTCTGATGACTTAATGACATACTTGTAGAATTTTGATAAACATGCAACTATTTCGACCTAGTTCTAGTTTTAGTGTTGGTCCTTTCAATGGCATAATTGTGTGATAACAATGCACTATTGCACAATGTACTTCTCTTTTGACATGTTTACATTGTGTTTACCATGTTATATACATCTTTATTCTGATGAGGAGTTACAACATTTCAACATCTCTACGACATCTAGGAAGTATTTAATCAACACTCTAGTGTGTCCAACTAAGTTACATCAACGTTGTTGTGACATACTATGGACACAAAAACACACCCAAGAATTTACGTTGAACACTTTAAGCGTCGACATAATGTCGGCCATACATCAAAAGATCGACGATAAGCCACAAAACAATTGATTCTCGATGTGAGATGAGGTCACTATTAGTCCCTAAAGTTGCACTTGATTGTGAGAGGGAAAACTAGGGCATCATCAGGTTATTGCAATAATATTTTGAGGGGTTTTTTGATTTGGTTTTTGAAAAGGTGGTTGAAAACTGGTTCAAGGTTTCAAGATAAACATGAAATTTCAGAATAAGGACAAATGATATCCCACTGACTAGTTAAAGGGTAGTCACATAGATGAATTAGACAAATAAGGAAAAGAGAATATGAAGTCTTCAATTTGTCAACCTCACATAAAATTCTTATCTCAAAATATCATTAAGAAACAAGAACATTAGCCTAAATTCAAAAACTTGAAAATAATCACGACAACAAATTCTTTACTGTATCAATTGATAATCAAGAAAACAATGCATTGCAGTTTAATAAATGATCTCAAGTATGAAGAGAAAAAGAACAAAGAAGAAGAGAAATTCTAACCATCAATATTCCTTTGTCATTAAGTGTCACATAGAATAGGAATGTCTTACAAGAAATTTCAAAACAGGTCCCTGAATATCCAAATTTTCCACCCTTAACTTCTCCTTCTACAGAGTTTATATAGAAACAATACATAATTATCAAGATCCAAAAGAAATGGATTTGAAAACCTCCTCATCTATATTTAGTTCCTTGTTTCAAATATTCAAGGAGAATATATAATATGATCTCCAATTCGAATTGATGAGGTGGATTGTCAACTGCTATCCATGAGATTTTTTAGGAAAATAAATCTGGCAAATTCCTGAAAAATAGGGTCCAACAATCTCTTCGTATCTCTCAAACGGTGATATATGTGTAAAAATAGAGAGAGGTTTTTGTGAAGGGACTTGTTCCAAACAAAAACCTCTTTTGGTTTCCATAAATTCGTATCCATATATTCTGAAACCTCTCCCAAAATTTCTGACTAAAATAAGGAATTATTTATCATGAAATCTCAGAAAAATAGGCCTCAAAGATAAATTCAAATCTCTTAAAATGTGATTGTTGTGTAAAAACCGAGAGAGGTTTTTGTGAAGGGGAATTTTCCCAACAAAAAATTATTTTGGTTTCAACAAATTCATCTCCAACTGTTCTGCAAATTCTCTTGAAGATAAAGACTAAAACAGGTAAAAAACAGAGTATTTCTTGTAGCTTTTCTTGTTCTGCAGAATAATAGCCTTTGTCATTAGAAAACACTACTTCAGATTTTGATGATCTGGTGGTTTCTATTGTTATAGGTCTTGTAGAATACTGAGCAACTTATTTTCCTTTTCTTTGTATCTTCCCCAAGTTTTTTGTCTTCATTTGTTTTCCTATGTAATGGAAGTCTTTCTACCCTTTCTTTGTATCTTCCCCAAGTTTTTTGTGTCCTCAGAATGGTCTTCTATGAATATAACATTTTCCTCTTTGATAGATGGGTCAAACATAGATTTGGACTTCAACCTGTATTTGTTAGCAACCCTAGTGGAGTTCCTCCTAGGGTATTTAGACATAGGTGCAGATTTCTTCCCCTACTTTTTTACTGTGGCACCTTTCTTACTAGTTGCTTGTTGTTTATGTTTGACTGTGGATTTAATTGAGCATATATTGAAATCCTCATTTGAAACTTCTTCCATTTTAATGTCAATATCAGAAAACACTTTTGCCTCAGGAAACATTTCAATCTCTGCATCAAATTTTGATCTCTTACCTTTGTTGGTGGTGGCTCCTTTTTCTACCACTGTTCTCCCCCAATCGCCAATTTGCAAGCTTTGGCAATGGATTGTTCTGTTACCAACATCAACAATTTATCGATCACCACTTCGAAGCCATCAAAGTTCTGCGTGAACATCATGGACACCTGTTCGTCATGCCCATGGAAGGTGGTAAAGAATTCGAACCAGCTAGCGTCCTTGAATCTTTGTGCCATCTGCGGATATGCTTCAAGTAGCTCAACGCCCTCAGGTTCCAACCTGACAATTTGCCCACTTTTCTTAGGTGCCATGTCGATAATACAGTGCTGCAACTCGACGTTGTTGGAATTTAAATTTAAAACCTGCAACTATTACTACATAACGATTTCTTCTAAAGGATATCTGCGCACATAATCCGACAGAATTAGAATAACAGATGACAATGTTATATAATGATGTTGGAAATTGAACTGATTTGATACGGGTCCTTGCAGGTACAGAGTGATCTCATTCATGCAACGGTTCAAACTGCATTATCGATTCAAGCGATATCGTGGAGTACATGTAGGTCTTTTGTCCATGATTTATGTGATCATGACAAGATTTGGATGGATGGCGCATGTCATAGCATGATTACATTAGCGCTGTAAGAATAACGTTATTCCTGCAGTGCTAATGTAATCATGCTATGACCTGCGCCATCCATCCAGATCTTGTCATGATTACATTAGCGCTGCAGGAATAACGTTATTCCAGTAGCACTATTGATGACATGGAAGTAATTTGAATTTTCAGGATTCAAATAAGAAAATAATGTGACAAATCTCATTAAACCATGTCTTAAACCCCAAACTTAAGAAAATTATTCAAAAATGCTAAAATGCAAAGCATAACAAACTCAAAACAAAGATTAAGGTCTAATGAAATCAAACAATGAGGTACAAGTAGGGAGGGCTTGGGATTAGGGATTCTCACTAAATCAAGAGCAAAATTAGAAACTAACATTGGCTCCTTCTGGGGGTGGAGTTTTGATGATAAACTCTAAGAACTACAAACCAATGCCTTTTCCTTACTTCTGATTCATTGATTTCCCTGCTCTGTCATATTTTATTTACAACACAACTGTATAAAAGCAAGTCCATTGGGTATATGGAGTCTTTATTTGGGCTCAAAAATAACCACAAAACTGCTAGTAGTCTTTCCATTGGGCTATGGAGTCCTTATTATTGCATACTGAAAACAAATTGCTTGGATCAAGCTTATTCAACCATTCTACTCTACTTTCCTACTGAAATCATGTTGATCATGTGTAGGTGAATTTCCAATGCAACCATGAAATTATTTTACTTCCAAGAGGGTCTTCTTCCTTGCAGGTAAATAAGAAAATGTATAAAAACTGATATTTTTGCAGCAAAAAATGAATGGGAAGCCCATACTTACAGCTGCAGTTTTCTTTAATTCCACACGTTGCAAAATTTTGAACCTCTGTAAACACGAAATCCATGTAGAGAGCCACAAGATCCTGTCGATGGTATTGCATCTCTAGCTGATACAAGAAGCCATATTGTTTCTCTATGATTTATGCTTCATTTATGAGAGCATAATTCATTTGAAGATCACTGGTTTTATCAAAAGCATCTAGAACTTGCTCACATGCTTCTTGGATAACATTGTTCAAAACAACATTATCATCATGAGAATCAAGAGGTTGATATTCATGTTCCACGTTGCCTTCAGATGCATAACTATCATACACCGACTCCATCTCTTTGTGGACGATGAAATGAATGCCTTCATGAATTTGCTGGTTAGAATTTGTCATATCATCAACATCTGGATCTAGGACTTCAATATCATCATCATACTCATCAAATAAAGGTTGATTTAAAATTTTTTCTGAACTCTGAAAACCAAGGACCTCTACTTCATGATCATATTGAAAAAATGAGCATATATATGTTGCTTGATCATCATAAGAATTTTGACCATAAGACGCATATGAAACAACATCAAATACATTTGCAATTGCTAGTTTTTCTTTCTCATCTAGACTATGGTCTTCAACAAGAATTTCTTCAATCAACAATTGATCTTCAAAAAGATTAGGAAAAACATTTGTATCATATGCATTACTATTAGAAACATTCAGATTGATACCAAATGCATCTAAAGTATCATTATTATGAATTTCAAGATCAAAATGCTGAAAATATTCCTGCTGTAGGACATATTTAGAAGAAGATATGACTGATAATGAATCTTCTTCCTCTTCCTCGATGTAATTATCCTCTTCATCTATATTTCTAGAGTAATCAATTTCTTGAGAATAAGATCCTGATTTACATTGCTCACAACAATCTACCAGAAGAAGTTCAGCTGGAAAATACCTTTTACATTGTTCATTGAATGCAGCATGAAATTCTCTTAAAGAAGAAATGCTGGAAGCAGGAAGAGATCTGTACTAGATACATGCATCACCCTCCAAAGAGTACATAAACATTTTCATCAATGCATCTTCATGATGAATATTCATCGGATCCATGCATTGATGAAACTTAATCAAATGTAGTGTCGGATTGTCCTCATCCTTTTCCCTGAACTGTGTAAGGAAATCTCCCCATATATCAATAGTGGGAACATCATTAGGGAAAACAACAATAGCAGAGAAATGAAATGGTGCAAACCTCCATGCCAAAATAGCTTCCATAGCCTTTGATATCTCGGATCAGTGGAGTTGTCAATAGATTCTTCCTTCATGGAGTCGCCAGGTGAATGATACAGTGAAAAAAAGTATCCAACTCTTGTTCACCATCAAGAGCTAGAATTGATCGTTGTCATTCTCCCAGGGATAAATACTTCGTGTCTCTATCCCCGACAATGACGCAAAAATATGTTAGTCCCTAAACTTGCACTTGAATATGAGAGGGAAAGATATGGCATCATCAGGTTATTGCAATAATATTTTGAGGGGTTTTATGACTTGGTTTTTGAAAAGGTGGTTGAAAATTGGTTCAAGGTTTCAAGATAAACAAGAAATTTTAGAATAAGGACAAATGATATCCCACTGACTGGTTAAAGAGTATTCACATAGATGAATTAGACAAATAAGGAAAAGAGAATATGAAGTCTTCAATTTGTCAACCTCACATAAAATTCTTATCTCAAATTATCATTAAGAAACAAGAACATTAGCCTAAAATAAAAAACTTGAAAATAATCACGACAACAAATTCTTTACTGTATCAATTGATAATTAAGAAAACAATGCATTGCAATTTGATAAATGATCTCAAGTATGAAGAGAAAAAGAATAGATAAGAAGATAAAGTCTAACCATCAATATGCCTTTGACATTAAGTGTCACATATAATAGGAATGTCTTACAAGGAGTTTCAAAACAGGTCCCTAAATATCCAAAATTTCCACCTTTAACTTCTCCTCCTACAGAGTTGATATAGAAACAATACATAATTATCAAGATCCAAAAGAAATGGATCTGAAAACCTCCTCATCTATACTTAGTTTCTTGTTTCAAATAATCAAAGAGAATATCCAATATGATGTCCAATTCTAATTGATGAGGTGGCTTGTCAACTGATGTCCATGAGATTTTTTAGGAAAATAAATCTGGCAAATTCTTGAAAAATAGGGTCCACCAATCTCTTCGTATCTCTCAAAAGGTGATAGTTGTGAAAAAACCTAGAGATTATTTTGTGAAGGGACTTGTTCCCGACAAAAAACTCTTTTGGTTTCTATAAATTCATCTCCATCTATTCAACAACCTCTCCCAAAATTACTGACTAAAACATGGAATTATTTATTATGAAATCTCATAAAAATAGGCCTCAAAGATAAATTCAAATCTCTTAAAATGTGTTTGCTTTGTAAAAACCGAGAGAGGTTTTTGTGAAGGGGAATGTTCCCAACAAAAACCTCTTTTGGTTTCAAAAAATTCATCTCCAACTGTTCTGCAACTCCTCTTGAAGATAAAGACTAAAACGGGTAAAAAAACAGAGTATTTCCTATAACTTTTCTTGTTCTGCAAAATAATAGCCTTTGTCATCAGAAAACACTGCTTCAGATTTTGATGATCTGGTGGTTTCTCTTGTTATAGGTCTTGTAGAATACTCAACAACTTATTTTCCTTTTCTTTGTATCTTCCCCAAGGTTTTTGTCTTCTTTTGTTTACTTGTGTAATGGAAGTCTTTCTGCCCTTTCTTTGTATATTCCCCAAGTTTTTTGTGTCCTTAGAATGGTCTTCTATGACTATAACAGTTTCCTCTTTGATAGATGGGTCAAACATAGATTTGTACTTCAACTTGTATTTGTTAGCAACCCTAGTGGAGTTCCACCTAGGGTATTTAGACATAGGTGCATATTTCTTCCCCTACTTTTTTATTGTGGCACCTTTCTTACTGGTTGTTTGTTGTTTATGTTTGACTGTGGATTTAATTGAGACTATATTGAAATATTCATCTAAAACTTATTCCATTTTAATGTCAATATCAAAAAACACTTTTTCATTAGGAAACATTTCAATCTCTGCATCAAATTTTGATCTCTTACCCTTGTTGGTGGTGGCTTTTTCTTGGTTTTCATCTACAGGAGTATCAACAGGAATCTGTTGAGTCTGATTCTTTCTCTTGCTATTCCTTGTCACCCTAGTTGCAAATATTTCCTCTTTGACTGGGAATTCATCAACTGTGATACTCTATTTCTGTGTAGCTTCCTTTTTCCCTTTGCCCCTTTTCTGTTTGCTTGCCTGTGGATCATGATTTAGGTATTGGATTAACCAATTCAAGGGTTTATGTACTTCACTCAAAGAAGAAACGACCAATGTCTTGATTAAAACTTGATGGAACGGACTACCTTTAGCAGTGGTAGGGTGTGACTCTACCCTTTTTGACATCTTCGATAAGCTTTTGAGTAGAAAGTAAGGTATATTTAAGGGATAGTATCCATTGATATGCATCAATAACATAATATGGTAGATGTAAACCAACGAGAATCTACCTTCGCAGGTGATATACCTGTGAATTATGATCAAATCGGTATGCCATTCTCGTCTAATCCAGCTGTGAGGAACTCCTTTCTTCCAATCCGGGTTCTGTTTGTCTGGTAGCAAGAATTGGTTCACAAACTCCATGACCACGTGCTCCTTTTTCCACCATCGTTCTCCCCCAATTGCCCATTTGCAAGCTTTGGCAATGGATTTTTCTGTTACCAATATCAACAATTTACTGATCACCACTTCGAAGCCATCGAAGTTCTGCGCAAACATCATGGACACATGTTCGTCATGCCCATGGAAGGTGGTAAAGAATTCGAACCAGCTAGTGTCCTTGAACCTTTGTTCCATCTGCGGATATGCTTCAGGTAGCTCAGCGCCCTCAGGTTCCAACCTGACAATTTGCCCACTTTTCCTAGGCGCCATGTCGATAATACGGTGCTACAACTTGACGATGTTGGAAGTTAAATTTAAAACCTGCAATTGTTACTACATAACGATTTCTTCTAGAGGATATATGTGCACATAATCCGACATAATTAGAATAACAGATGACAATGTTATATAATGAGGTTGAAAATTGAACTGATTTGATACGGGTCCTTACAGGTTCATAGTGATCTCATTCATGCAACGGTTCGAACTGCATTATCGATTCAAGTGATATCGTGGAGTACAAGCAGGTCTTTTGTCCACGATTTATGTGATCATGACAAGATCTGGATGGCTAGAGCATGTCACAACATGATTACATTAGCGTTGCATGAATAACGTTATTCCAGTAGCGCTATTGATGACTTGGCAGTAATTTGAATTTTCAGGATTCAAATAAGCAAATGATGTGACAAATCTCATTAAATCGTGTCTTAAACCCCCAAACTCAAGAAAATCATTCAAAAATGATAAAATGCAAAGCATAACAAACTCAAAACAAAGATTAAGGTCTAATGAAATCAAACAATGAGGTACAAGCAGGGAGGGCTTAGGATTAGGGATTCTCATTAAATCAAGATCAAAATTAGAGACTAACAGTCGCCATGATGGGTTGAAAGTGTGTCAATGGAGTGTCAAAAAACTGATGTAGTGTTACTAAAATGATTGTTCATCATAGTGTCACGTGGTCACCAGAGTGTGTCGAAAGTGAGACAACATACCGTTGAGTGGGAAATTTGATGTAGTTATGATGAAAATATTTCTACAATAGAAAATTCCATCTTTCGTTGTGATGACGTCCAAGTAAGTGTTGGTAGATGGTTGGAAATTGTACCCAAATGCACTAATGCATTGGTTCTTGAGTCTTATCAATGTTTCTTAGATGAGGTGGAGTATATTTAGCTTTAGGCGCTTGTGTGTTTTCTTGGATGATAACTTCCTTTTGGAACAATATTTTTTCCTTTCTAGTTCGCTAAGTGCATGTAATTGTTGCTAGTGATATTTTTAGCATGGTCTCATCATCATTTGATTCTATCTTGTCTTCTTCTTAAGAGACCTTTACTTCTTTCCCATTTTTTACTTGCAATGATAAAATCATTTTGGTTCACATTTGTGACGTGGTGTCCATTTCTTACCACACTTGCAACATTTATTTTCCTTCTTCCTTTGGATTCTAGATTTGTTGTTTATTGTTATCACAATGATGTGGTTAAATATATCATTATTTTTCTTTATTTGATGAATGGGACACTTGGTGTTGACTAGTATAACTTCGTTTGTTGGGTGCATAGTAGGCTTGGTGTTGAATTATAAGATTTTTTAATGTGATTTTCACTTTGAGTCTTGCCTTGTCAATGGACTTAATGTTGTGCATCTTGATGTCATTCTTTATAGTCTCCTTCAATATGGTGACATAAGTTTGGATTAGTTGATTTAAAGATAACCTTGGTATGCATGTCATGGATACCTCCCATTCACTTGAATATTCTTTCATATCACCCTTTTATTATAGTCATATAAGTTTTCCAAAAACATCATTTTCTTCCATGTCCTAAAACCTCCTAAAAACTTCATCGAGAATGTATCTCAATTTATAGTTACATTTGTCATTTGGGTTTTCCACCACATGCACCAATTGTTCATAAGCTCCTTGAAATTCATTGTTGAAGAGTTAAATTTTTCAATATTGTTTTGAGTATGGTGTAGTTCAAAATATTCTTTGTCCTTATTTATCCATTCAGTTCTTTTACTCATGCCTTGTCCATCAAATTTTGACATTTCAAGTTTTACTTGATGATTATGACCATTAAATGTTGGTGTTTAAAGCATATTATAATTGGGTCGTGGAATAATATTACATGACATAGTAAAAGTAAGTTGTGGAATGATATTAGTTAGTAGAATAAAAATATAATTTGGTGTTGAAGTAAAATTAAGTGGTGGAGTAATTGGTGGGGTAAAATTTGGTAGGGGACTTCACTAGCTCTAAGATGAGATTAGCAAGTACAATAAAACCATTTATCTCCTTAGCCAATTCTTCTTCATTGTTTTATCCTGATATTTACTATTTATTTCACTTGTTAATTTATCTAATTAAGAATTTAATTCTATATTATTTATCATTTTTCCAAACCCTAAACCCTAAAGAAGTTTATAAGTTCAAAAAATTAATTTAGGTTGGTGGTCTAAGGGACAAAGGATGTATGTCTCTTATAGGGAACTCCTTTGGTGGTCCCTGCAAATATATCCCCACGAGTTGGTGAATACCATGAAAGATGGACACACATGACAATGTTGGTCGGGAAATTAGGGATAGTCCCACGAGTTCGACGACTCTTGAATTAGATAGACCCTCTACTAATTTTGGTTGTTCTTGAATCGTGATCGAGCCACCACAAAATCGACCCAAGTTAGGACTTTGATACCAATGTAGTATATAAATTAATGTGCGATGAAATACAAACATAAGGTTGTTGATACAATTATATATTATTTTAAGTATGAATCGAGTGATGAATACAAAGGCTTGTGGTTGTATAATAGGGTGACTTATTTAATGACATTTAAATTATTGAAGGCACATTGCCATATTTTATGATTTATTAGTGATATTGACTTGAGCATAAATCCACAAATATTGGCTAAAGTATATAACATAAACATAATGATGTGTACAACAACATATTTGCATAAAATTTAAGATAAGATGTAAGTCTACTAAATTTTAGTGAACTTTTCTATAATTTTTAAGAATTTGTTTTGCATAGAAATTTGTATTTTGGAGTGTTAGGTGGAAATTTCATGCCACAAATTAGTAAGAAAATGGTGTTGTCAGGTTGATACCATTTTGTTGATTTTTTTTTATAATTTTTAAGAATATGTTTTGTATAGAAATTTGTATTTTGGAGTGTTAGGAAGAAAAAGTTATGCTACAAACTAGTAAGAAAATGGTATTGTTAAGAAAATGGTATTTTGTTGATTTTTTTTTATAATTTTTAAGAATATGTTTTGTATAGAAATTTGTATTTTGGAGTGTTAGGAAGAAAAAGTTATGCTACAAACTAGTAAGAAAATGGTATTGTTAAGTTGACACCGTTTTGCTGCCTTAGTGTTAAGTGGCACGACAATTTTTTGTATGTAAAGTAAGATAGTTGTGGTGTTGGGTTAATGTGGATGTGGTGCTATGGTGTCATCTAGCACCATAGATAGCCATGACTAGATAAAATATGTACAAGAAAACCTAAAGGTAATTATCATTTTTCATGACTAGATAAAATATGTAAAAAAAACCTAAAGGTAATTATCATTTTTTTAAAGTTTACCGAATTGTATGATTACCTTGACATTAGTTTGTTGAGAGAAAATGATGTCTTTGAGAAGCAATGGATGACTGCCATATTATAGTATAAGCATTTGTTAGGGGTGGTCACATGCAAATACATAAAAGACTGGATGATGAGGATGCACATGAAGTCTTAAATGGGACAAATAGAGAAGTTGGATTGTTGATAAAGTTATCTATCACATATGATACTTTCATAATGTACATGTGGTTGAATGATATGCATCAAACTTCAATAAAGGTAGGATTTTTTATCTTAATAGTTTACTCTTTCTAATGAATATGGAAGAGGAAGAGGGTGATTTAATTATAGAAGAAGAGGGTGATTTAATTATAGACCGCTTTTTGAAATAAAAAATATGCTTGTGATTAATTGTCAACATTGACATAGAAGTAGATGTGAAATATTTCATAGTAATTACCTTGAGAAGGTTACCTCCTTTATTTGAAAAATTTGTTGAAACTTTGAATATCCCTTCAAATTCCATTGCCATTGCATTTGAGAAGTTGCAAGTTAATTATTATAGAAAGACAGACCAAAAACATTGTTTGGAGGTGGTAGTAAAGCATTGAGAGTTCTTATAACTAACACCAAATAATGGTCATTGGTAATGGGTGAAATTCATTAGCATAGCTTTAATGGAAATGGTCAAAATGGTCAATGTCGCTAAAAAATGATTGTTTCCAAATATTTTGTCACTAAATGTTTGGTGGTTTCTACAATGGGTGATCGATCATCGCCATTGATGCTCAATGACGATGGGTAGGATCCTTCACCCATGTCATTGTCAAAAATCCAAATCAACAATAAGGAACCACCATTTCCATAACTTCAATGCATTATGAACCTTTAGTGATGGTCATGACTTGTTGTCGATCGAATCCTATGGAAACAGTGTGTGGTCATCACCATAAATACAATCTCTTGGAGTAGACGATGATGGTTGGTGTCTATAGCCAAAGAATCTCATGGAAATGGTCAATTATCATTACCATAGATGCATTTCTATGTGAACATCCAATGATGCATGTTGATAGTCTCCAAAGGAAAAAATATAACAATTTAGACACACAAAAGGATGGTGGGCCTTGCATTTGGAACCTACACTGGTGGTGAGTGATTGTTGCTGATGAAATCCTAGGGTGTTAGTGAAAAAATAGTCACCATAAGCACATTTTTATTAGAATTCTATAATGATAGGTGTGAATGTGATGCAGGAGCATTTCCATCAACGTTCAATGAAGCAAGTGGAGGACAACTCAACATCTAGTGCGCACGTTCAAAATGTTTTGAAACCCAAGGAGGGTGCATCATTTTGATGTTTTAAAAATATTGTAATTAAAGACCTTTTAATGTTTTGAGGTTTGAGCCATTGAAAATAATCCAGGGAGATTGTATTTTCTTTAATGCAGAAAGGATTGTACATATATTGAGTTAGACTCGTATCTGGGTTGTAAATTTCATTTAATTGAAATAAGCCTTAGTGGTAGAATGCTTTGATTATGATATGATAGCACTAGAGTAGTTGGTAGGAAGGCTCGAGAAGCCCCTCTATGTATAAATATATGTATTGTGTGCCCAAATGAGGCTGTTGAGAATTGTTATTTTGTTGCTGAAGGTTATTTTATTTTCAGAGAGCGGTTGTAGAGAGTTGTTGAAGAGAACTTTGTAAATATTTCCTGAATGAATATAATGAAGGAGAATTTCTTTCAGATCTTTGCATGTGTTTTCCTTTGAGCAATTGGGTAATGTCATGTTATTTGCTTTATGTGTATGCATTTTATGGTTAATTGAATGAACCTGTAGTGTTATGTAAGTTTCAATTGTTTCTCTTTTGAAATACTGGTGCAAGGAGTGCACGGTAGCCATGCAAGGAGTGCGAAGGCAGAGTTTCTTTCGGACTCAATAGCTCAGGAGAGATAATGTTGATTGTGCAGAGTGAGTGCAAGGAGTGCACATATACTCGTCTGAGTATAAAATATCAAGAAGATTAATTAAGGAGACCAAATTATATGAAAAATCATAACTCCAAAAAAGTAAATGGTAAAAAATATTTTTAAGATTGAAAGAAGCATGAAAAAATGACTAAAAACATCGTTGAATAAATTTTTTTTATAAAAAATTGAAAATAGATGAAAAATAAGCATTTAAAAAAATAATGTGGAAACATTGTGGATCGAAAAATTTAAAATATTGAAAACCACGGGTGCTACTGGTAGCACCATTTTAAAAAACGGGGTAAAAAATTGGACCTCCCCCAAAAAAACAAGAACTTTGTAGAGTTCTCGTTAAATTGGTAACTATGTTTTCAGTTGAGCACCAAATCAACAAGATATTGTGTAGGCACCAACCTACTAGAGACACCAATATCTTCACCTGAGCACCAACTTAGCAAGATATTGTGTAGCAACCAACCTACTAGAGACACCAATCCCTTCAACTGAGCACCAACTCAGTGAGACCTGTATAGCTTGCAATCTAATATCTTCATACATAGAGTACTTCTTACTTCACCTTCACACTTCATACTTCATGTATTTCACAACATCATCGTACCCTTAAGTTCCATGATCTAGCACATCTCCTCGCTTCATACCCAATACATAGCTTCAAACCCTAGTCAGATTTAACCATCATGCCCTAGCCAACCTCATAGAATCATTCCCAAAATATAATTCCATATTGCAACATCAGAACCTCAAAACAACGCACTTTTAAGAATCATAGACCTTAGTCCTTCAAAGTGTACCCTTAAAACTCCTAGAAAACTCCTCTTGCGTACCTTTAGACCCCAAGAATACTCCCTAGCTCCACTTGCACACCTTAGATGTATTTTGTGCACTTGTACTTTCTCTTCTTTCTTGGACACACTTCAAATGTCCACAACTATCCTATATTTATAGTGTATCTTTGTTCACTTATGGGGACAACTTGTAAAACTGGCTGGGTTGACCTGTACTTTCTAGATGGGCTGATCTGACAAAATCTTTCATATCTCCTCATTCTTAAGGAGTTAGAGGGAGTGCCATATATCGTTGGAAATGTATCAAAATGATCTTTTCAATCATTATCATATGCTCCCATTTGAGCTAGGTATTCAGAGTAAAAATGCATTCAAATATAGGGTATCAAAATTGAGCATCAAAAATCCAAAAAAATATTTTCAACAATCTCCATATTGCAATATTTATCTTGGACATTCATAGTCTCCCCTTGTATTTGACATTGATGAGAATAGTATTTCCAAAAATCCCCCCCCCCCGTGTCATTAATGGCAACCCTTAGTAAATTATGTAATACTCCCCTTGTCTGCAACTCTCCTTGTGTATGTAATTCTTCCTCTGTCTGCAACTTCTCCCCTTTGACATCAATGGCAAAGGGATTATGCCCCTGAGTGTGTGATTCCCTTTACTGAAAATATGAGAGGGATATCACTCCCAAATTTTTTTCTAAGATATTCAAATGTGTTTCTAGGAAGGGGTTTGGTAAAAATATTTGCAACATGTTATTTGGTGGAAATGTACTCTAGCTTGACAGTTTGCTTGACTACCTGATCTCTTA
The DNA here is from genome assembly GCA_032191745.1 of Picea mariana. Classification (NCBI taxonomy): domain Eukaryota; kingdom Viridiplantae; phylum Streptophyta; class Pinopsida; order Pinales; family Pinaceae; genus Picea; species Picea mariana. The sequence continues at coordinate 136,977 of JASDQU010101017.1, forward strand.
GGAAGTGGTACTAGATGGGAATATGCTTTGTCTGAGTGCATAATAGGATTCTTTGAAATTTTGATTGCACTTTTGTTGTCGTAGATGATTGAAATTGGATGATCATATTCTATCTTGATATCCTTCAGTGTCTACTTCATCCAGAGAACTTGTGTGCAACATGTTGCTGCTGCGATATATTCATCTTATATTGTGGATAGATATATTGAAGTTTTCTTCTTGCTCAACCATGATACTAGACATTTTCCTAGAAAGAATGCTCCTCCACTGGTACTTTTCTTGTCATCAATACTTCTTTCCCAATTTGCATCTATATATGTTGTTAGACTGAAGTCCTTACTTCTTGAATATCACAAGTGAAATTCCAATGTTCCCTTTAGATATTTTAATATTCTTTTTACTTATTGCACATGTGTCTCCTTTGGTGCAGATTGAAATATTGCAACAAATCCTACTGCTTGCATGATTTATGGCCTTGATGTTGTCACATATAGTAGGTTTCCAATCATTGACCTATATAGTGTTTGATTTGCGTATGAAGATTCATCATCTTTTCTCAACTTACATCATGTGATCATGGGTGTACTGATAGGTGCACGGTCTTCCATTCTGAATTTCTTTAACATTTTCTTGATATATTTGGTGTGAGAAATGAATATTCCTTTGCTGGACTGATAAATCTGCAACCCTATAAATAATGACAATTCTCCAAGCATGTACATCTCAAATTCTTTTTGCATTTCTTCTACAAAATTATGACTCATTCTATCATCATTACTTCCAAATATGATATCATCCATAAACCACAATGGTTAAAAGATTTTCATTGTATGTTTTGATGTAAATATTTTTTTCTACAACTCCTCTTTTGAAACCTTGTTGTTGTAGGTATTTGTGAAGTCTTGAATACCAAGATCTAAGATCTTGCTTTAGTCCATAGATTGATTTCTTCAATTTGCATACATGATCTTTGTTTCCTAACAATTGAAATCCTTATGGATGTTCAATATATATTTCTTCTTCAAATTTTCATTTAGAAAGGTTTACTTGACATCCATTTGATAGAATTTAAAGTTCTTGAAACAAGAAAATGCCAAAATCATTCTGATTACTTCTAATATTGCAATTGGAGCAAATATTTCTTCAAATTCAATAACCTCAACTTGAGCATACCCTTTACAGACCAATATTTCTTTATCTCTTACTATTTGTCCATCTTCATCCAATTTGTTTCTGAAGACCCATTTGGTGCCAATCACATTCTTGTCTTTTGGTATGGGCACAAGTTCCCATGTCTCATTCTTCTCAATCTAATTTAGTTCTTCTTTCATAGCATTAACCCAATGCTTATATTCACTAGTGCGTGCAAATGTTTTGGGCTATATTTTAGATAGCAAATAAAATTCCAATCTTCTTGTAGCCTAGACTCCTATATCTATATCACCAAGAATCTTATTTTCTAGATGATGCTTTTGAACAAATATGGATGGTGTCTTTGGATATTGGCAATCTATTTCTTCTCATTCTTTATTTTCTTCTTTCTCTTATTCTTCCTTTTCACATTCTATGTAGATTGTCTCCTATAGATAATAATTTGTTTGTGACTTTTCCTTTTGAGGTATTTCTTCATCAACTCTTACATCAATACTACCTACAACCTTGTGCAGACTTTTGTTGTAGCAATTGTAGGCCTTCCTTCCATATGCATAGCCAAGAATGATACCTTCATCTTTTCTGGAATCATTTTTTCCTAAATTATCTTCATTTCTATTTATATAGCACTTGCTCCCAAATACTTTGAAGTATTTGACTGTAGTTGGTCTACCTTTCCCAAACTTAGTCCAATCACGTAGAATCCACTATATAATGGTTCAACCATGATAAGGCATCCCAATATAGACTACGCAGATACGTTTCATTGCTAATTCATTTGGAAACCATATAACTCCATGAAGGTTTATAATAAGACCTCGGGGTTAAGGGAATACCAAGACAACTAGGAGAAAGATCTTTCGCATCTAGCATTACTTTGGTCATGTTGCATCCTTCTCAATAGGGCCATGGAATCATGCAGATCCTTGCGCCATTAATTGATGAAAGTTTAATTGGGATTCTTGTCTTCTTTTTTAAGGTTCAAAAGAGTAGGGATACCATACTTATCCACTTTAGGGATTTGAAAGTATTGGATGTAATGGTATTCTAATAAGAGAAGATCATAAACCAACCTTTTAGGGAGACGATGGTACCCATTACGGCTGCAACCTATTAGGAAGTGAGGAAAGAGATTTATAGTTATATTTTTTTCATTAATAAACTTGGCATAGGCGATAGTGAAGTCTTCCAAATGGTGCTTAGGGTCTTCCCCAATAGTGCCACTAAAATTAGGTAATTTGGGTAGGTATGGAGAAAGCCACGTTGTTGCAATTCTATGGGTAAAAAGTTGTCTAAATATTTGGGCTAAGGAAGGCCTAAATGAGGCACACACTTCTTCTATCGCTAGGGCTTGGGTTTTGAATAGGATAGACACCATAAGGGGATATGTTTCTATTAGGGTGTTTTTCCCCACCACCACCTCCCATGCTTCATAAGGTGTCTTGCTATTGTTCACTCAAATTTGTGCTTTATTCAAAATGTAGATTGTTGTGTTGACTGCTTATGTCCAAAAGGTGTCTGGTAGTTTGTCCTCATTCAACATTGTTCTAGCCATTTCTTGTACAATTATAATGTTCTTCATTTCTACAACTTCATTTTGATATGGAGTCCTTACTGCCAAAAAATGTCTCTTGATTCCATGATTCTCACAGAATTCATCAAATTCATAAGAGGGAAACTCACCTCCTCTATCTAATCTTAAGCACTTGATTTTTAAATCAATCTCATTTTCAGCTAGGGCTTTGAAATATTTAAACTTCTCAAGTTCTTTAGATTTTTATTTAAGAAATGAAACCCATGTCATTCTTATTTAATCATCAATAAGAAACATAAAATAACTCTCACCTTTGAAAGTTTGTGTTCTTGCTGGCCCGAAGAGGTCTGTGTGTACAAGTTCCAATGGTTTTGATGTTGGGTACTCCTTTGTTTTGAAACTAACTCTTGTTTGCTTCCAGTGTTGACATGGCTTGCAAATAGTGTCAATAGGTTTTGAGATCCTTGGCATATCTCTTAATGCTTGTGCCTTGCTGAGTTTTACTATATTGTCAAAGTTTATATGACCCATCCTTCTATTCCATAACCATCTTTTATTTACTTGTCCCATACAACATTTTTGTCCTTTGACGTCATCGAGAACGTATACATTGCTCGGGGTTCTATTAGCATTTTCCACTAATCTTCTTGAACTTGATTTTCTTATCTCACACCCTTTATAATAAAATGTGAGGTTATAACCTTAATCATACATTTGACTGACACTTATAATATTCTGTGTTATCCCTTCAACATACAAGACATTCTGTGTTTTATTCTTTCTATTATCAAGACTAATGCTACCTTTTCAAACTATCCTTGCAAAAACATTTTCCCCAAAGGTAACACTACCTCCTTTTTCTTCCTTTAGGGTGAGATATTTTTTTTTATTCCCTTTCATGTATTTTGAACATCCAATATCAATGTACCATTTTCTTCCTTTGTATTGAGCATACGTTGCAAGTCCACATTCTTCCTTCTTTGGTTCTTCTAGATTCCTTTTCCACACCTTTGTGTATTCTTCTCTATGCTTGGTAAGAACATCTTCTTCCATGTTTTGTTTATGAGACTTTATTATGTTTTTTCTAAATTCACGTGCTATGTTCCCATATTTATTGCACTTATAACATTCATTATTGTAATCTAGTAGGGGAGCAAATGAATTGTAGTTTCTATCAACAAACCCATGAGAACTTCTAGTTTTGTTTCTCACATAATCATTCTTTGAGATATTATAAGAACCTCTACTTCTATATATAACATGATCACTTCTTGCATAATCTCTACAATCTAGTGCTTTGTGACAAAAGTTATTGCAAGAAAAACAATAGTTGAGAAAGAGATTTTGGTATCAGGTTGTTAAAGGCCTTCTTGGTGGAACAACTCTTCTGAACTCATTCTTGTTTTTATTGTGAGAAGAATAAGGTTTCTTCTAGTCATCATTTCCTTTCTTGTTGTTGCTTTCATTGTTGATGGGGCCTTTGAGAATATTAGCATATCTTTTAGGATTTTCTTCATTTTCCTTTTCTGATGGCTTCTTACCACTTCTTCTATCCTTTTTGCCTCTTCTAGTTGAGTCTTCAGGATGATAATTGTTTTTTTTGTTTCATCAAGATCATGATCCTTCTTTTCATATTTCTGTAATTTCTCTTTCTTCTTTTCATTATTTCCCTTGAGTTTGTCTATTTCTTCTAAGGCATTAACGATTTTTTCTTCAAGATTCACTTCCTTGTCAATGTTTTCTTCTTCTCAATATGATTTTCCTTTCTAATTGTCTTCATTTTATGTATCAGTAGACTTTGTATCCATGTCCATGAATATAAATTCTTCTTGACTAGCCATGTGTTCTCCAGAGATTTTCCTTCCAGCGGTTAGACTGTTTGCAAAGGAACCTACTCTGATTCCAATTGTTGAACTAATGCTTATACTGAGAGCCGGGGGGGGTGTTGAATCAATATACGATACTTTCTACTTTAAATGAGCATTTGTCAATAATTCATTAAATTCAAGAAAACAAATGCATGTAAACTCAAATCATAGTACACAAATATTAATTTGGAAACCCTTGTGGGAGAAAACCACAAAAACTTATCTTTATAAAAGCTTGTGGGAGAAAACCACAAAAACTTATCCTTATAAAATCTTGTGGGAGAAAACCATAAAAAAATATCTTTATAAAAGCTTGTGGGCTCCAACCTACTAGAGACACCAATATCTTCAGTTGAGCACCAACTCAAAAAGATATTGTGTAGGTACAAACCCACTAGAGACACCAATCTATTCAGCTGAGCACCAACTCAACAAGATATTGTGTAGGCACCAACCTACTAGAAACACCAATACCTTCACCTAACAACCGACTCAGTAAGACATGTATAGGTAGAAATATAAGATCTCCATACAAAGAGTACTTCTAAATTCACCTTCATGCTTCATACTTCATGCATTTCACATCATCATCATACCCTTAACTTTCATGCTCCAACACCTCTCCTTGCTTCGTACCCCAGACATAGCTTCAAACCCTAGTCATATTTGGCCTTCATGCCTAATGAACCTCATAAAGTCATTCAAAGAATATAATTCTACACTGCAACATCACAACCTCAAAATAACACACTATTCAACATCATATACTATAGTCCTTCATAGTGCACCCTTAAAACTCCAAGAAAACTCCTCTTGCACACCTTTAGACCCCAAGAATACTTCTCAACTCCTCTTGTGCACACTTGTACTTACTCTTATTGATCATATACACTTCAAATGCACACATATATCATGTATTTATAGTGTTCCTTCGTTCACTTATGGGGTCTATTTGTAAAATTGGTTGGGTTGACCTGACAAAATCTTTCATATCTCCTCATTCATAAGGAGTTAGATCGAGTTCCATATATTGTTGGAAATCTCTCGGAATAAGTTTTTCAATCATATATCCTATGATCCCATTTGATATAGGTCTTCATATTAAAAAGGCCTTCAAAGACAAGGATTCGAACTTAGCATAAAAAATCCAAAAATAACATTTCCAACAATCTCCATCTTGCAATCTTTATCTTGGACATTTGTATTCTCCCCATATCTTTGACATAAATGAAAACAATATTTCCAACAACCTTGTGGTCCCCTATTACTATTTTCTCCTTTGTCCAAGTGGGTGTAGTGTAGGTGGGATCGTGGAGGTAGGGAAAGGTGTGTTTTTTTTATTTGTTTGTGTGTAGGTTAGGTCAGGCATGGGAAAAAATGGGTAAGGATTGGTAATTCAATCCTTTTTTTTTTTTATATGAATTTTAACACACACACACACTTCATTAACAATGGAAGTGTCATTTCACTCAAAAAATGGTGTGGTAAACAAGTTATTAGATAAGTCTACTAGAAAATTGGATGTGGGTTATTTGTATGGTGGTTAGCTTTCAAAACCCTACCATCTTATTTAGTAGTACATAAGTTGTAAGTTTGGTCAAACTAATTTCAAGAGGCACTAAATAAAAAACCTTCTTCATTCTACTTGGATTTTTGGGTATTATCTTGGAGCTTCTTAAGAGGGCTTGCATCCCAATGTTTTTTGTGAAATTCATCGTAATCAGTTGTTGATTCCATTATGTTAGTTCAATGACTTCTAATGAATTCTCAATATCAGTAAAATTAAAGAAATTTTGGGCCCATGAATTCTCATGTGACCTTGTAGAAATCACAAGGAAATCCATTTAGACACAAGTTCTTTTCATCTACCATCTGCATTAAGGCAACGTATAGTTTGTTTAATGAAAAAGGATAATCAAATATTTTATTTCCTATCTAAATTTTGAGGATATCACATTGATGAAAGTATACATGGGGTTATTTAGTCTTTATTTCCTACTGAAAGGCAAGTTGAATATGGGAAATTGCATGGACCCTGAATAATGACTAGTGATAGGGGCCAACATTGAAACTTTTGCAAAATGTGCTTACATCTCATGGGATATAATATGATCAGCATGGACACATAATTTTTTATATGGGAGGGTTTCATAACTCAAAAATAATACAAGGATGGCCTCTCCAAAGGCCAAAATATTGGGTTCCTAAAACAAATAAGGTCAGATTGAATCCAATTATGTACCAACAAGATCCTATTGGGCACTTTGGCCTTAATGGATGAAATGAATGATACGGAATATTATATGGATTACTGCAAGGTTCAACATTGGTTTTTCTAAAAAATGAACACAATTTCTTTATAATCTATGCAAGCACATGTCAGAGACCTCAACTAATGACCATTGAAAGGGGCTAATGTTGATTTTTTTGCAAATTATGCTTGCATCTCACAAAAATTTACCTGATCAACTTGGAAAAATAATTTTATGATATGGGATAGTTTCAGGACTAAAAAATAATTCGAGGATGACCTCCCCAAAGGCCAAAATATTGGGTGCTCGAAACAAGTCAAACAAGGTTGGATTGAATTTTATTATGTGTCGAAAAGATCCTATTGGGAACTATGGACTTAATGGCTACATGATGAATGATATGAAATATTATATGGAGTATTAATTCCAACCATTGGATTTTCTAAAAATTGAACTCATTGTTTTAATAATCTACACAAAGAATGCATTGTGTGGACCCCAACTAGTGACAGTGAAAGGGGCCAATGTTGATTATTTTGTAAACTATGCTTGCATATCATGGAATCTGAACCGATCATCTTGGACACATATTTTGTTAATATGGGAGGGTTTCAAAACTCAAAAATAAGTTTGGATAGCCTCCCCAAAGGCCAAAATATTGGGTAATTGAAACAATCTAAACAAGGCCAAACTGAATTCAATTGTGTGAATCTATATAAGGCATGCCTATTTTTTATTGAGCACTCTAGAGGAGATTATATTGGTTTTGAGAATAATTTATTATATATTGAACAAGACCAACCATGTGAAGGTTGAAACTCATCCCCCCCCCCCACCCTTCCCCCTCACATCATTCTCAATTCCCCATACCCAATTTATCTAGTGCAGAAGAAATGAAATTAGCACAATATCAACCAAAATAGAAAATGATATAAAACATAGAAAAAAATAAATCATGTAAGTTATTGAGAGAG
>JASDQU010101017.1:144851-170741 GCA_032191745.1 Picea mariana
ACCTCCTACACTTTAACAATTCAATATATTCATTAGAGTCTTTTTTTTCTTCATCAAAATCATCGAGACCTGAATCACTGAAAGAAATGGCCATAAAAATCTGATCAACAACTTATTCAAATGCTTTCTCAGATTTATCTAATTTCTCTCATTCTGCATCATCTTTAACTTCTCCCTCTAATACATCTTCCTACTCCTAATCTGCATCATCTTCAACTTCTTCAACTTCTTTGTCTAGCACATCTACTTGATTCTTTGCATTATCTTGTTCATTTTATTCATTATCGTCTTCTTTACGTACAATATACTTTATATCCCTTCCTCCCAGCTCATACCTAACAACATATTACAAACCTACCTTATTTGGCACTTGTGAATAGAACACTTTCTCACGATGACTTGGAAGGACATGGATCTGCTCAAATAACCTTGTATTAATCATGGTAAATCTATTAGATTTCTCAATAAAAATTCTATTAGGATCACGTTCGTTCATCCATAACCTATGCAAACAAACCTGAAGACAACTACTTTGAAGGATTTCAAGTCTAATTCAAGTATATCTTCTAGGTAGAAATAATATCTATTTTCAAATACTTTTGGATGCATGTCTGTGCTAGAGGAAACATTAGTAACCTGGAAAAATATAGGTATCCCACAATTAGAGTTTTCTTTTTATCATCCAATTGTGTGATCCGAAATTTCTTTCCATTGCACAACATATCCTTGTGGTGTTTCACCTACACCAATATGCATGATATGTTAAAAATGAAATATTGTCAAGTAATAAATATATTTAGACAAGCTACTTAATATTTTGAGGACAAAAGAATATTAGTACATATAATATTGGGAAAAAAAGTGTGGGTAATGTTTGCCTATTTATCTTTTGCAACATATGCTAAATCAATTTCCCTCTACGTAAGATTGATATCTCAAGAATGATCATATGTTCTAATCAACTCTACCACCCCATCCCATGATAATTTACTTTAAAATTTTGTACATTGTTCTATCCATACCTTCTTCCAATCGAGATTATTTGAAATGTATAAATGTAATGCATCCAAATCTTGAACACATGTTTGATGACAAACAATTGAATAATTAGGTACTAGTAAAGACTAATAAATGATGGATGAATAAAACTTAAAAAAATTAATAAGTATGAAATTGATAAAAATTAATATAAATTATGATAGTTGATCTCTATCCTATGATCACCTTTCACTTTCCTCATTCCACCTTTGCCCAACAAAACCTCTCATTCATATTTGTTGTTAGAATGATCATCCCAAATGTGAGGCACATTGATATCTAGTGATACTACTTCATAAACATATTCACTAATATACATTGTGGATTGATATACCATAGAGCCCTTGGGATTTGATATTTTTCTAACAAAATATTTCAATACCTCCAAGTGAGTCTCCACCATCCACTTTGACCTTGTGTGTATAGGTCCACATATTTCAATATCCTCAACTTGGTATATGAGGTAGTGTTCTTGTGCATTGAAAATGTTAGAGGAAGATACCTTTTTAATTTACAAATTATCCAAGGAATTTATCTTTTCCAATACCTTATATCTTCTTTGTGGATTTCTTCAGATGAAAACCACCTACCCATGTCAATTCAACTTAATACAAGATTCAAAAAAGTGATAAATAGTATATGTGCAGTGTAAGTAAATAATGTGTATCCCAGTTGTGTAGACTTTAACCTTTCAATTATAAATTGTGACAACTTACCTCATGTACTTGTAAAAATCATATATAACATATTTTATGTTGTCATAAAAAATTTCCATGAGAGATAGAGATGGAACATACTGAAATATAGAAGGACTCATTGTTTTATTTTCCAAAATTCAAAACAATACTCAATCTCTAAAAAAAGGAAAAGATTACCAAAACCTTAATAAAGGTATGCCAATTGTGAGTTTTTACGCCACCAAATTCATCTTTCTTTATTAATATTAAGTCATGTTTGAAGAAAAACCAGTGGGAAAATTAATTTTCATAATCCCATCTTTTACATCATTGCTTTCCTGCTCTGTAAATAACCGTGGAATATTGTCTAGTTGTCCATCGCTAGAATATTGAATCAATTTTTTGTTGATTTTTGTAGCTTCGGGCAGGTATTCTCACATAGCCCCTGGTGTTGGGAATGTGGGAATTGTCATGGGCACAACATCACACTTTCGATTTGGTGAAAACCCCCTTGGATTTGAGTGGGGGCTTCATGGGTTTGGTGATGTGCTCAAGGAAATCCTAATTTGATGTTGACTTGTGGAGGGGATTCTATGGTGACCCCTAAGGATTGTGTATAAAGGAGAGAGGTAATTGTGACATTACACTTCATGTAGAGAGAGTGGAGACATGATGGAGCTAGCATAAGTGAGTTTACACTTGTGCTAGGAGGATTGGTGATCTCAACAAAGGGAAAGTTTGCAAGGTGGCGAATCTATCCATGAAGAAAGAAGCGAAGAAGGTTGCACGTGTGGAGCGAATTTTTCGTACAATATGCGGTTTACATGAGGATGAAGTGTGTATATACGTGGGTTGTATAAGGATGAATACCATATAGGGTATACATAGTTTGCAACAGAGCAAACAACGTATGTACACATGTTGTTAGTAAGGTGAATTGTGTATCTAATTTTCTTGGCAAGTACAAATCCGTACAGACTGACATGTGATGTCAACAGACCATAGAGGTGGTATACAACAGATTCGTGGGTAGAGGAGATTTCCAGGGATATTGTTGAGGTTCGGTGTTTTGATTTGTATGGCTTTTGGAGAACAAGGTTGTCCTGATATTGTGGTGATATTGTATTGGCTAGGAGGGTCGATTTTTCCCTCGGGATTTCTAATGTTAACAAGATTACATAACTGAAATTGTGCCTCATGTGTATTGATGATTCATATATGATATTTGTGTTTCAATTGCATATGTTTTCAGTCAATATTTTTCAGTGTAAAATTTTTCAACGATAATAGCTAGGGTATTATTGTTGGATCACTAGGAAGAAATTTTTAGATCTGAAAATTAGTCGCATAGAGTTGCATGTGAAAATTGACATGGTATCAAAGCTTGGAATATGAAGAGAAGGGGATCATCTTGAGACACATTTTGGATACAACACTGGAGGAGTGTTGTTCTTGTTCTGGGAAGGTCATGGGTGATATATCTGAGAGGGATCTACAATGACGGTTGCAGATGGAAACAAGTTAGATGCTCTCTAGTTTGAGACGTGGAGTAGACCATCCAGACAAGGAGTTATGGACTATTGCAGCTCGATGGTGTGGTAGGTTGAGAGTTATGGTGGATTGTCGAAGAGCTCGGATCACAAAAATATGTTGTGTGGTAGATTTCCAACCCTGTGGATGGAATTCTGATGAATTTTCATGGTGAGTTACAATGGGTGCAACTCGAGTGCTTTGGCATGGATGAGATGGCTTAAGATGTTTGGTAGGTTTACGAGATAGTCTTCATCGGTACAGAGAGTTGCACATCGTTGAGGTGCCATGGTGTATGAAGTATTTGACCCGGGAGGATGAGAACGTTGCAGAGATGAGTTGTGGACGTCTAGAGTGGACTAGACTAAGTGTCCAACCACAGCTTGGGATTGTTCAGAGAGAGGACACAAGTTCAATTGCAACCTAGGTATGCACAAATAGTTTTGTGACTCAAATGATGGACTTGGGAAGCATTTCATTGGATGATCGTGACTTGGGTAAGCAGGAGGCTTTCCTTGGAGGATTACATGGTTCTTATATAGTGAGATCCAGTGGCACATGATAGGAGCATAATATTTTTTCGTGAGATTCTTAGTGTCTGACTCAGGTATGTACGAGGATCTTGGTAGGAGGACCCGACATGTAATACATGGATATAGAGAAGTTGTATTCCGGATGGAGTCAGGGGGTGTGTTGTGAGTGGAAAATGTGCTATGATGCAAGGAGTGTATTCTCATCCTTAGGGATTGAGGAGTAGGACTATGCAGTGTTGTTCTAAGATGTATAGGTTTTATTGGATGTTGAGTTGGTCTTCCAAGGTTTTGGGAACCTTTTTGTGTAGGGGATCTATGCATGATGGATTTTTTGAAGGTTTGAGAGGATATGGACTGATTGTATCAAGGAAAAGACTCGATTGGTGTCTAGTGAGGATACAAATTGTTTGAGTGTCATGACTATGGTCATTTTTCTTCAAAATGTCCACACCGGAGGGGAAGGGGAAGAAGGAATCATTCATCAACAACAGAGGTTGATGAGGTTGCAGACGAGTTCGAGAGAGAGATCTTGTTGGTATCCACCCTTTCAGGTACAATCTCCAGCAAGGGGACTTAGTTTTAGGATATTGGAGCATATTTTCATAGGACAGGTGCTATACACTTTCATAGAGACTGGCTCAGACTTGTGTGTGGAGCTTGGTATGGGAGTCAAGGATGCAATACGATGATATAGTAAAGTATCATTTTGATTGGATTCAAGAGAGGTGTTGAGGGTGTCAAATGTGTTGTGGGTGCCAGAACTCGGAAGGAGTGTCCTCTTAGTCTCAGAGATTGAGAGGAAGGGATATTATGTATTGTTTCAAGATGGACATGTACTTCTTGTGCTCAGATGCTCTAGCTTCAGATAAAAAATGGTTCTTGGATTTATAAAGGGAATCCTATATAGGGTAAGGGGCCAGGCTATGAGTGTTGTGGCCAGTAGGAGCAAAGAGATAGAGGAGGGTGAGGCAGGTCGTTCCACCAGTGGTGAGGCAAGAATCCCCATCAATAGCATAGGTACAGAGGGAGTAGGTAGCTCCACTAGTAGCACAAGCTCAGAGGGAGCTAGAGTTCAGAGGGAATCAATCCTTAGGATCTAGTGGGTAGGAGAAGCCTCCTAGGACTATGTAGAGGACAATGGACAAAGAGCAGGTAGATCTGAAGGTTGTGTAGACTAAGAGGGAGTCTGACTTCAGAGGGATTCAGTGGAATTAGAGGGAGTCAGGAGTCTCAGAGGGAGATTCAATCACTCACTGGGAACCAACCTTTAGGTCCAAGTGGGAGAGAGGCATCTTCCAGGAATGAAAAATAGGTGTCATGGGTTGATATGGCCAGGTAGGATGTTCAGAAGAAGGAGGCTTATAGGATTAGGGTGTATTCAAGGATGGGATCATTTCAGATAGTAGGATTTTCTTTAGTGACCGAGGATACAGCTAGTCGAGAGGAATGGAGATCATAATTTGTTTCAGTGATAGAGGGAGCAACCAATCAGGTGAATTATAGAGTAGTTGTGGTAAAGGATCCAGTGCAGGAGACACAACTACTTCTAGATGATGATGGAGGATGGAATGCCTCCCTTACGAAGAGGGAGTGTTGATGCATTGGTAGCATCGAGAGGCATTCCAACTTGTGGAGTGTGGTGAGAATACCTCCCTCGCTAAGAGGGAGTGTTAATTTTTGTAGCTTCAAGCAGGTATTCTCACATAGCGCTAGGTGTTGGGAATGTGGGAATCGTCGTGGGCACCACATCACACTTTCAATTCATTGAAAACCCCCTTGGATTTGAGTGGGGGATTCATGTGTTTGGTGATGGGATTTATGGGCTTGTGTTGGGGCTTCACACCCACAAGGAAATCCTAATTTTATGTTGACTTGTGAAGGGGCTTCTATGGTGACCCCTAAGGATTGTATATAAAGGAGAGAGGTCATTGTGAAACTACACATCATGAAGAGAGAGTGGAGACATTATGGAGCTAGAATAAGTGAGTCTACACTTGTGCTACGAGGATTGGTGATATCAGCAAAGGGAAAGTCTGCAAGGTGGTGAATCTGGACCTAAAGAGAGAAGCAAATAAGGTTGCACGTGTGGAGTAAATTTTTCATACAATACTTGGTTTGTAGGAGGAAGAAGTGTGTATATATGTGGGTTGCAGAAGGACAAATCATGTATAGGGTATATGCAGTTTGAAATAGAGAAAACAATGTATGTACAAGAGTTTTCAATAAGGTGAATTGTGTATCTTATTTTCTAGGCAGGTATAGATCCATACAGGGAAAGGGAAAGTCTGGAAGGTAGTGAATCTGGCCCTAAAGAGAGAAGCAAAGAAGGTTGCACATCTGGAGCAAATTTTTCATACAATACTTGGTTTGCAGGAGGACGAAGTGTGTATATATGTGGGTTTTAGAAGGATGAATTGTGTATAGGGTATATGCAGTTCGCAATAGAGAAAACAATGTATGTACACAAGTTTTCAGTAAGGTGAATTGTGTATCTTATTTTCTAGGTAGGTATAGATCCATACAAGGAAAGGGAAAGTCTGCAAGGTGGTGAATCTGGCCCTAAAGAGAGAAGCAAAGAAGGTTGCATGTGTGGAGTAAAGTTTTCATGCAATACTCGTTTTGCAGGAGGACGAAGTGTGTATATATGTGGGTTGCAGAAGGACGAATCATGTATAGGGTATATATAGTTTTCAATAGAGAAAAAAAATGTATGTACACATGTTTTCAGTAAGTTGAATTGTGTATCTTATTTTCTAGGCATGTATAGATCTATACAGGCTTACATATGATGTTAGAAGGCCATACATGTGGTCTACAACATATTCATGGGAAAAGGAGATTTCCAGGGATATTGTTGAGGTTTGGTGTTTTGATTTGTATGGTTGTTGGAGGACAAGGTTGTCCTCATATTGTGGTGATATTGTATTCGATGGGAGGGTCGGTTTTCCCCTAAGGATTTCTAATGTTAACAAGATTACAAAACTAAAATTGTGCTTCATGTGTATTGATGATTCATCTATGATCTTTGTGTTTCTGCTGCATATGTTTTTAATCAATATTTTTTAGTGTAAAATTATTTAGTGATAACAACTAGGGTATTACGGTTAGATCACTAGGAAGCAATTTTCATATCTAAAAATTAGTCACGTAGAGTTGCATGTGAAAATTGACGATTTATCATTACATGATTGGCTTCCTAAATGTAACTACAAAATTTGGTGATTCTATCTTTGTTTCTCCTTCCATCTAATATTCTTCATAATGTTTCTATAACATTCTTCTCAATAAGAATTGCATCAACCTCAGATGGGGTGACACATGGGCCACACACGTTTATGGACGGGGCGATTACGAGGGAAGTTAAATCCTCTCACCACAACCCTCCCTCCTATCCAGTCACGATGATTCTCATGCATAAGAGCCAAGCCTTAGTGCGTTGGGCCTTAATGGAAGCCAGGGCTCGACTCCTCGGCTTCAATACGATCTTTGAGATTACCATTACACCTGCACTAATGGCTACTAGAGCCATCAATGCCTCTTCCCTCCTGGTCTTTTCACTGCGCGGGAAGTGTTATATGGGGCACTTGGTCCCAAAGACCAACATCATTTTTTTAATACTTCTCTGAGATTCAACCTGCTCAACCGCCTTTTCTGCTTTCCTGGTGCCCTCCATAGCCATGCAATGAGAATGAGGCAAGGCCCGACGAGGGATGACCTACTATAGCAGGTTTGGATGACACAACCTCTTAGGGCCTGCCTCTCGATCTCTCACGCCAGGCGAATACCATCCGTGCTCTTCAGGGAAGAACTGGTCTGTGCAAGCTCCTTCAAAGTCTTGGCCTCACCATGGCCCAATATTTACCTCTCAAGCTCCACTTCCAGACGAGGACCATCTGGGTTTCTCTAGGAAAAAATGGTTCATGCAAGCTCATCAACAACCACGTCCTCCCAACACTGAGAGTCTCCAAGGTGGATGCCCGGTGGAAGAAGAATTTATTCCCAATTGGGCAGAATTCTTTCCTTTCCTCCCTTCAACCACCCTGGAGAACCAGCCCGCTACCTGCACCACCAGTCCATTTCAGGAGTCAGTTTCTACAGTATACATAGTGGAAGAAGAAGCCTTACCTATGGAGGACCACTCGGGGCGCAATTCCACTGCCTCCATGGAAGAAGACCCCATCACGGACTCTGTTGTTTCCTTTGACTCCATCACTTCCACTTTGAAGGAAAACCAGGTTCAAGAGGACCATAGTCACCCAGCTCCAGATTCCTACAGACTCACGAAAGACCACCCGATTTTAATCTTTGAGATAAGAAGGGACCTGGCCAAGCATCAACACCTCCAGAGTTTCTTCAGCAAATGTCTGGATGCCCTGTATGATTCCATGTCAAGCGATCCTGAGAAGATCTATTGCTTGACGTGTTGTCAACCCTTCACCTTCAGACTCCGTCACGATGGAAGCCCGGGCTCGCCACATGCATAGCTTCTCACATGTTTTTTTCTTTGGTTTAATGGATAATTTTTTGCAAATTTTGCCTATGCTAGTCTCTAGTTCAGGTCTGATAGGCTCAGGTTTGATAGGCGGTCGGGGCACTCAGTCCATTGCCTATTCTAGTTTCCACGAGAGTGGCAGAACATGTGGCAAGTCCCCTTGTTGTATGTTGATAGTTGTCGTTTTTTTCTTTAATATTTGGAACTATGAATAGTTTTCATGCCTATGCATTCTGGTTTCCACTACAATGGCATAAAAAATGGCTTGCTATCATGTATATCTAGACACGTAAGTTTTTTTCTTTGGCAAGGTAATGTATATTTTTATTTACAAAAAAAAAATGAAACATTGCATCAAAAAAATGAGCTACTTGTAGGTGCTCATAGTAGGGAAAACTACTAAATTGGATGGAGTATCTTTTCATTCCTTATGGAAGCTCATTAATTGACAATGAATTTTATGAAACCAACATTTACCATCATTTTTACTGGCATTTTTTACTATGTTTACAACAATGCCAATTATAGTGCACCAATATTTACCATCACCAATTCAATCTTTCACAACCAAATACAGAACTGACAAGGAAGATGTTCCAAGAAGATATAATCATCCATACCATCACCTTTTGAGAATGCTTCCAAGACAAATCATCTTGTTTTTTGTAAGTGATAAATTGGTATTACCTTCTAAGAAAAAAAAATTGCAAATGTCATTTTCTTAAGATAGGGTGGCAAAAAATGGAAGCCAACCAAATCCCAAGAATAGTTCAAAATATGAGCTTCCCGAGGGGGGGCCAAAAAACTGTAAACATTCTACAGTGATTCCAGAATTATAACAAAGTATAGACAACAAAACTGAAATAAAACCCAAAATTAAGACTATAAGGCTAAGGTAAGAGACCATCTATCTTATAGTGACCAACAGTTGTGCTGGGAGAGAGACCTTTTCACTAGGTGGGTCGTCCATGTGGCATGGATGCAGGGAATGGGAAGATATAGGATGACTGCAACCTCGATAGTCAATTCTTGAGCATGTTGATGTTACACTTGACATAAGCATAAATCTAGCAGTAGAGTGACCTTTTGATCCAGTTGTTCAACCTTGAAATTTAAGTCATCGACCTCATCTATGACCTCAAATATGAGCTTCACATGATCCTCTACCAAACAAAAATCCTCTTATGCTACACCCTAATGTATTACCTTTGGATAATTCTTCAAGGGAGGGGAGGGAGGACGATATTCCTGCAATACAATGGTCTCTCCAGTAGCATCACACATATCATCGTTCTTCCATTGATGTACCATAACCATCAGAGCATCTTCTCCCTTGTCACAACACCATCATCTCTCCATTCCACATGAAAAATCTATACCAGTGCCTCATCTGGAGCTAAATTAAATGCACACCTTGCCTCTTGAGATATCATATTACCACTCGAAATAATGTTTTGGGTCAATTGCAAACTAGCCTCCCTCTCCATTTTGTTGGTTGAAGGCACCAATCCACGTTGTTGTGCACCAATCCTCCTTTGTTACCCACTTCCTTTACACACTCTCCCTTGTTCCCTAATGTGTGCCATTATGCAAGGATGAATGCTAGCAACATTGGTTAGGGGGGGCAACGTTTTCATAGTCTGCTACCAGTAGATCCTGATGGGACTAATCGTCAAGGCAAGCCTGTAGTATGTAACTTCCCGCCAGACTACGTTATTTTCATCTCGGTAAAACCTACCCTCAGTTGTAAATGAAGTACATTAACTCCTTGAATGACCATGCTATAACTCCCCTTCACATCGACTGTACCAAAAACCAGAGAATTAGCTCCCTCCACATGTGTAATACACTGGATACACTTAATACACTTAATGAACGAGCCTTGGTATATTTGGGATGTGTCGTCCATGCACCCACCTTGGATCTCAAGCAAACAAGTGGTAGGATGCGCTCCCTCTAGGTGCATTATCATGTGCATCGGCATAACACCTCATCTAGGGATGTGTCTTCCTGTGTTTCCATACTCATACATTCCAGGAGCATAGGGTGCTCATGTATTTAACTTCTCTCGTAGTCCAAATCATGATCCCCTTGATTTACCCCAACATT
Organism: Picea mariana; assembly: GCA_032191745.1. Classification (NCBI taxonomy): domain Eukaryota; kingdom Viridiplantae; phylum Streptophyta; class Pinopsida; order Pinales; family Pinaceae; genus Picea; species Picea mariana. Next base: position 155,231 of record JASDQU010101017.1, read on the forward strand.
GTCAATCTTATCCGCCATTTTATTGGCACCATTTCAGGCATGAGAGGAATAAGGACTAAATTATGAAGAAAAATAGATTTCATAAATTTAATATTTCTTGGGAGTCTCTAGCTTGGGGGAATCTTGGAAGGATCTGAGCCAAGATGGAATTTTAAAATCGTACAAAGACAACTAGTGTTTGAAACAAAAATACCAACACTGAAATAAACTAGATCAATCCAAGCCACAAGCTCATCAAGTCTTTCTTCTGAAGCATATCAAAAGTCTATGCTTCCTATTGTAAACCTTGAGATGTTTCTGGCTAGGAAACTATGCCAAGGAATCCATTTAATATGATTGATTTATTTGAGTTGATATGTCTTAAACAAAGTATTTTTATTCCTTTGTTGGGTCTTTATCATTAGTCTTTAATTATTTAAAGATTAAGATTCAAAGGAAATTTTTTCTATGTTTCAGACAATTAATTTGTTTAGGAGAATGAAAGAATGAATAGAGGAAAACAAAATTAAACAATGAAGTAATGTATCATTGATAAATATTACTTAACTTTCAGATAGAAAAAATTATTATCGAATATGTGTCTAAACTAGGATAAAATTTAAACAGAAAATAATACTTTGTTTCTATTTAAAAAGGAATAATGGAATTTAAGAACATGTCTTATTAATACTCACAATATACTTGAAGAAATATGTAAAATTTAAAGATTTTCAGTTAATGATGGTAGTTTTTATACTAAATCATCACAATCATGGTAGTAGACACATTCAAGAGGAAATTAGGAGTATGAAAATAACATCAAGAAAAAAATCACATAGATTGAAACATAGAATTTTTAATCTTCAAAAACTTGTAGTTTTTTTATTTATTAAAGATACGTAGTTAGGCCTCCCAAAAATCCCTCTTACATCGAGTCTTTCACATGTATTTATAGAAAAATTATCATAACCAAATTTGGTTATCTAATCCTATTTTTTAGCCATTTGATTTACAAAATATCTTTGACTTTCTAAAATAGAAAGATCAAATGACAATTGTTGCAATCCCTGAATTTCTTCAACTATATTTGATGAGTCATCCTACCAATAGCTGGAGAATAATATTTAAAGTTTCATCCAAAGTATAGTTGAATGAATTCATCAGCCTGAATGTGATATCCAACTCTGTGTATTTTTCATATGTGGGAGGCTTTGAAAATAAACTTTTTATTTGCCAAAGAAGGTAGAAATCATCTATCAATATGTCTACAATGGCTTGTCCTCTCAAAGTATCAGCCATTCTTTCAAATTTATCTTCTTTTCCTTTGACAACAAACATAATTTTTCTATAATTTTCATAAGATATCATTTTCCCCTTTTTATCCCAAGCTGAAGGCAATCCCATTTTTACTAAATTCTCAAATTTGTTTGTAAAAGATTCAACATTTCTTTTCACCATAATACATTTATTATAAGCTTGTTGTATTAGGTTCCTTTTTGTAAAGACCTTTTCTATTTCCATAACCATTGCAGTTCTATCTTTGACACATTTGCTTGCTAATATTTTACTGGAAGTAGAATTTAGGAACTTAATGATTTGAGTAGAAACCCGAGGTCTAGTTCTCAATCCATGGAATGATTTCTCGATAGTCTCATCTTCTTCATATGTTAACACCATCTCATGATCTATTATTTTGAAATAATTCCACAGTTTGGAAACTTCACCTATGATTTCATCCCAAATGATATGTCTGGCTCCTACTAGATAGGGTTTGCCTGTCAATTTTTTCTTCATTTTCTCTATATTCGTTAGAAATTTAGCTTTTAGTTTTTGATATTCTTCAATAATTTTGTCTTTGTCCTTGATTTCGTCATTTTGTGTTGGAATGGTTTTCTTCAGTTTGTCAATTTCAACTCCCTTCAGATTTAAATCTACCAATTCCTTTGAAAATCTTGTTGTTGGATCAGATGATTATGTTAACTATAACAAATGAGATCTCCCTTTAGAGTTTCAATATGATTGGCATATAAATCAATTTTTTATTCCATATAAATCATTTTCTTCAAAAAATGTTCTTTTTTTGCTTGAACTGCTTGTAGTTTTGGAGTTTGTACATGATCAATTCTTGGGATGTTAATCCTTTTCTTAAATGCTTGAATCTCTATGTATTTGGTTTTTATTAATGCATGTATAGATGCTTCATCTCTTGGGTTTTCTCTTAGGTCCATTAACCATTATTCTAGCTCTTCTACTCTTATTTGTTTGGTTCCAGTGGCTAACTTTTCATTTTTTAGTTGGGTTCTGAGCTTCTCATTTATGACTTGAGGCTTCTTGATTCCAAGATTGGATATCATAGCATCCATGTTTATCATTTATGTAGTTTCTCTATGCAATTTGAATTTATCCAATGGATGGAATGCATTAAGATCAATGGAAATGTTTGTCACCTTTTTCTGCTCCTTTGGATCCATAACTTCTATATTTAATCTTCCTTTCTCATAGTGCTAAGATTAAAATGACTATACTTTCTAAGGTTTATGACCATGATGCATATCATACTAGAATGAGATATTTCTAGTTTCCATGAAATGATGAACCTGGTCTATCTGCTTTTCTTGATCAATAATCATTGATTATATTTCACTTTGACTCCCTACACTCTCAAGCTTCTCTGATGATGTTGCCTTTGTAGTCACAACATGGCCTTTTTTTCTTGGTATTATTTCTTCTGGTAACTCTGAATCCTCTTCTTCTTCAAGTGCTTCCAATTTATGTCTTTTGGTTGATCCTTCTTCATTTGTTCCTGAATCCTTTGGAGTTGATTTTGCAATTTTCCTTTTATATGTATTCTCAAATTGTTGAGGAGTTTGTGTAACCGGAGAATTCAAAAGTTTCTCTGGAGCTTTGCTGTGAATTTGCAAAATATTGTTTACCTCCTCCCAGCTATCCTAATTGGCCAACTGATATGAAAAGATTTTTTAATGACGTGGTTGAGTTATTATTTGCATGTGTTAATTAACCATTTATGAAGCTGAATGAAAGAGGAATGATTTAATGAAGAAGCATAGCATCCATAAGACAACATATAGATCTGAACTAAAACAATAAGAACAACAAACCATAACAAGAGAAGTGATAACGGATTTCGTCACAAAATTGCCTACGTCTTCGGGCCTTTGTCTCAGTGGGGGAGGTTTCTTTATTTCTTTTCAAAGCTCAATAAGTACATCGAAGTAGTGCCACAAGGATACAAGACTGATCTGGTCATGTTCTTCTAGATCTCTAGAACCTAGCAGAAGAAACGACACACAAAACGGATGACCAAAGCTCCCAGAAATGGCCCGCAAGCGTCTGATCCTCAACAGCTTCCCTGCATAAAAATGGCTTTGGCTTGGCTTTGCTTCAACATAACTCTACTCTGACTCTCCTCCATGGCCTCAAATAGGCCTGGTTTATATATATCTGAAGTTGGTTATCCTTCCCCAACTTCCTCCCAAAATCTGGGCTCAAAAAGAGCTCAATATCTCCCAATAATGGCCAAAATCCACTATTACAGGGTTAAAAACAATAAAAAATCCAAACTGTATAGTTAAAACCCACTTCTGGTTAATAATACATAGAGTAGCCCCCTTGGGCTAAGCACGCGCCCTCTTTTGTGGTCATATGCTAACCATATGGCCTAGAGCCAGCCCAAAGGGCTGGGCGCTGGCCCCTTAACGCGCTAGCTCCTGGTTTTGTTGCGCTTTACATGGGATCAGGGTCTAGAAACCACCCTTCATGCACGTGCCCTTGTATAGAAATATCTCCTGGTTTTGTGGGAAGTCTGAAAACTGAGGGCTAGTTCTCTATCCAACTCCCGCACACAAGTTGTGGAGCACCCAACCCTATGGTTGTGGTCGCATAGGTGGGTAAGTCCACGGTCTGGGCTTAGCCCCAACCCCCCTTTTACTCCATTATAATGTAAACACACTTTATATAATAATAATGTGGCTTTGTATAACAAGTAATATCATTGGCGCATTGGTAAATGACCTTTGTTAAAGCTTTACGTTGGTGTGGGAGGTCGTCGGTTCAATTCTTGTCCACTCCAACAATATTTTTGTCAATGAGCCTAATGTCCAACCAATGGGTGCCACATGGTAGCCCATGTCTGGGCCACATGGCACCAAACAACTTGCCGAGAATGTGCCACTTGTCCACATCGGATTTTCCATCTGCCCAGTCAACCTGTTGTTGTTCTGCCACGTGTCTCTGTGCTACATTAGCATGCTGATGTTAGCATTGAATTTTTTTTCCAGTTTGACTGTTGACTTCTTAACTGTTTGAGAAAACGGCCAGAGTGCGATAACTCTTGCATACAACGTCCATTTGAGAAAGTAAATATATGGCCAGAATCAGCGCGATGATCCGGTCGTAATGGAATTGGTTTCAGCCGATTATGAGAACTTTCATTTTTGAGCCTTTTTGAGCCCTATCAGTCTCTTGGATCCGATTCTGGATCACCAACAACTCTACCTATGGTTTATGTTAATGTTGATATGGATTTTGTCCATGTGAGACTCTTTTTTAGGAAATCACAAAGTGGGGATTATACTTCCATGACTCTCCCTGTAGAAATCCCAAAGATGAAAGAAGATTTTCTTGCCTTGTATTTTCTTGACGCAAAATTAACATCATATTAATTCAATCTATGCCTAATGTATTCAAGTGAAAAAATTTGAGGAGTTAAAAAAATAGGCAATAGAAAAGGACGAAGTTCACAACCATAAATGATGATTTCAGTATGATTTTCAGAGATACACCAGGCTCCCACTCTCTTATCTGTGATTAATTGTGATAGTTTTTTGAATTCATGAAAGACTATAGGGGGAACTTCATTATGTATGATCATATAAGCTTTAGACATAAATTGTTCAACATACTCTAAAATTCTCCCATTTAGAGGTTTCCTCCTAACCAATGAGGTCCAATGGATGACTAAAGTTGGGTTACCAATATCATCTTCAACTTTTAACCCACAATGTGTAAAATGATATGCTTGATAAAACAAAAAGAGGTAGACAAGGTAAGATTGGTACCCAAATCTTCTAAGAGATTCACATTTTGAGAGTTGGTAATGGATTTGATCTCCTAAGAATTGGGAAAAAATAAATTTGGTTAGAGGTTTTGTTGTAATTGGGAAAATTTCTACCATAATTCCTAACACAAAATCTTCGACTACTAGGTCATTGTCTTTTCCCAATATTACAAAAATCATGGAAATAACTTTTCTTGGGATTTCAGGAAATAAGCTCGACTCAAGAACAACATTATCCATGGGGGTGTCAAGACTTTTGCATAGGTATGTCTATAAAAGGGTAACTCTCTCTTCAGGTATTAACTCTCTAAAACATTTGGCCATTACAACTTCATTTAATGGTTCATTATCGAGATTTAATGCCACCTCAACATTTCATTAATGTCTCCAGAGATTAATTTGATGAGCACAGACCCATCCAGGGAAATGACAGTTCTCCCGGAAGAGATGTAGTTTGAGGCGCAACAAGCCACAAACTTAGGCAAATTGTAGACTTGAGGCACCAAAAACTTTGCTAAATCGGATTTCCAAGCGTGATAGTTATCAACTAGATCCCTGAAGTTATGTTTTTCCTGTTGGTATAACTCAAAAGAGTCAAACGGCATGACACAATAATAAAAAAAATCCTTGTCTTTGTTTACCAGATCTTCCTCTACAATATTTTTGTTTTCCTTGACTTTAGTTGGCTGAGAGGATTCCAGTCTAGATAAGAAAACTGGAAGAGTAAATGAGTTTCAAATTACCCATGAAGAAGGTCGATTGGGATAGGTCTCAAGGTGGAGTGACGATAACAGATGGTGTTGGAACAATTTACCGAATGCTCGAGCTTCTTTACAAATCTCAAATCAACCAAACAATTTACCTTTACCCCTTTTAAAATTGAAAATGAATACGGGTCGGGTTTTAATTGGCGGAAAGTAACTTTAAAATAAAAGAAATTTAATATTACATTTTCCACTGGTTGATGTCATGAAGGACACACGTCTATCCCATGCCGATTGCAGGGGGCTTGAGTGTATTTAGGATAACTATAGTTCGGGGGCACAATTCACGAACATGTGACACGTCAAAAGTGATTTAACTGGAGTTAAGTTTCATGCCCCCCTCCCCTTTACTTTAACTATAAAGCATGAAAGGGGGGCCATGATGAGTTGTGAACTGTTGATCTAATACCTGAAGCACATGATTAACTCAACAAAGAACATACACATTTATTAGTTAAAAATTGAATGATACAAAAGTTAAACCATATAATATATAAAGGTTTCGATTAAACCTTTAATTTATTTTAAAAAAATAAAAAATAACATGAAACTAACCTAAACACTAAATTCTATAATAAAATGAGATTTTATTATAATATTTTGAAACCAAGCTATTTCTAATGTTTTATTCAATAATTATAAAAAACCATAACTATGATAAAGTCTAAAAGATAAAATTTTGAGATTTTAAGAAAAATTTAGACCATGTTACAACATTTCCCAATCCTTTCTTCTTTGCCACCTTTAGAGCAATCCTTATCAGAAGTATTTCTCTCTTATTTCTCATGTCCTCCGTGTCCTTCTTTTATTCTCCAAAAGGTAGTTTTCAAGTAGTTCAACTACCTTTAGTTACTAAAGTTAAATAACTTTAGTTAATAATAGGAAAAATATATTTATGATAAAGATAAATAATAAATATATATACTGACTAATAGGTGGGCCCCCTTTGTATGACTTTATTTGTTTAATTTTTCAATCATTTCATTGTTCCTCCATAAAAATAACCATACATTATGCACATATCATCATAAAATTGTTAAGCATGATATAAGTTTCTTAAATAATAATAATAATTCCAGTTGTCCAAAAAGATATGTGCCTCAAATTCAAAACGATGTAACCATGAAAATAAAATAAAGTTAAAAATCTTTTTTGTGTGTGTGAAGTTGTCTATCTCTGTCCACTCCACTTTGACAAACTACTCTATGTTTGATCAAATATACATATGTATATTTCTTCTCTTCACCCTTTTAAATCTCCAGGTGCATGTCATCAAAGGTGATCTTTCTCAAACCATCTTCGAGTCTAAGGAAAGGATTTGATTGTGTAGGAAGATGTTTATGAGGAGTCTGAAATGACTGATATGGTAGGTCATTTCCCTTTACTTGGTTGTGGCTCAATAGTAAGGGCTTTGTAATTTTTCGAGAGATGTGGGAAATGCACATGTGAAGCAACTAAAGCAATCGATTGAACTGGTAGTAAAGGAGGTGGAGGAGGGAGAGGTAATGACATGGTTGGCCAATGACCAACACCAGAAGGAGGTCCTACATGTGCATTGTTCCAACCATCATTGACTGAAGGATGAGCTTGCATTTGAGGTTGATCAGGGCTATCAACAATACTCCAATGAGGTTGAAGATCATTAGGCTAAAAAGGGGGTCTGAATGGTGGTTGAAGAGGATGGAAAGTTGGGTGTCTCACGAGGTTCAAGTAACCGTTTTGAACAAACTAATTAATTTTCTTAGAATTTTCATCAAAGTGGATGGAAAATCTCATCCTCTTATTTCTACTTCTCTGTCAAAAGGCATTGGGCCCTTTGCCCATGTTTCCCATGTTACCTCTGTTGCTAGACCGGTTGCTTCCTCTACTGAAAAATATCATCTATATACATGCATTTCCAAATTAGTACATAAATAATACACAATATATAAAAAAATCTAATACAATATGTCAACATGATTAAACTTGGCTCTGAGAGTAACACAATTGTGCAACACAAAAAAGGGAGTGAACATGAAAAATGAATATAGGGATATCAACACGACTTCTACAAACACCAAAATCCTTTTTAAAATCTGAAATTTGTTCTGAGAAATTTTCATAGGTACAAACCATTCTTTATTTTTATTTTTTAAATATGAACAAGCAAGTTCTTGAAAAATAGATTTTAATGACTAGGATGTATGATAGAAGAGAAATGTCTTGTGAAAAATGATAATATGATAGGAGTGCATGATAAAATATTCAACATTTAAAACTCTAAAACTATGCATGTATATTTTCCTCGATCATCCTTCAACCATTCCCAATCATATACACATATTGTAAATAATCATTGAGTTATGCCCATCATTCATCATGTTGTTCACTTTTTCTATCAATCTGAAAGTCATTCATGTTTCATATTTGAATTATATAGACTAGGAACTAAATGGAAAATGGAATTTTATGAGTAGGATTTGAAAGTATAGCTTATGAAAAATGATATTTATGAGGGAAACATGAAACTCTATATAACAATCCTTTAAAACATAACACCTCGGCCAATTCTCTTTTCTTATGCCATTCAAAATATCATTCATTATGGATAACATGTTTATCATTCCACGATAATTGAATGCATGCATACTGTGTCTCCAATATGATATTTATGTGCTTTATGTTTACTCATACAACAGTCATACATGACCAGAAAGACATTATGAAAAGTAGCATTGATCCATAGGTTTATCATTAACTCTATACCATGTACTTCCCAAAGTAGTCTTTTAAGAGAGTTAATATAATAATACCCAATTGGTATCAAAATATTGTGAGCATATCTTATTCACCAAAAATGACTACATCCCCATAAGTTTGAATCCTAAGTATTTTTTAACACAAATATTTTAAAATTTGCCAACAAATAATCATGAGGATTCAGAGCCAGCACCTAGATTGCATATCGGTTCAAATTTTATTTGGCCAAGGCCAAGAATTAAAATAACAACTTTGTCAACTCAAACAGTTTCAAAAAACAAATAAAATAAAGGTGTCAACCAAAATTCATGCACTTCAATCCAACTGGTTTTGGTTCAAACCTTTCAACTTCAAATACAAGAATGGGTTCGATCCATTCTTTTTTAAAAACAATGACTAAAATTGCATACATATTCAACATGTGTTTCGAACAACATTAAAACATGTGGTAACTCATACTATGCACAACATTATAGACTTGGGTAGTTTTTGGCGAAGAAACAAAGTAGAGTCATCAACCAAACTACGTGCATTTTAAATCAATGAATACGACTTCAACATAGAAATGATCTTGACCCATTTTCATTTTTTAAATGTTGACTAAAATATAGTCTGGATCAATAAAGACAAGTCAAAACTCACCTAGAACGTGGTTTATTGAGCTCATGTTCAAAACCCACGTTATTTATTCATCAAGTTGTAATGGATTCTTTTAATTCATTCCCAAAACCACCACAGAACTTATAATCATCGAGAAAGAGTCAAGTTTTGAACCTTGATCTACTTGCATGCAAACCAGAAGCAAACCCAAAACATTTTCCACCTTTTAAAACTTTCTCAAATAGGCATAACAAATGGAAAGTGAGTATGAACACAGAAAGACATAACTTCAACGAATTCTCAGCAAACAACCATATTCTCCTTTATTTTCTTCAAGAAATGATAGAGTAGGGAAAGAAAACATTTTCATGCACAAATTATGCTACTCTAGACAAAACTTAATTAGTAAAGAGATAAATGTTTTGTAATATATGTAGGATAGGTTGCGAGCTCATACCTTGTAAAAATGCACTTTTAATACAAGTGTCGAAGGCCAAGAAAAATTACAACAACCACCAAGAGTGAGGGTTTATCAGAAACCAGAGCTCAAGCTCTCTCAGCAACCCCCCCCAAAAATGCAATGAACCTCAAAAACCCTCAAACCAACAAGGTGATGAAGGCGGAAGTGTGGAGTAAATTCCCATGTCTTGTCGTATTAAATGCATAAAAAAAAGGATGCACTACGTTCATGCTCCATAATTCAATGAAAATCAAATAACATAACCAAATACCATTCACATATTCCACATCAACCAATTGTGGGTTCGAAACAATGCCAAGTGAGTGCCAACCCAAAAACCATATCAATTTTTCAATCATGGAGATCATCCCTTGTCACATCTTATAACTAACCAAACTATCATCTACAAGCAAAGATAAAGTTTAGTCATTGGTGTTGTCAATCAAATTCCATGTATTGTGTGACCAATATACCATATGGATCCATTAATAAAATAAACCCAAAACTTATACCATGCAACCATATACATATGTGCCACTTTTGTTAAAAAAATTCAAAACTTTTGACACTTATGCCATGTACCGTGTATATACCATATTTTACTTTATAACACAATATTTATTTCCAAACAGAACCCAAATCCTTTGACATAATAAACCATGGATTTGATAGCAAGGTATTTTCATATGCATGAGGAAACCATATAATATGCATGCAATATAAAACTTGTTTTTTTTAAAACCAAATATATGTTTTATTTGCATGAGTAGAAATGATTCTAACCCTTCTCTATGCGCAACCATGTATAATATATATCACATAGTTTTATTTTGATAAGTGCCATGTCATCCAAGTGAAAATAATAAGCAACCATCACTGCATTAAATTGAAATGTATCATTGTGCCAAGACTCATCATGACTTTGGAACTTTTATCATCACACCTCTGAAGCGGATATCTATATATACTGAGTGATATGATTGAAAATCAATATCCTTGAGTTTTCTTAAAGGGGACCCCATATACTAATTATACATCATGGTATAAATATATAGGCCTTGAAATTATTTGTAGGCTCTTATATTAGGTGACAATATTTCATGTCAACATTTGGTAACTCCACAGGGAAGTCAATTTTCTGATTGACTAGAACGCATAATTTTCTGGTTTTTACTTTAAAACTTGAAATCATATTTTCTAGTGATTTCTTCTTCTCATGTAATTCAATAAATATTTTGTAAAAAAATTCTGATATGCTCTTGAATGAACACTCATGAAGTGTAGTATAGGAAAGTAAAATAGGGAACAAACTATAATCACCAAGTCTTAGCAAGACATTCTGGTAGGTATAGCAAAAATTACATAAGTAATGTTGCGGAATAAAAATCATTCATTTAACTTGTTTGTTTTCTTTCAGAACAATCTAATGAAAAATTTGCAATTGAATGATTAGACAAACAACTTTATTGATCCAGTTTCGACTCAGTCAAAAAAAAAAATATAAAAGCGAACAAAAATAAACAAGCACGAAATCAAAATTATATACAATAAACATTGAAATTAAAAATAAGCAAGGTTCGACATAGTGTTTCAAATGAAAACCATTATTCGTATATGAAAACAATCACCCATTTGTTTCTTCTTACAAATAAGAATTATTACCAACAACATAAGTGATTATATAAGGACCTGACCATAGCTTCTAAAACTTTGTATGCTTACCTTTGTCACCATGAGCAGAATCCCGAAGTAGAAATTTTTCATCAGCTGCAAAAATAGTTGATTTTGTTCTTCTGACAAAAAATTTCTTGATAGATTGTTGCCCCTTCTTAATATTTTCAAGAGCAAAGCTCCTTTGTTCTTCCAATGCCATCAAAGCATTAATCCTCCGAGGTATGTCTGTAGAGTTCAACTCTTCATCCTGCAATGTTAATCTAAGGGAAGTCAACTCAAGTTCGACATGAATTATTTCTTCTTGAACATATAAGAGTTGAAAAAGGGTATGGCCAATATCGGTTTTAGTAATGGTTTAGTCTTCCCAAAGTGCATAAGTGAGTGTTGTGTTCCACTGGTGAGGTTTATCATTTATGATCTTCTTTAAAATTTTGACCATATTTTTATTTGTATATTCAACTTGCCCATTTCCTTGTGGATAGTAAGTAGAGGAGGTAAAATGTTTTTCCCTTAATTTATTAAGAAATTGGGTAAAATTTCCATATATAAAAGTTGGACCATCATCATTGATGATTTCTACCAGAAGACGGAAACGAGAAAATATATTAGATTTCTAGAATGAGATTACCTATTCATCTTGTGCATGGTTGAGTGGTAAAACTTCGGTCCACTTAGTGAAGTAGTATGTTGTTGTTAATATACAAATATGCCCAATAGAAGATGAAGGATTAATAGGAACAATCAAATCTAGTCCCCACTTAGAAAAAGGGAAATCAGGAAGAACGAGTTGTAAGGGCATGGTAGATAATTTTTATTTTCTAGCAAACTTTTGGCATTCATCAAAAGACTATGCAAATTTATAAGAAGCTTTAAATATTGAAGGTTAGTAATAACCAGTTCTCAAAATTTTATATGCAATGGATTTTGTAGCAAAATTACCACCAATGTGAATACATGAGTCTATCGATCCATGAATCTCCTTTAAGATATTTTGGATTTCTTTATTGTCTACACAACATAACAACAATCCATCAATATTTCTGCATAAAAGAGAGTGATGCAGGAGCATCCACACCTCATCAAGCGAGCCAGCGCGTGGAACAGAAAAGACAGCTGGACAGCGCCATCACCAAAATTTTGAAACACCTTGTTATGTTGCGCCAAACATTAATGCGTTGATGTGATGAAGCGCACTTGTATATGTAAACGGACCTTGAGCCTTTAAGCTCTCGTCCTTAGGTAGATAAAGCATTTATTAGATTTAATGTAGGTAGATAAAATAGTTAAGTCTAGATTAGACAGTTTTACTTTTGAGAGGGCAAACGGAATATAGACACCCTCCTTTGTATTATTGAGATTCAATTAGCATTATTATCATCATAGAGAGCAAGCAGAGCAGAGCAGAGAAGTTGTGGAGAACACCCATGTACAGATTGAATTAATAGAAGAAAGACTTTGATTCAATTCCATGGCTGTCTTTGTTTTCTGTGTATTGTTGATATTAGTCTGTTGCATACTTGCTTCCTTTTATGCCTTTCTTCTATATGCTGCATATGTGATTGCATGGCAGGTTCGAAACGTGAGAGAATGAGGAAATAAGTTTCAATTGTTTCTCTGCTTGAGCCAGGAGATTCCTGTATAGAGTGTAGTTGAATCCATCCGCATAGAGTGCGTTGATGAGGCTTAGCAGTTAAACTCTCATTCTCGTTCACCCAGAAGTGTTTGGGTAGATAGAGATGTACAAGACGTGCGCAGGCTAGATGAGGTCTCAGACTTGCGGTTCTGAGCTAAGGCATTGACCGACCGTTACCACAGGAGTGCGCAAGGTCGAGAAGATTGCAACACTTAACGCGTTTGAAGTAAGGCCACAAGGAGTGCGTGCAGGGAGTTTCCAGAAGAAGCTCAGAAGCTATGAAAACTCAGGAAAGATAAGCCTTGAAGTAGTCGAAGAGAAGTGAAGAGAACATACGTGAACAGGTCGCAAGGAGAAGTGAGCAGGTTGGTGGACGGGTCTTGTGGAACGAATGCATCGGGAACTCGCAAGGTAAAACTCCTACTTTTTATAAAGGAAGATCGTGAGATCGCGAGAAGCGAAGTCCCGACAACTTTGTGTGCAGCGTGGGCCATAGTCGGGTGACGTGGCAGGCGATCTCGGGACATCGGGTCTTGGGAGTTGAAGGGTCAAGAGATTGGTCTCGCGAGTGGCGAGGAAGCGAGAAGGCGATATTGCAGGTTGGTCGACATCTCGACATTTCGGATCTCGGAGGTTGGAACTCCGAAAGTATAGTGGCACGATTTGCGAAGTCGCGATAAAGCGGAGTCCCGATACGCCGAGGGAAGGTCAACGTTGACCAAAGACATCGGGTCTCGGGGATCCGAGGGTCTAGCATTCAACGGTTGAACTCGCGAAGTCGTGAGAGCCGATCCTCCGGTAACTAAGGAAGGGGGAATCGCGCGAGTGGAAGTGTCACTGTGGGTACGAAGAATTCCAAGAGGGGATCTGGAGAACCTTTGAGTTCTTTCGGGCCGAGGAGGAAGAAGGTCCTGGTGAGCGCGGGTTGGACCGAGGGTCGCGACCGGTGCTGTCAAGTGGTATCAGAGCGGGAGTAACTTTGATTTTTGTAGCAAAGACAGAGATTCGCCATGCCTCCCAGAAGAGAGAGGCAATCGCCTGATCGTGAAGACAGGGATGCCCGAAGAAGGGGAAGGCCAGCAGGGAATGCTGAGATGGAACGAGAGATGCGAGATCTCCGAGCAAGGATGGAGGAGATGGGGACTGCGCAGAGACGCGGAGCTGGTGCAGTGGAGTTTAGTGATTTTGAGGTAAAAGAGGAAGCTAGACACGAGGCAAGAGAGGTCTCAACAGAGGATGCTTCAACCGAGAGGTTGATCAGAGCCATCGCGAGAATGAGCTCGAAGACCAAGATGGACATTCCTGTCTATGAAGGGAGTCTAAATACAGAAGAGTTGCTGGATTGGATCCGAGCACTCGACACCTACTTCGATTATGAGGACATCGAAGAGGACAAGAAGGTGAGGCATGCAGTTACAAAGCTGAAAGGACATGCAGCCTTATGGTGGGATGAGTTGCAGGCTGATAGGCGCTGCAAAGGAAAACAGAAGATCAAGAGCTGGGATCGAATGATCGCTAAGATGAAAGCGAAGTTCATCCCCAGAGACTACCAGTTCACTCTGTTCAGGCAGATGCAAAACCTGAGACATAAGATGACGACTGTCAGAGAGTATACCGAGGAGTTTTATAGGCTCAACATTCGAGCTGGTCACCGGGAGAGTGATGACGAGAAGGTGGAAAGATACCTGAATGGGTTGAGGTATGACATTCAGGATGAGTTAAGCATGCTAACCATCAGGACGGTGGAAGATGCTTACCAAATGGCTTTGAAAGCCGAGGAGAAGCTGAACCGCAAGCAGGGACAGCGAGGGCGAGGCAGAAGCCAGCCACGAGGCAAGGCAGTTGCCCAAGATAGAACTCAGAAGCCCAAGGAGGATTCGAAGAGGCCTCAGGGAAAAGCTGAAAGAGGTGGAACCTCACAGCAGAGACATCCATATGCTGAGCCGAGGAGACAGCAAACTAATCAGCAAGGAGATTATGCTGATGCGAACACATTTCCTCGTACCCGAGGTAGAGGACGAGGCCGAGGAGGAATTATCACATGTTTTACGTGTGGTAAAGACGGTCACAAATCCGTGGACTGTCCAGACAGGAAAATGGACAGAGGAAAGGCTCACGTCGCAGAGGCGCAGAGGCGTGATGTGGAGGATGAAGACACTGGAAGTGGGAAGTCACTGACAGTGCACAAAGTTCTCTTGAAACCTGAGAAAGAGGTGGAGGACACAGCGCAAAGATGCAGACTGTTCAGGACGACTTGCAAGACCAAGGGCTGGAAATGCAAGGTCATAGTGGACAGCGGAAGCACCGATAATCTCGTTTCGACCGAGATGGTTGAAAAATTGGTGCTGGAGACAAACAGGCACCCGAGTCCATACAAAGTGTCATGGCTGCAGAAAGGACACCAGGTATGTGTTACAAAACAATGCTTGGTTAAATTTAAAATGGGTGAATATAAGGATGAGATCCTGTGTGATGTCATTCCCATGGATGTCTGTCATGTATTATTGGGTAGACCATGGCAGTATGATAGAAATGTTGTTCATGATGGGAGGATGAACACATACACCTTGGAGAAGGATGGGAGA
>JASDQU010101017.1:171920-189573 GCA_032191745.1 Picea mariana
GATCCACGTGACGTGCCACATACCACCGGAAAGAGCATGATGTATACTATCCATCCATGGGTGTTGTATCTACATGTGCATTTTCCTTCATGTCCAAATAACTTCATCAATCTTGTGGTCCAAAACCCATGACTAGGGTTGACATCAATGACAACAACCAATCTTCCAACATGAAGCTCTGGTTCTGGGATTAAGAGCTGCCAAGGAAATGGGAATTAAGGAGATGGCTATGTTCGGAGATGCAGAATTGATCATCCAGCAGGTAAAAAACATTTATCAGGCTAAGAATCCTCGGCTCGGGAATTACAGAAATGAGGTATGGGACCTAGTTGATAATTTCTTTCTGGCTTTTAATATTTCTTATATTCCAAGGGAGGAAAATGCTTCAGCCGATTTTTTAGCTGTCACAGNTAAGAGCTGCCAAGGAAATGGGAATTAAGGAGATGGCTATGTTCGGAGATGCAGAATTGATCATCCAGCAGGTAAAAAAACATTTATCAGGCTAAGAATCCTCGGCTCGGGAATTACAGAAATGAGGTATGGGACCTAGTTGATAATTTCTTTCTGGCTTTTAATATTTCTTATATTCCAAGGGAGGAAAATGCTTCAGCCGATTTTTTAGCTGTCACAGCTAGCTTGCTCGAAGTTCCTTCACCGCCTGTGGTCAGATCCGATGTTGAGATAAAATATAGGCCCTCTGTACCAGACAATGTCAAACACTGGAAGTTGTTTGAGGATGATCAGGAAATCGAGAAATTCCTCCAAGCCATCAATGAATTTTCTGCATTGCACATAGATGAGGATCCCGACATGGAAGGTGACCATCACCCTGGGGGTTTTTAAATAGAATTTTTGATCACCAGATCATTCGGCTGCCGAGCAATTACATTCCGAAAGGACTTGTCCCATTAGAAAGATTGTTCGATGGAAATGATGTAGCAGTGAAGGGGAAAGCTTCAGGTGATGATGATGACACTGCCGAGTGCAACAATGGCATGCCTGAGGAACCTAAGTTTTTCAAGCTGTCAAGAAGTTTGACCGAGGAGCAGAGGGTCAAATATACTAAGTTGCTGAAAGAGTTTGCTGATGTGTTTGCATGGACCTACGAAGACCTCAAGACGTATGACACATCAGTCATTGAGCACAATATCCCACTGAAAGAGGAGGCTAAGCCATTTAAGCAGAAGCTGAGACAGATAAATCCCATGTTGCTACCTGTCATGGAGAGAGAGGTAAAGAAATTGTTGGATGCCCAGATCATTGTCCCCTTGAGATATTCTGAGTGGGTGGCCAATTTGGTTCCGGTGAGAAAGAAAAGTGGGGAAATCAGACTCTGCGTTGATTTCAGGAACCTGAATAGAAGCTCCAAGAAGGACAATTACCCCCTACCCAACATGGAACACATACTACAGAGGGTAACCGATGCATGTATAATATCCATGATTGATGGTTTCTCTGGATACAATCAGATATCAGTCATGCCTGAGGATAGAGAAAAAACAGCCTTCACCACTCCTTGGGGCACATTCATGTATGCCAAAATGCCTTTCGGACTGATGAATGCAGGGGCAACATTTCACCGAGCCATGGACATAGCCTTCATTGGGGAGAAAGACCAATTTGTAGTGATATATCTAGATTACATCAAAGTCTTCTCCAAGACTGATAAAGAGCACTACTGCCACTTAAAAAGAGTTTTCCTGAAGTGTCGGAGGTATGGCCTATCCTTAAACCCCAAGAAATCATTGTTTGCTATGAAAGAGGGGAAGTTGTTAGGTCATATAGTGTCAGCAGAAGGAGTAAGGATTGACCCTAGCAGGGTAGAGGCACTCCAGACCCTGTCACTTCCCATGTCCAAGAAGGAAGTTCAGGCATTTTTGGGGAAGGTTAACTTTCTGAGGAGATTCATCTCAAACTTTGTTGAGCTGGTGAAACACATCACAACCATGCTCAGGAAGGGAAATGAAGTGAAATGGACTGCTGAACCCAGGGAATATTTTTCCCAAATAAAGAGAGCGTTGACTGAGGCACTTGTGCTAATCAGTCCTGATTATTCTAAAGATTTTCTAATTTTCTCGTTTGCTTCTGATGACTCGCTAGCAGCAGTCTTGTTGCAGAAAAATGATCAAGGACGAGAGCAACCTATTTCTTTCTACAGCAAGGCACTGATATATGTTGAACTCAGATATGAGATCATGGAGAAGCAGGCCTATGCATTGGTGAAAGCTCTCAAAGCTTTCAGGATCTATGTCTTGCACTCAAAAATCATTGCCTATGTCCCTTCAACCTCTGTGAAGGACATTCTTATACATCCTGACATAGATGGGAGAAGAGGTAAATGGATCGCCAAGATCCTGGAAATTGACCTGGAGATTAAGCCCACCAAGATGATAAAGGGGCAAGGTCTGGCCAAGCTGCTGGCTGAATCTAATTGCGAGGCTTTAGGGATTAACTTCATTAATGAGCAAGCTGAGTCATCCGACAGAAATTCTTAGACCATCATACCACTAGCAGCATGTCCCTGGTACAGGGATATCTTGTATTTTCTGCAAGAATTAAAGCCCCCTGATGGATTGGGAAAGAGTAGGGCCAAAGATTTGAAGCTCAAATTGGTCAGATATTGTCTCATTGACCAAGCCTTGTATTGGAGAGACCCTCTGGGGATACTATTAAGATGTCTGGACCCGCTGCAAGCCCAGAAGGTGATGTTCAATTTCCATAGCAGTCTCTGCGGAGGTCATCATTTTTGGAAGACCACAGCCCACGAAATCCTTCGAGCTGGGTATTACTGGCCTACTTTGTTTACTGATGTCTGTAGGGAAGTCAGGGATTGCATCAAATGCCAGAAGTTCTCAGGTAAGCAGCAACTCAAATCTCTGCCATTAAAGCTTGTAGTAGTTTCAGCACCCTTTCAGCAGTGGGGATTGGATTTCATTGGAGAGATTCATCCTCCCTCAAGTGGCCAGCATAGATGGATCCTCACTGCAACCGATTATTTCACCAAGTGGATAGAGGTTGTCCCCACCAGGAGAACTTCTCACAAAGTAATCATAAGGCTCTTGGAAGACATCATAGCCAGATTTGGCTGCCCAAGCAGGATTGTCACTGACAATGCCGCCCCCTTCAGGTCTAAGCCTCTGGTCAATTTCTGTGAACAATTTGGGATTTCACTGGTTCATTCTACTCCATAATATCCTCAAGGAAATGAACTGGCAGAGTCCTCCAATAAAATCCTAATCAATCTTATCAAAAATCTACTGGAGGACAATAAGAGGGCCTAGGACTCAAAGCTCAAATTTGCTCTTTGGGCCGATCGGGTAACAACGAAGAAATCCCTAGGTATCTCACCTTTCCAACTGGTTTACAGAATAGAGGTCGTTTTCCCCACTCAACTCGCCTTACCTGTGGTGAATTTCCTTCAAGATTTTGAAGGAGAACCTAACCATGTGGTTAGAAGGATTCATCAGATGGTAGAAGTGCAGCAGATCAGAGAACAGGTCTTGGACAAGGCCTTTAGTCATCAGCAGAAGATCAAGCAGGATTTTGACAAAAAAAGCAGAAAGAAAGAATTCGAGCAGGGTGACCTGGTACTCAAATGGGATGCACCCAAGCAGGACAGGGGCAAGCACAGTAAATTTGATGCCCTCTAGTTAGGACCTTTCAGGATCCTTAAAGTATTTCCAAACAACACTTACAGGTTGCAGGATCTGGAAGGCAAAGAAGCTTTTAGTGGCCCAGTAAATGGGCATTTCTTGAAAAAATGCTTTTTGTGAGCCGAAGTTGGCTCTTTTATCTTGTAAATATTGTTTTTTCTTTTTGTTTTCAGTTTAATAAATGACTCCATAGCCCAATAGCAAGGCACTGAATCTGCAAAAATGTTCTTAGAGCATCACAGGGACGACTCTATCCCCCATGGAGCCAAATGTTAACGATATTTCTTGTAAGGGGGGTTAGAATGCAAAGGAATGGGTTAAAAACCCACTTGTCCTAAGTTCGGATGTAAATGTGTCTGTGGTAAGCAGTGAACGGATCTGGACGACATGCATCCGCATGCCCAAATCAACGGCATATATGAGATTCTGGACCCCCCCCCACCCTTCTACCTTTAAGCGGAAGGGGGGGGGTCCAAAATTGGGAGCGCATCTCTTCGATGGCCCCAATCGTAGTGCCTGGATCAATGATGATAAAGGCAATTCCAGACCCCCCTTTCCTTTCTACCTTTAAGCGGAGGGGGGGGGTCTAGAATTGGGTGTGCAACTTTTTGATAGCCAAGATAAGCGCGCCCGGATCAATGGCGCTTGGACAATCCCGTCCTTCTCAATTGTTCTGTGTTTAGCCGGCGTGAGCCCTTCCCTCATCATGTAATCTTCCAGAACCACCTTTCCCATGTTGCCATGTGTCATTTGTCCTCCTCCACTCTTTAATCCAGGAGGTCCTTTCCTCATCTCATCGCCCACTCACCACCTGCCACGTATCTCTTTCCCTCCATGTCAGCCTCCCACTAAAATGTGTCCACCACATCTACTCTCCTACCTCCTCCGCTTATCGCCTTTTTCCATGTGTCTCCCCTGCAACCTCTCTCACTCCCTCATCACTTCTTCTCCACTCCCCACTGTCCCAGCCCCATCACTCCGTTCCCGTGCCCCATCTTTCGCGCTAGTCTCCACGCCTATTCTTTAAGCCAGTCAGTTATTCCAGGTGGCAGCGTGGGAGGCCCTCCACGTCCCGAAGGTGCCAAGTTGGCCACGCCATCCTCAATCCTGATGAAGCAGTTATTGAAGCGGTTTGTGGTGGTTAGACATCGCCTCCGCCATAATGGGAAAGCCCGAAAATGAATTAAAGGCACGTCAATTCGCCGTTGGAACTGTCAGGAGATGGATTGCATCTGACATAAGTTGCACGATCTTTCAGATGTTGACTGTCAGAAACCATGCAGACACAAAGCTTTCAATGCATTCTCTCAGTTCCGCTGTTGTTGTTGTTCTGAGTATATGAAGGCGTTTTCGCCATTTTTGTATCTATCGATGGTAGAGCTAAGCTCCCGACTGTAAAGTTTCAGTAAACACTCTAGTTCTCTAGGTTGTGTATCTGTGTTTGAGATTTCTTGTTTCATGACAAACAGTTCTCCTTTTTACATCTATGTTCTCATCTTATATCAGAGAGTTCATGATCGAATGATTCGCGTGGATTTTTGCAGTTATGTTACGATAAAGGATTTGTTGTGACATTATTGTATTCTCTGGTCTTCTGTGTTTGAATGTAAGAGGATCTTGCGTTCGAATGCTTTCTTCTCCAGTCTGTTACAAACCTGATGTTTATGATAGACCTTCGCACTTTTCTCATGCAAGTCTTCCCCCTACTCACCCTTACTACGACTCACTGTTTGAAGTTTATCTAAGACCTCACTCGCCCGTGCACGCCTGGCCTAGTTTCTGAGTTGAGATGATATTGTTCTGAGTTTGCTTCCATTTGATCACCCCTCTTTAAAAAAATCATGACATTAAACTGATGGGTGTCAGGCTCTGCTCCTGCAGGCAATCTAGGAGTGACTTCTGACGCTAACAGATGGCAGTCGTGCTTGGATAAGTTGATCCCAATCAAGGGTGATGGCTCGTGATGGGTGTTGGTATACACTCCCATTTTCCTGACAAGGATAGGGTCTAGTATACATTGTGGTACTAAAGGTGAAAGGGGTGCCCCCAAGTCTACATGATTGAGCATCAGTGGTGAGGTAGATTGGGTGAGAGGGGGGATTACCCATGTGAGGGGTAAAAAATGATGTCGATGTGCATGGAACCTCATCTCATGGAGTAATGGGTGCATGTTGGTGGAGGGGGCACATCGAAGTAGTGTAAGGACAACTACTAAGTTTATGGTGTTGTGTGCACTCCAAACAAACTACTTGGACTATCCTTATAGTGAGTTCAGGGAACTGATGGGCTGGGTGACCATAGAGATCACAAAATGGGCAAGGATGATCAGTACATGCATGGGTGGTACATATATTATTGGTTTGATTATAGTTATGGTGGGCACTATGAGTTCCCCCTTCTATACAAGCATTTCCCCCATGCTATGGGAGATAATCGTAGATGTTTATATGCTTACTCCTTGTGTGTGGTAGATGGCCAATATAACTAGGAGAGAGGGCCCAAGGTTGTCCTAATTGGGAAGAAGAGGATGGGGTTATATATGGTATTTTTTTTGGTCTTTCCATGGTGGTTGATGGTTGGAGAGCCAATTCATGAAGAGAAAGGGATACTACATGTGTGGATTGTTCTAGATAGTGGTGCCTAGTGAGGTGGACCCAAGTAAAGATAATCCTAAAAYAGTGGCACTCACTAGTGTGTGTGTTGGTTTTTTTTATGTGTCRGCCAAATTGGGAACACCTCCCAAGATTGGTGGGAGGTTTTTAGATTTCTAGAACGACAGGGATGTTGTGGTTCTCGTATGGTTCTAGACTATATGTATATGTGTGCAAGCAATAATGAGAATAATAAAAGAACAAGTGTTTTGGTAAATTTGGACTATCTCAACAATGTTTTGAAAACTATAAGTAATCATACATAAATAAGTAACAATGTAAGATGGTTTGGGTGAATCATCTGCGTGGGGGGGAAATA
This sequence comes from Picea mariana, assembly GCA_032191745.1. Taxonomy (NCBI): domain Eukaryota; kingdom Viridiplantae; phylum Streptophyta; class Pinopsida; order Pinales; family Pinaceae; genus Picea; species Picea mariana. The sequence continues at coordinate 178,544 of JASDQU010101017.1, forward strand.
CAATGCATGTGTCCTAATAGACCTATCATCCTTCCTCTAAAAAATCACTAGGCCTTCCAAAATCACTCAACAGTGGGGCATGAATCCACTAGAAGAGGAGCTAGTGAAGGTTTGAATAATCAATTATAATGATGGGTGAAGGGGGTATATCTAGAAAGGAATGGTGATATTTTCCAACAACCATTCAAAATTTGATTAAGGTGTGATTGCAGCCCACAACCGCCACATGGGTAGATAAAACCTATATTTCTCCACTAAGCTACCTCCATCAAGCACGGCAATTAGATTTTCGGCCTCAGAAATCGATCACAGGCTGGATTCTTTCCAAGGGTTGGGCAACCCAAGGAGGCATGCACAGAACAAATGGAACTCGACCTTAAACCCTTCACGGGTGTCTCCCTACCTTATGGTGTAGGAATGCTTGATTGGGAGTATTTTGGTATCCTAATTCACAACTTTCTAAGTTTCAATGAGAAAAGGATAACGGGGAGTTATTTGGATACCTATCCCCAAAATCGTAACTTAGGCTACAATTTTATTTTGGTGTTCCTCTTGTGGAGGTTAGAAAATGTGTTTATTATGGTTGTTTTTAGGATGTGAAAGTGGGTTGTGAGGTTGGAATCATGGGCCAACCTCGTTGATTAAAAGTGGTGTGAGCAAAATATTTTTTCAAACAAGTGAGTCCATTCTGATTCTCCCAGATCTCTTATGGGCACAAGGAGAAGAGCATACTACGGTCTCAAGTCTCTGACAAATACCTCTTGGATATGTGATGATGTGTGCAAGAAGTGATAGTGAGTGATGAATTTTTAATAAGTTAAGTGAGCAAATTTTGGCATGTGGACATCACTTGGTCCTTTACAATTGTTGCTTACTTCTAACTTACTATGTTTCACAAACAATCCTTGCTAAAATTGAAAAATCCCTAAGTAACTAGTATGGTGGGCATGTGGGTCCTTACTTATGAACTTTAATCTCCCTAGGATGTTGTGTCATCTAAGAAAGCTTTGAAACTATTCATATATTGTGAACATGTGGGTATGTATGGGCCCTTACAATTATTTAAACTTCCTAAGTGATCTACTCTAGAAATTTGATACTATCCTAAGATTGTGCACATGTGGGCATGTATGGGCCCTTACAAACATTTTTAGATTATGTTTCAAGAAGAAAACTAAGAGGTATTGGCCTCTCCTAAAATAATTTATTTAATTGAAAAAAATGAGCAAACTAAGAGGTATTGGCCTCTCCTAAAATGATTAATTTTTAACGGGAGATGGAGGTTTTCTAAGTAATCTATTTTTCTGATTTCCAAGAACACACAAAAGTGCGAGGAAAGAGAATACTCCAAGATTATCAAAATAATCTCTCAGTCTCGATTAGTTGATGATTTGTACAAGCAAAAACTTAACTCAAGAGTTCAAATGCTATAATAGTTCATCCACGTGGAAAAAAAAGGAAAGATCTTATGGTTATTTTTACCCCTTTAAGTGTGTAGTTTAGCGAATTATCTACGCAAGAAAGAATCCCAAGCCTTCTTTTTGTGGCTTTTACAAAGTGCATAAAGTAAATCTAAGCTACTGAAAAATAATAAATAAAAATAATAAATAAAAATAAAAAATATTGCACAGTCGCGCGGATCTGCATGGGTTTTGATCCGGCAGTCGTGCAGTCTGCGTGGATTTTCCAGTAAAAAATTCATGTGGTTTTGCGCAGTCAATGCGTCTATTCGGCCTGAACTTGCGCACACACACTAAAATGAAGGGACGACAATTTTGAAATGAATTCATCCAACACAGGGTTGAATTGAAGTGTCTAAAGGGTAGGCTAGGCCGATTTTGGACCCTGCAAACATTAGAAAGTGAGAATAACAGCTCTAATATCCTAATTGAGGAGGAATTTGGATTTCAATCCCCAGTATGGTCACCAAACTATTTGGGTTCTTTTGTCACAAGAGTGAGCAAAAGAGAGTCTCTTAACTACCCTGGTAAAATAACAAGGCATAACAAAAAGATGGTTAGTGGACCTGCAAGTTAGAAAATAAGATACAAAGAAAAAAAATAGAAACTAAGAATGAGAAACAAAATAAACTAACATAAAAAAGTGATGCATGATATTGAACACATGAAATGGTTACCCAATAGAATTGAATCTTCAAATTGACTGCACCAAAAGGAGAAATATGGGGCAATGAATCCCCTATTCCTCCTAAGGGAGGGTCCTTTGATCCCTCAAAAAAACAGAGCTATCACTCTCCAATGGTGAGTCTACAATGGTAAAAAATACCCAAATCTTAGTTTCACAAGAGGTGTAAATCTTACTCAATGCTACACTAGCTCAAAACTAATGGCTCAAGGGAAAGATGGCTTTCTCCAAGAGAATTTTGAACAGCATAACAACATTATGGATTCTTATTCTTTTTTTTTCATACAATGATCATCTATCTATAGGAGGATGGAAAGATATTTTTCAACTAGTTATAAGTGTGAATGGGAGGCCTTTGGAGGTACCTCCCATCCCTTTAAGTGATCCCAAGGTTGAATTTTAGGAATATTTTTGGGTATGATCGAGATCTACTTCATCCTAGAAGTGGTTGAGGCCCAACCAAAATCATTAATGTGTCATTTCTGCATTCATGTGGATTTCCTGATTTTTAGTCGCATGGACCATGCACTATGCGTGTCTTACACCATGTTAGCCCGCACAGATGTGCGCACGTTGCTTTTATTGAATGTGCACAGGAATTCGGGATATTTTTTGCATAGTTTTGTGGGTATCTTGCCAAATTAAATGTGATCCTTCCATAGTTATTGGTAGTATGTTGTGTTGGGTTTTTCATCTATTTTATGTACGTGTCTAAGCAATTTTTTGGTGATAACAGGCGGTTCTTCCCATAGTTGAGAAAATTATCTCTCATAACTACATCAATGGTTTTAACTAACCACAAACCCTACATTACAAAGTGGTTTTTAGAGTACCATGAACTTAAAAAATTGTGGGGAATACATTCCTTATTAGGCTTACATCAATATGACTCAGGTACATACAATTTCAGCTTTCTTTTTATGCTAATCCCACCTTTATACATATGACCAAGACCATCATTAAAGTAATTTATTCAAGGACCACTTCTTAGGGATGTAAATTTCATGGAATTATTTCATCTACATCACACAATACTTTATTTATACCTTGCTTTGCTTGCTTCTTCTTTGTCGACTATGCTTCTGATGCTTCATTGTGTCTACCTTTTGTTGTTTCATTCCTTTTTTTTGTTTTCATCCTCTTTTATGTCCTTTCCTCTCACCCACCTCTTGTTTTATTTTATTCACTCATAGGATTCCTTCTATTTCAACTTTATCTATCATCAGAGTCTATGTATTCATTTTCTTTGTTGTGGCTTCCTTATGAACCCTTTACCTGACAATCCATAGTCATTCTCCTCTCTTCCTCTGTGAGTTCCTCCATGCTCACTGTGAGCTGCAAATAGCCTCTACAATAAGAGGTCTATTTCACCCTGCTACACAATACCTCACCAAGCTTCTCTCTTGAACTTGGTCTTTTGGTATTCCTGGTTCCTTCCGCTTGAACCTTCTAAGATTCATCTACTCCTCAACTACCATAGATGTAGGCTTTTACACTTTCTCACTTTCTCTCAAGAGCTTCAATTGCTCCTTTCTCTAGACAACTCTACCCACATTTGCAAATGTGGAGTTGTATAAACAACTTCTACCTAACCTTAGTTGGAATTTGTCTTCTGTTACAGCTTCTCTTGTTGTAGGGTTTCTACCACAAATCTTATTTTCTCTTGAAGTGTGCATCCCTTTCTCTTTCTTCATCAATCTTCTTCTACTTGCATTTATATGTCCTGGAGTCAGCATCATCTTCTCTTTTTCATCAATCATCTTCTTGATCAATCCTAAATCTTCCACTACAATACCAGCATAAAATAGGTTCTCGTATATGGGACATATTTCATCAACAAAATACCTGCAATCTTCTTCATTCACTTGCTTAACAAAAATGTCTCTTGTACAATATCCAGCAAGACACCTTAATTTTGTAATTGATTTTATTCTTCAAGTCTTCATAATGTGAGGTACTTGAAAAAAAAATAAAACTTGCATATTTCTCGGAATGGCCATTTCCAACCTAGACTCAATTTTGTGCAAACAATAACCTGGCTTTTCTCTTACCCAGACTAACAACAATGAAATTTGACTATGACTCTCTCAACTTGCTTTGTCTCCCAGATTAATAACTTTGACAATTTAGCTTCTCTCATTAACAAATTCTTATGCAATGGCTTGACCATCAATCTAAACTTGGGTGTTGGGTACCACTGATCATACACCCTTATTTAATGACTTCTTACTTAACTCCAATTATCATTAGACCTTCTAGCTAATGATTTTACCTCTTGACTTCTTCATAATGACTTTCATTGATTGTTAACTGAATAAAAATATGCCTCTGTTTGAACTTTTAACTCAACTTTTACATTAAAGAGTTTTCCTTTCTCTTGTCAACTTTAAGCCTCCTTTGACTTTTATATTAACAAAATCCATTTTGAATTTGACTTTGACATGACTTTTACTTACTTGACTTGACTTGCATCCATATCTATGGACTTGCCAATTACATGACTCTTTGCATCAACTTGCAAAAGGAAAAATATGAACTTACTTCGACCATTTTCAAAACTTAATGACATAGACCTTTTTCTCAAACTCTTAAACTTTCATAACTTTGAAATAAATACTTCAAATTCAATTGTTCTTTCTTAATGTAAGGGACCTTGCAATCATTTTTCATTTACATTATACAATGATATTTGGTTACAATTGAACCCATATGTTTCAGAAAATTATCATATGTTACCAAACACTCACTCCAGTCACACGCCATGTTGGAGTTGCCACGCTGCACACCAATTCACAATTCACACTTACGCAGCAAACACATCAGTCTTCTCTGCAGTCCACATGATCAATGTTTCACACAACTGATCGAAACAATATTGTGGTCGCCTTCTCTCTACTTGCGCACTTTAAACACAAAAATCACACCAATCCATTCAAACACATGTTCTTGGTTGCAGATCGGTTCTCATGCAAGTATCTACACAGATTCATGCTCTACACTGCATTTAGGACTATTCTCACACGCAGGTCACATGGTCTTACTCCACGCTGGAACTCAACTACTTCAAACTCAACGCAGCCCTCTTGTCCATGCTCTTCTCTGGATTTTGCATCTATCCACTCTCACTGGGAGACAGAGACCAGCTTTGATACCACTTGATAAAGACACCAACTCCATATACACTCACTTATATGCACACTACATTATGTACATTATTTAGTGTACAAATGGTCCATTTTATAACAATAGGTGACCATATAAACAATTACATAATTAGATGGTTGATTCAAACCATCTCCACAACTTCCTCTACAATATCTCCATGAATCTCTCAAGAGATCTCCATCCCCAACTTCTCTTATTTTCCCTCATCTCTCACACTCACGTAGACTTCTAAAATTAGTCTACCTCATTACTAAGCTATAATTTAATTTATTAATTATTTATGATCACAAGTAGGATTTATTTCATCATACTCCCCTATTAACCAATACTTGTGATCCAATTATTCCATCATCATCTTTAAGCTTCTCTGGTCTCATTTCCATCTTCAGTCTTCTTCAATATTTGGTCTTCTTACTTCTTCATCCTTGACCTACTTCATCTTATACCTCCAAATATAAAAAAAAATATTTGTTGAATTCCATATAAAAGGGTATCCAACCACCGGAATACATGGGTCCTCAACCACTATATATGTCGATTCTACAAGAAACTCTTTCTCATACATGGTTCATCAACCATTCTTTGTCACATGTCTACATACATGTACCTTTACTTCCCCTGCATCACCATCATCATCATCCTCATCATGGATTTTCAACATACTCGTATCCATGCTCTCGATGCTCCTATATCAGTCTTTGTTTTTGCTTGGTCCTGGCTCAATGGTTAAGGCTTTGTATTTTTTGAGAGTTGTGGGGAATGCACATGTGAAGCTATTGAAGCAATTGTTTGAACTGGTAGTAAAGGAGGTGGAGGAGGGAGAGATAATGACATGGTTGTCCAATGACCAACACCAAAACAGGGGTTGAATGGTACATTGTTCCATCCATCATTGACTAGAGGTTGAGCTTGCATTTGAGGTTGATGAGGAATATCGACGATACCAAGATGAGGTTGAAGATCATTAGGCTGAAAATGGGGTCTGGTCAATGGCTTAGAGGACTGGAAAGCTCAGTGTCCTATGAGGTTCAAGTAACTAGTCTAAACTAATTGATTAAATTCCTCAGAGTTTGCATCAAAGTGAATGGAAAATCGCATCCTCTTATTTATGCCTCTCTGCCAAAAGGAATTTGGCCCTCCACCCTCATTTCCCCTATTACCTTTGTTTCTGAATTGGTTATTTCCCCTGCTAAAAAAGATCATCTAATACATTCATTTCCAAATTAACACATATATAAGACAACATATAAAACATGTAATACAATTTTTCAACATGATTAAATTTGGCTCTAAGAGTAACACAACCATGCAGCACAAAAAGAAAATGAACAGGGAAAATGAATACAGGGATATCAATTCAATTTTTTGCAAACATAAAACTTCTCTTTAAAATCTAAAATCTGTTCTGAGAATTTTCACTTGCACGGAGCATTTTCTCTTATAAATATGAACAAGTGTATGGAGAAGGAGATTTATATGATTGGGAATATGATAAAATAGAAGTAATTCGCAAAAAGTGATAATATGACAGGAATTGCATGATATATTGTTCAAATTTAAAACTCTAAAATTATTCCTATATATCTTTTCATAAAACCAATCAGCCTACAAACTATTTTGAATCATATACACATGTTGTAAATAATTATTGAATTCTTCCCATCATGCTATTCACCTTTCCTATCAATCTGAAAGTCCTTTATGTTTCATATTTTAATTATATAGGTAGGGAACAAAATGAAAAATGGAGTTTATGAGAAGGATTTGGGAAGTATATCTTATGAAAAATTATATGTATGTGAGAAATGAAAGTCTATATAACCATTTTTAACTTAGGCCATTGATATATGACTCCAATCAATTTGCATTCTCTTATGCCATCTAAGTACAAATCAAAATTATATGAACAATCAAGTCATTAAAGTAACAAATCCTTTGTCTAAAATGACTATCATATACATGTTAGAACTCCATATGATATTTTTTAGGCCTTTGATGTTCAAACTCATTCAAACAACATCCATACATAATGAAGATCAATATTGGCTCATAGGTTCCTTATTAATTCTATACCCTTGTACTTTCAAAGTAACATTTAAAAAGAGTCAACATAATAACGCTCAATCAAAACTAGAGTTTTATGAACTATGGGATTTGACAACCATATCTTTTTCAACATAAAATGATTGTAGTTGCATATCTTTTGGTTCAGACTTTGAACTTGAATCAGCCAAAAGGATTAACCAAAATTCTACCAATTATGAATTAGTAAAGCTTATATCAACTCAAAATGTACCCATATCATATGTATTTCTTGATCCCAAAACAAAACTTAGTCAATCCAAGCATTTTTTATCAAGAGAGAGAAAGAGAGAGTAGCTCAAGTGAAGGAGATGCATTTCATAGATAAGGTTTGAGATTACTATATTCAAAAGACATGGCTCTGAACCGTTCTTTTCAACATTAAATGTACTAAAAAATATTGCAGAATTGCAATCCTAGCATATCAGATAAATTGGTTGTAGATACCTTGAATAATTTCATGAAACCCATTTTCATCAAATTGTTGCAAACATGGGTACAAATTAGTCAACTTAAAAAGGCTCAACCCATTCTTTTAAAATTGAAACTATGACTAAAATTGTAGTCAGATTTGACACGAGGGTCGAACAATGTCAAAATAGTGAACACTCATATCATGAATAGCATGTTTGACCTGGGTTCGAAATATTTAATCCATCAAAACAAAAATTTATAAGTCGTGGAAATAGGACAAAGTAGAACTTCAATTCTTTGTGGCAATAACATCAGCCCTTATGCATTTCATAGATATGAGTTTGAGTTCGTCACTCGACTAGAGTTTGTGATACCAAAACCCATAACCAAAAAACTTATGCCATCCCAAAATATTTTTGGTTGAAGAAAGAAAGAAGAGACATAATCCAAGTTGCATGCATTACAAAATGGTGGAAACGGATTCAACCCTATAGGATTCAACACAAAAATGAGTTGAACCCATTTTCATTTAAAACCAATAACTAAAAAATAACCAGGTTTAATATAGACATGGCATGATTCATTCAGAACGTGGTCTATTGAACCCATATTCAAAAACCCATATTATTTATTCATCCAATTGAGAAGGGTTCTTTTAATTTATTCACAATCACCATAGAACTCATAACCATTGCAAAAGAGTCAAGTTAAAACTTTGTTCTTCTTGCATGCAAACCAAAGACAAAAACCCCAGACTTTATCCACTTTAAACATCTTTCGAACGGCCATAACCAACGGAAAGTGAGAGTATGGACAAAGAAAGATATAGCTCAACAAATTCTCCACAAAAAAACATATCTTCTTTCATTTTTCTTGAAGAAATGACAGAGTAGGGAAAACATTTTCATGCACACAGTATGTCAACCATAGCCAAAACTTAATCAACATAAAGACAAATTATTTGCAAGTGATGTAGGACAAGTTGTGAACTCATGCCTTATCAAAATACTACTTTATATCAGTGAAGAGGGCCAAGAGTGGTTACAAAAACCACTAGGAGAAAGGGTTTGGACCAGAAAATATAGCTTGATCTCTCTCAACAAAAAGAGAAAAATAAAATGAATCTTGAAAACCCTTAAGCTAGCAAGGTGATGGATGAAATACTGTGGAGTAAATGCCCACATCTTGTCATATTCAATGCATGGAAAGCTCCATAACTCAATGGTAATAGAATATCACAAACCAAATACCATAACATGTGCCACATCAACCAATGCAAACCTCTATCACATGCCACCTAATATGTCAAACCAATCATGAGCTCAAACCAAATTCCAAGCAAATGCTCAATCCAGGAGTGATATTACCTTTTCAATCATCCATTGTCACTTCTTACAACTAATAAGATCATAATCCACATGCGAAGATAGGGTGTAATCATTATCATTTTCAATCAATATTATTTTCGTTGTGTGGCCAATATACCATAAGAAACCAACCAAAAATCTTATACCATGCAACGATAAGCATACAAGCCACCTTTTGTTAAGACAAATTCTATCCCTTTTGAAATTTATATCATGTGCCATATATATAACATACCATCAACCCATATCTTATATCATACAACCATGTACATGTGCCAAAGCTACCATGCCCCATATCAAGTCCTTGGAACTTATAACTTATCTCATCCATAGCATGAATCATTTCCATAGAGAACTCAATTGATTTAGTGTAATAAAATATTTGACATCTATTATGAATTTGATAGCAAGGTCATTTCATATGCATAAGGAAATCATATAAGACATATCAATTATAAAACTTGTTTCCAAAAATGATTCTAACCCCCTTTTGTAACGATGAATAACATAGATCCCACTATTTTCTTTAAAAAGTGCTTGGTCGTCAAAGTGAAAATAAGAAGCAACCATTACTGCATTAAACTGAATGTATCATTTTTCCAAGATTCTTCATGGATTTTGAACCTTTATCATTACACATCTAAAGCAAATATGTATATATACTGAGAGAAATGATTAAAAATTAATATATATGAGTTTTCGTAAAGGGGATGCCACCTACTAATTGTATATATTGTATTCTAATAAATAGTCCTTGCAATCATTTATGGGCTTTTATAACAAGTAAGAAAATTTTGAGTCAATAGGGAGTGCATTCCGTGGGTCAGCAGGTTGAGAGGAACATGAGATTATGGTTGGAATTGTTGCATGCAATATAAAACTTGTTTCCAAAAATGAATCTAAACCCCTTTTGTAACCATGAATAACATAGATCCCATTGTTATATTTTGATAAGTGCTAGGTCATCAAAGTGAAAATAAGAAGAAACCATTATTGTATTTAACTGAAATGTATCATCATGCCAAGAGTCTTCATGGATTTTGAACCTTTATCATTACACCTCTGAAGAAGATATGTATATATATTGATAGAAATGATTGAAAATTAATATCTTTCAGTTTTCTTAAAGGGGACCCCACCTACTAATTATATATATCATAGTCTAATAAATAGGCCTCACAATCATTTGTGGGATTTTATAACAAGTGACGAATTTTTTAGTCAACATGGGTTACATTCTTTGGGCCAACGAGTTAAGAGGAACATGAGATTATGGTTGGAACTATTGTTGGAGTTGTAAAATGTGATGCTATCTATTGGGGGATATGGACAGATATGGGAGATGATTAATCCATAAGAGAGGGGAGGGTCTAAGATAATGTCTAAGAGGGGTCTAAGGGGGGAATTACCTATGTATATTAATTCAACCCATTTCCTAAATTTTCTATTGGTGTGTGAACCTTCTAATTTTCTAGTTGAGTGTCCCCAAAGCCAATCATTGAATACATGTAAGAGAGTGGGTGTGATAAGTCACATCCCATAGTTATTAGGAGCATGGGGGGAGAGTAAAATCAACTTGGGGAAGAGTGTAAGTCAAGAAAGAAATCAAAAGAGAGGAAATGTGTATGGGTAGTTACAACAATTTTAGATAGTCAATGTTTTTTCATGAACAACAAGCAGAGAGAAAAAATGAAGAGCTTGGAGCTGGAGAAACCATGGAGGGAGAATTCTAGAGTAGGTTGGAAAGTTTTTGGAGCATTTGGAGATAAAGACTAAAAAACCAAGTTTCCAGGCCTGAAGAGTGAACTCATGTGTGAGTTGCATTGTAACAACAAGTGTTTGTTGTTATTTTTCCTG
>JASDQU010101017.1:191818-269034 GCA_032191745.1 Picea mariana
GAGGATGAAGACACTGGAAGTGGGAAGTCACTGACAGTGCACAAAGTTCTCTTGAAACCTGAGAAAGAGGTGGAGGACACAGCGCAAAGATGCAGACTGTTCAGGACGACTTGCAAGACCAAGGGCTGGAAATGCAAGGTCATAGTGGACAGCGGAAGCACCGATAATCTCGTTTCGACCGAGATGGTTGAAAAATTGGTGCTGGAGACAAACAGGCACCCGAGTCCATACAAAGTGTCATGGCTGCAGAAAGGACACCAGGTATGTGTTACAAAACAATGCTTGGTTAAATTTAAAATGGGTGAATATAAGGATGAGATCCTGTGTGATGTCATTCCCATGGATGTCTGTCATGTATTATTGGGTAGACCATGGCAGTATGATAGAAATGTTGTTCATGATGGGAGGATGAACACATACACCTTGGAGAAGGATGGGAGATAACATACATTGCATCCGGTAAAGGACAAAGAAGTGAAGCCGGAGGTGATTAGTACGATACTTCTCATGAGTGGGAAGGAGCTTCTCACAGAGATGGAGAAGAGTGAAGATCCACAATTCTTTGTCGTCAGGAAGCCGAGAATTGTCCTGACAAGCACAAGAGTGGATGACTTGCCGGAGGAAATTTAGGAACTGCTTGGAGAGTTCGCTGATATCATCGTGGACAAACTACCTCGTTCGTTGCCACCGATGCAGAGTGTGAGTCATCATATTGACCTCATACCCGGAGCAAGCTTGCCAAACAAGGCAGCGTACAGGTTGACACCTCAGGAGAACGAGGAAGTCAAAAGGCAGGTACAGGATCTGCTGGATAAAGGACTAGTGAGGGAAAGTCTTAGTCCGTGTGTTGTTCCGACAGTACTGAGTCCAAAGAAAGATGGAGGCTGGAGGATGTGTACAGACTCCAGGGCGATAAATAAAATCACCATCAGGTACAGATTTCCACTGCCGAGGATGGATGACTTGATGGACTGCCTAAGCGGGGCAAACTATTTTTCGAAGATTGATCTCAAGAGCGGATATCATCATATTCGGATGAGAGAGGGAGATGAATGGAAGACGTCATTTAAGACAAACGAGGGTTTGTACGAATGGCTAGTCATGCCATTTGGCTTGACAAATGCGTCGAGCACTTTCATGAGGCTGATGAATGAAGTCCTACGGGAATTCATGGGCAAATTTGTTGTTGTATATCTGGATGATATTTTAATTTTCAGCAAGACCAAGGATGAACACTTGAGGCATTTAGCCACTGTGATGAAAAGATTACAGCAGGAGAAACTGCTGATTAATTTGAAGAAGTGTTCCTTCATGCAGACAGAACTCATTTATTTGGGTTTTGTGATTTCGACGAATGAATTGAAGATGGATCCTGAGAAGGTTGAAGTAATCAGGAATTGGCCATCGCCGAGAAATGTTTTCGAGGTGAGGAGTTTCCATGGACTGGCTAGTTTCTACCGGAAATTCATTCGGAATTTCAGTGGAATTAGCGCCGCGATGATGGATACAGTGAAGAAGCGGCATAAAAATTTTCAGTGGACAGCAGAGGCTGAGAGAAGCTTCAATCTGTTGAAGCGAAAGATAATAGAGCAACCGATGTTAGTGTTGCCTGATTTTCAGAAAACCTTCCAGGTGAAGTGTGACGCCAGTGGGTATGCTATTGGAGGGGTATTGAGTCAGGATGATAGACCTATGGCATATTACAGCGAGAAGCTGGATGATGCAAACTTGAAGTACTCCACATACGACAAAGAATTCTATGTTATTATACAGGCATTGAAGAAGTGGAGGCATTATTTGATACCCAAGGAGTTTGTATTGTACAACGACAACCATGCATTGCAGTTTGTAAGTCAGCAGGAGAAGCTGAATCAAAAGCATGCGAAGTGGGTGGAATACATGCAGAATTTCATGTTTGTGATTAAGCACATTTCAAGGACTGCTAACAAAGTAGCCGACGCTTTGAGTAGAAAAAGTTTATTGCTGCAGGAATTCAAGGTCAAGACGTTGGGTTTTGAAAACCTGAAAGATATGTATGCAGGTGACGCAGACTTTGGAGAAGCCTATGAAGCAGCCGAGAATCCAGTCTTCAGGGATCAGAGTCCGTGGCTGGAATATATAATCCAGGAAGGATTGTTGTTCAAGGGCAATCAGCTGTGCATACCAAATTGCTCCATGAGGGAGAATTTGGTGCGAGAAAAGCATAGCGGTGGATTAGCAGGTCATTTTGGGCATGACAAAACATTCGCCAAGCTGAGTAAATCGTACTTTTGGCCAGGCATGCGAGTAGATGTAAAGCGATTTGTTGACAGGTGTCGGATATGTCAACATTCGAAGGGCCGAAGATAGAACACTGGGTTCTATCAGCCATTTCCTATACCCGAGAGACCATGGGAAGCCATTAGTATGGATTTTGTTCTGGGATTGTCGAGAACTCAGCGAGGAGTTGATTCCATTTTTTTGGTGGTAGATAGGTTCTCGAAAATGGCACATTTCATTTCGTGTCATAAGACCAGCGATGCAACCCACATCGCAAATTTGTTTTTCAAAGAGATCGTTAGGTTGCATGGATTGCCGAGAAGCATAGTCTCGGATCGGGATACCAAGTTCATAGGTCATTTCTGGAGGACGCTATGGAAGAAGCTAGGGACTAGCTTGGCATTCAGTTCTGCTTATCACCCCCAGACAGATGGGAAGACGGAGGTGGTCAACAGGAGTCTGGGAGATCTATTGAGGAGCCTGGTGGCAGAGCACCACAACAGTTGGGATCAGATCCTACCATAGGCAGAGTTCGCGTACAACGATTCGGTGAATCGAAGTACCTGTCAGAGCCCATTTCAAATATTGTATGGGACACAGCCGAGAGGAGTTTCTGAGCTCAGGGAGTCAGAACAGGCTGAAACTAGCAACGCCAGAGATGAAGAGTTCGCGGAGGCGATGGAGGAACTTCACATGCAGGTGAAGCAGCGGCTGCAGAAGGTGAATCAGGAATATAAGCGCAGAGCCGATCAGAGGAAAAGACAACTTCAGTTCGAAGTTGGGGATATGGTTCTGGCGCACTTGAGGAAGGAAAGGTTCCCAAAGGGAACATATAACAAGCTCAAGATGAAGAAAATTGGGCCATGCAAAGTCCTGAGGAGATTTGGTGAAAATGCATATGAGCTTGAGTTGCCAGAGGGCATCGGGATATCTCCGATTTTTAACGTTTCGGATTTATACCCATACAGGGCTGAAGAAGCAGACACTGGAACTGAGGAACCAGTGGTCCAGTGGCAGAAGCAATTACCAGTTGCACAGAAGCCTCAGATGGAGTGCATACTGGGTAAAAGAGTTGGCAGGAAGACCAGGAGAAAGCAATATTTTGAATACCTGGTGAAATGGAAGAATCACCCAGTGGAGGATGCCAGCTGGAAGACAGAAGAAGAAATCTAGAAGCATGGACAAACTGTGCAGGAGCTCATGGACAGGAGCCCATGAAACTTTTCAAGCCGAGGAGTATGATGCAGGAGCATCCACACCTCATCAAGCAAGCCAGTGCGTGGAACAGAAAAGACAGCTGGACAGCGCCAGCACCAAAATTTTGAAACACCTTGTTATGTTGCGCCAAACATTAATGCGTTGATGTGATGAAGCACACTTGTATATGTAAACGGACCTTGAGCCTTTAAGCTCTCGTCCTTAGGTAGATAAGGCATTTATTAGATTTAATGTAGGTAGATAAAATAGTTAAGTCTAGATTAGACAGTTTTACTTTCGAGAGGGCAAATGGAATATAGACACCCTCATTTGTATTATTGAGATTCAATTAGCATTATTATCATCATAGAGAGCAAGCAGAGCAGAGCAGAGAAGTTGTGGAGAACACCCATGTACAGATTGAATTAATAGAAGAAAGACTTTGATTCAATTCCATGGCTGTGTTTGTTTTCTGCGTATTGTTGATATTAGTCTGTTGCATACTTGCTTCTTTTTATGCCTTTCTTCTATATGTTGCATATGTGATTGCATGGCAGGTTCGAAACCTGAGAGAATGAGGAAATAAGTTTCAATTGTTTCTCTGCTTGAGCCAGGAGATTCCTGTATAGAGTGTAGTTGAATCCATCTGCATAGAGTGCGTTAATGAGGCTTAGCAGTTAAACTCTCATTCTCGTTCACCCAGAAGTGTTTGGGTAGATAGAGCTGTACAAGATGTGCGCAGACTAGACGAGGTCTCAAAGTTGCGGTTCTGAGCTAAGGCATTGACCAACCGTTACCACAGGAGTGCGCAAGGTCGAGAATATTGCAACACTTAACGCATTTGAAGTAAGGCCACAAGGAGTGCGTGCAGGGAGTTTCCAGAAGAAGCTCAGAAGCTATGAAAACTCAGGAAAGATAAGCCTTGAAGTAGTCGAAGAGCAGTGAAGAGAACATACGCGAACAGGTCGCAAGGAGAAGTGAGCAGGTTGGCGGACGGGTCTCGTGGAACGAACGCATCGGGAACTCGCGAGGTAAAACTCCTACTTTTCATAAAGGAAGATCATGAGATCGCGAGAAGCGAAGTCCCGACAACTTTGTGTGCAGTGTGGGCCATAGTCGGGTGACGTGGCAGGCGATCTCGGGACATTAGGTCTCGGGAGTTGAAGGGTCAAGAGATTGGTCTCGCGAGTGGCGAGGAAGCGAGAAGGTGAGATTGCAGGTTGGTCGACATCTCGGCATTTCGAATCTCGGAGGTTGGAACTCCGAAAGTATAGTGGCGCGAGTTGCGAAGTCGTGATAAAGCGGAGTCCCGATACGCCGAGGGAAGGTCAACGTTGACCAAAGACATCGGGTCTCGGGGATCTGAGGGTCTAGCATTCAACGGTTGAACTCGCGAAGTCGCGAGAGTCGATCCTCCGGTAACTAAGGAAGGGGGAATCGCGCGAGTGGAAGTGTCACTATGGGTACGAAGAATCCCGAGAGGGGATCTGGAGAACCTTTGATTTCTTTTGGGCCGAGGAGGAAGAAGGTCCTGGTGACCACGGGTTGGACCGAGGGTCACGACCGGTGCAGTCAGAGAGGTACCTAAGATTAGATATTTGGAAGCTTCAAGATGAACCCTCTTGCGTTCATGGTACTCAAGATTATCATGAAATTTTTGAAATTGAAAATAGTAAATTATGTTCTGATACCAAGGATGTTCTTCTAAATCTAGATTTTCATGTCCAACAAGAAAAAGTACAGACAATGCATCCTCGTCATTTTCAGAAGAAGCACCTGGTTCAAGATGTTGATCCAGGTGTAAGTATAGATCTCGTCCCTTGATTGTATTAGAGTTTTTAATCATGAAATCATGTTCTTATATCTTGGCAAGCCAATGTGCAATTTTTCTTGAAAGATGTGTTTGAGAAAGAAAAAAAATTAACAACATGTAAAGGTACTTTTAATTAAGTGTGCTTGCCTAAGATAAAATGGAGAAACTTGTCAATAGATTTTACAAGAGAATAAGTATGTTTTTCAATCAAAGTGTATTTGAATTCATCATCTGATAAGATTTGGCTCATGTAAGCTATTGGTTGGTTATTATGTTGATCATATTTCTAAAGAAGAATAGTAGATATTGCTTCTTCATTGACATTAGTATAAATAATGAAATCTTTTTCAAAATTCGGTTTTTCCAATACGTGAGAAGAATTGATTGCTCTCTTGATTTCTATGAAAGCGTTTTTGGTGTCATCATTCCATGAGAATGACTGGTCTTGCTTCAATATATTGTGAATTGGTTTGACCATTTTAGCAAAATCATGAATAAATATCTAACAAAATTAACTTTACCCATAAAATATTGAATTTATTTTTTAGAAGAAGGGACTTGAAGATTTTGGATTGTGATAACCCTCTCGGGGCAATATTAATTTCCGTATCATAAAAAATATGGCCAAGAATTTTACCTTGTGTGACACCAAATATATATTTCATAGGATTCAAGGACATTCCAAATTTTCTGCAACATAAGAAAACTTTTTGTAGATGATCAAAGTGATCTTGTCGGTTTCTAAAATAGAAAGTTAAATCATCGAGATAGATTTGAATAATCTTGTTGATAAAATCATAAAAGGCTATTTGCATATCCCTCTAAAAAGTATCACCTACATTTATTAGACCAAAAGGAATTCTTTCATATGCAAAGGTGCCCCACTGCTTGGTGAATGTGGTTTTGTATTTATAATCCCTCTTGACTCTGATTTGATTATAACCTAAAAAAACATCAAGAAGGGACATTATTTGTGACCATACCACTTGCTGCAAAATTAATTCCATATTTGGAAGAGGAAAATTATCTTTTACACTTGCCTTGTAAAATATTGTAATTTCATAGTCAATTTGAATCATTCATCATTAGGTTGTAGATCTGACGGTAAAAGTGATGTTAGGGTTTTTTTCCTTAGAAGGAAACCCCATTTTATGTATGAGGGAATTGTATTGTGGCAGTGTAATGAGAGTGAATACGTATTCTAAGATAGGATACTGTGAGAAAAGAAGAGGAAGTTATAGCGGTTGTGTTGTAGGTTGTATCCCTTCATTTGATGGATAATAATAAAGGAAGGACCTGGCAATTTCTCTGGTGGATGTAGCCCATATTGGGTGAACCACATGTATCTGTGTCTTTATTGTGTTGTGTATCTTATGTGTTTTATTTCCGCATCTATTTTATTTTATTTCTTCACAATCCTCTTTTTCTAACACCATTGATGATGAAAGAAAAAGAGAAGATGATGTTGACGCCTGATTGCTTGGAATTACCACTATCATTACAACTACTCATCTAACCTAGTGGCCATAATTACCACTATCATTTGCATGGAAAATTTTCTATGTGGTGGGATCATTTGAAGAAAGTTGAGAACATTAATGAGAGTAGGATCACTTGGAAGCAGTTGAAGAAAAATTTTCAGAAATAGTATCTTTCATAGCACTATTATGACAAGAATATGCAAGAGTTTTTTGAACTCAGGTTAAGGAACATGACCATGGGAGAATATGAAAATAATTTCTTGGGATTGCTAAAGTATGTGGGGTTTATCAAGGATGAGAAAGTGAAGATACAAAGGTTTTTGAGTGGACTGTCATCTTTCTATAAAGATAATATTCAATATGATGAGCCTAAAACCTTGACAGAGAACATGAGAAAGGATAAGTACTTGTATGATTAAGGAAAGGGTAGAGAATATTTGCAAAAGTCTTGAAAGGATAAGAAGAAGGAAAAATATGATCAGATAAGGAAGGGATTCAAACCTCCTATTAATAGAAATACTCCTAATACAAATCAACAAGACCATCCCACTAAGAATGAATCCAAGAGGGACGACTCCATGGGAAAAAGGGGAAGACCACCAATCAAATGTCGGGGCTGCAAAGAAGATCGTATATACAGGCATTCCCCTCACAAAGAAGACAAAATGAAGACCTTCTAAAACATCCAAGAGGCTACTATAGTAGAAGACATGGGAAAAATATTGCAATAATATATGAATCCTTAGAATATCAACAATAAAAACACCAATTCCATATGATTGAGGTGGAAGGTAAGAGCATTAATCATCTTATTTCTATTTTAATTGATTCGGGAGCAAGTCATAATTGCATTGACCCTAAAGTAGTGAAAATATTTCATTTGAAGAAAAGTAAGCTTGAAAAATCAAGTTTGGTTTGGCTAGCATTGAAACCAAAAGAAGGATCAACGAGACAGTTAGAAGTTGTCCAATAAATACGAATGGAGTAAATACAATTGTTGACTTGAATATCGCACCATTAGGATCTTATGATATCCTATTTGGAATGGATTGGTTGGTCAAGCAACATGATGTCTTAGACTATCATAACAAGACATTTACATGTCTTAATGAAGAAGGAAAATGAAGCATTGTGAAAGGAATTCCAAGACCCATTTCTATAAGGGAGATTTCAGCCTTATAGTTGAAGAGATGTTTCTAGAAAGGATGACAATTGTATGCATCTCATGTGGAGGAGCTAGAAAATACCAAAGGGCCAAGTCTTGAATATTTTTTCAGTATTGCAAGAGTTTGAAGATGTATTCCAAGAAATACCAGGATTACCACCAAAGACGGGTATAGATTTCTCTATTGACTTAGTACTAGGAGTTGCCCCAATGTCAAAAACTCCTTACAAAATGATTACACCAAAATTAAAAGAACAATAAATGCAGCTAGAAGAATTATTGAAGAAAGGGTACATGTGCCCAAGTGTTTCACCTTGGGGAACACCAATACTCTTTGTTAAAAAGAAGGATGGAACATTGAGGTTATGCATTGACTTTAGACAACTGAATATATCCAGTGTGAAGAAAAAATACCATTTACCCAAAATTGATGACCTCTTTGATCAACTAAGAGGAGCAAAGATATTTTCAAAGATAGACTTGAGATCAAGATACCACCAAGTAAGAATCAAGGAAGAAGACATCAATAAGATAGCCTTTAGAACTAGATATGGACATTATGAATTTGTAGTGGTGCCATTTGGACTCACCAATGCACCAATTGTATGTATGTGCTTAATGAATGGCATATTAAAAAATTATCTAGATAAGTTTGTCATTGTGTTCTAGGATGACATACTTATTTATTCTAAGTCCGAAGAAGAACATGAACATCACTTGAGGTTGGTACTTCAAGTAATAAGGGAACATCAACTTTATTCCAAGATTAATAAGTGTTTTTTTTTACCAAGAACATATCCATTATTTTGGGCACATTGTTTCATAGGAAGGTATAGCAGTAGATCCAAAGAATATTGAAGCCATTAGAGGATGACCAACACCAAGGAATGTTTCAGAAGTTAGATCGTTCATGGGATTAGTTGGATACTACAGAAGATTTATAGCAGGGTTGTCTAAGATTGCCCATCCCATCATTTTTTTACAAACTAAGGGAATTAAATTTGAATGGAAGGAACAGTGTGAAATGAATTTTAATTTGTAGAAAGAATACTTACTGGTGCACCTATTTTAAATATTGTTGACCCAAATGATAATTTTGTGGTATGTACAAATGCATGCAAAAAAGGACATGGCGAAGTCCTCACTCAAAATGGAAATGTCATTAGTTATGAGTCCATAAAGCTTAAATAAAATGAGATGAATTATTCCACACATGATTTGGAGTTGGATTTCGTAGTTCAAGGATTGAAGATGTGGAGGCATTATCTCATGGTAAATAAATTTGAATTAAGGACATACCATAGTAATCTGAAATATCTTTTTGAGCAACAAACTTTGAATATCAGGAAAACAAGATGGCTGCAATTTTTAAGTGAGTATGACTTTGACATCAAACATGTTGAAGGAAAAGAAAAGAAGTTGTTGATGCACTCAGCAAAAGAGTACATCTCATGCATGCTACAACCATTAGTATGCATAATTCGTATTTAAAGAGAATTATTTTAGATACTATTCTTACATACCAGCATTACTTAGAGGAAAAATAAATCTTACAACAAGAAAATGTACAACATAAATTTAAAGAGTACGAGATGAAGGAACATGGATTACTTATGCATTAAAATATAATTTATGTTCCTAGTTCCGAAGAAATTAGAAATTTGGTATTAAAAGAAATGCATATGTTCCATATGTCGGACATCCTAGTTGCCAAAAAACAATTTCAGCAATAAGAAGCCAATACATTTGGTTAGGAATGAAGAAGGATGTTACTGATTACATTGCCAGATGTATGGAATGTTAGAGAGTGAAAGTTGAGCATATACACCTAGCGGGTTTTATATAGCCATTACAAATTCCAGAGAAGAAAAGGGAAGTGGTAACCATTGATTTCATTACTAAATTTCCCAAGACAACAAGGMAATCAGATTCAATAATGGTAGTGGTTGATAAATTGACAAATATTGTTCATTTTGTTCCCATAAAAATGACTCATACAATAGCTAATTTTGCAAAAATTTGCATGAGGGAAATTGCTAGGTTGCATGGAATACCTAAGGAATTTTTTTTTAGACAGAGATATAAAGTTTACTTGAAACTTTTGGAGATGATTATTTAAAATATTTGGTACAAATCTGAATTTTAGCACAACATACCATCCACAGTCAAATGGGAATAGAAGGAGAATCAACCAAGTGATTGAAGACATGTTGAGAATGTATGTGATGGATAAGCCATGTAACTAGGAATATTACTTGCATTTGGTTGAGTTTGCCTACAATAATGGGTATCAAGCTTCATTGAAGATGATCCAATTTGAAGCTTTGTATGGTAGAAAATGCAATGCTCGAGTGAGTTGGGACAACCTAGAAAACATAAGTAGTACTTGGGGCAAAATTGCTCAAGGATATGGAAGACTAGATGGTTAAAATTAAGTAGAGTTTGAAAGTAGCACAAGATAGATAGAAGATTTATGCAGATAAGAACATGACATCTAGATAATTTAAAGTGGGAGAGCATGTTCTTTTGAAAGTGAAGCCAAAGAAGAGCTCGTTAAAGTTGGGCAATTGTACAAAGCTAGTAGCCAGATTCTATGGTCCATTTGGATATTGGATAGAATAGGTCCAATTGCATACATGCTTGCATTTCCTGCTTCCATGAATGTGCATAATGTATTTCATGTCTCTTTTCTGAAAAAATATGTACATGATCCTAACCATGTTATTGATAGGAATTTGATTCAGGTGGAACCAGAAGGATACTTTTAGGTCCATTCGATGTGTATATTGTACAGGAAGGTCAAAGTGCTCTAGAATCGATCCATAGAATTGGTAAAGGTACAATGGACCTACTACAGTCCTGAAGATGCTACTTGGGAGCATGAAGATTCCATGTGGGTAGAGTACCCACGACTTTTTGAAGACTTTTGAAATTTTGATTTATGTTTTGTATATGCACCGAGGACTGTGAAAAAATAAGAGGGAGGGGAATGTAATACCCTGGTTTTGAGTCCCCAAATCAATAAATTATTTTGTACATATGATACTTAGACTGGTGAGTCGGTATGTTTGGGCCAGAGTGTCTGTAAAGTTGAAATGTTGGAGTGCCTAGAAATGTAATACTTTGAATATATTAATAAAATACATCATCGACTGCAAGACGAACAAGGACAAAGATATGGGGATATGATTGCATGAGAGGGGGGGATAAAGGGGCTAAATCGTTTTATTATATTTTATTTACCCATATTGATATTAGTGGGAAAAAGTGGTTACATGAGCTTCTTGGGGAACACCATGTGGTTCTTTATTGCATGTAATTATATAAACCCCATTTTCAGGATGTTTGGGGGTTACTCACTCTTTTTGGTTCATCATTTTCACTATTACTCGTTTCACATTCATTCTTGCTCTTGGTCTGGGCATGGGAAACGAACTATGGGGAGACAAGATCCATTTCATGTTGGCTATAAGAAATTATTTATTATTCTAGTGGGGAATGGATACCGATGTGCATGAGAATAACAACAATTGATACAGAACTATCCACAGCTAAGAATACTTAGAGTTTCCATCATTGAGATTTCCTGAACAATAGCACTGGAGCCTTGGAAAAGAAGTGGAACATATTGAGGGATTGCGTTGCAAAGAAAGAGGTTCATTTCTTTGGGTTGTGCAGGTTGAAGGGGAAGAGAGTCGGTAAACTAGGATAGTTGTGTGGTTGGGAAAACTGCGAGATATTGATAGTTGGTTATGTGTTAGAGTCGTCCTGGGACCCGTTCTTGTGGATTCATAGCCATGTATAAGGGGTGAAATGTTGTTGAGATTTGGAATAGAAGTGTTGATCCAAAAAGAATCCAGAGAAGACTAAGGACAACTCAAAATGCGCAGAAGCAACTCAAGATGCTCAGAATGGCCTCAGCGGACAAAGAAAGGGAAAAAATTCAAAGTTCTCAAAAATCAGTGAAAATGACATCATCGCGAAGAGCGCGCCACAAGCTTTCCAATGGCATAAACGACTCGTCAAAAATATTTATAGATCGAAATATATCCCCAGTCAAATTTTGGTTAACTCAGCCCATTCAGCGGGCGATGAGTCGGCATCTGTACTACTGACGTCAACATCAGTACGAATGACGTCAATATATATACAACATATGTAGAATGTGCAGGAGGTGACATGTGTCATGATGATGTCAACATGGTGACATGGAAACACCAGAGGTTGCCACGTGTTACTCATATTTGGCATTTCTGGGTCATTTAGTGGACTAGTAAAATTGCGTCATGGGGCAATCCGTACAGCTACGTGGCAGGCTGTATGATGACGTGGCTGCAGATGATGTAGCAGACTGAGTTGGCAGAACATATGATGACGTGGCAGGGTGATTGCACAGTGGTTTACGTGGGCCAATTGTTGGCTGCCACGTGGCCCAGTCATGGGCTTCCATGTGATAGTGGGAAAATGCCCAATGATAGCCCGAGAATGAATTTTCAAAAAATATATATATAAAGAGATTTGGCGGGTCCGCCAAATCCGGCGGGACCCCGCCAAATATGGCGCCAACCTATTTACATATAACCACTGCTAAGTCTGGCAGAACAACCAAATATAAATATATGCATATGTTACAACAAACAAGTCAAAAAGGGAGGCCCACGGGATCTACCCTGGGACCTCCCCCTCTACCCACGCCTTAACATATGCTCTGCTAACCATATGGTCAATGGTCTTCGTTGATTACAAAGTCATACTTTTTGCTTAAAAGGTGAATCCGCCCAAGTTGCAGGGAGAGGGTGTGCGAGGGTACATACCAGCATGAATTTCGAGAAAAAATTCTCAGCGTTTATTGCAGGTTGCAGTGCAAATAAACCAAGACAGAGTTTCTCTTGGGCCTGGGAGTGCCAGATTCAGATCGAAGCATGGAGACAATCATTTTTGGGTAATTCGATGCCATGAATTCAGTGGTGTTGTCTGTTTTCTGATCTGAGCAAAACTTTCGTAGCTTGATTTCAAAATGAGGTAACTTATGAAAATTCTTTTGCTGAGTTAATAAAAAGGCCTACCCATTTGAGAGAAGGACCCAGAGACATAGTCCACCAAGGACGAACTCCGTTATCAAGTTTTGTGTTCAGATTTGATGCTTATGTCTCTTCAATATTGAGATTTTACTTCTTTAATGGTGCACTTTAATTTATGCTCATTTAATGCAATTATTTATAAGTCACTTGATGAAAAGATCTCAGATCATGTTGGTATCAGAGTAATCATCTTTGACTTGAATTGTTGAGTGTGAATGCTTACTAGGTCCAAGCATAAACAGGGTGAAGGAACTCTTAAGACTTTCAATCCTGAAGTTGGTTGTGCATCCCAAAGGAAGAAAATGGCAGAAGAGGACAAGCGTGATGAACAGGAGAAAAACTTCCATATGTTCTTTTCTCGCATGTTAGAAATGGTCGAACGAATGTATGGAGACTACGAGAAGAGGATGAATAAGAAAATGAAGAAAAAGGAAACACGTGCTGATGATGATGCTTCGATAAATCAAGGGGCTGGAGGAGACGCTCCTGAGCCTCCATAGTCATGATCAAGTTCTAGGTCTTCTTCCTCTGAGCATTCTCATCATTCTCATCATTCTATCCATAAAGCCTCTTTTAAGAAACCATTATTAAATCTTTATGTAAAATTTGCTTTACCTATGTTTAATGGAGATGCTAATCCTGGAAAGCTAGATAATTGGATTCGACAGGTTGAAGTATATTTTCGTTTTCAACATATTAATGAAGAGGAAGTTAAAGTGCAATTGGCTTCTCTTCAGTTGGAAGGCACTGTTCTCGTATGATGGGAGATAAAACTCCAGGACATAGGTAAGTGTGGTAATCTTTTTTCCTCATGGTCGGAATTTAAATCATCGATAAGGAAACAATTTTATCCATTGGGTTATTTACATAAAGCAATGATGGAATGGAAAACTTTAAGACAAAGTAAAGGTCAAACTGTACAAAGTTTCACAAAATAATTTAGGAAGAAATCTCTTGCATTAAACTTTCCTTTGGATTCTTATGAAACTTTAATGAAGTATATTGGCACACTTCACAGTTATATTTGACACTTTGAAGGAAAACATCAATACCGCACCAGTATTAGCACTGTCGAATCTTCAACATCCCTTTGAGATCGAGACAGATGCCAACGGATATGCCATGGCTGCAGTATTGATGCAATATAGTAAGCCTATCTGTTACCACTTTGAAACTTTTAACCAAATTGTTGTTAACTATCCTACATATGATAAAGAGTTGTATGCATTAGTTAAAAGAGTAAAGAAATGGAAGCACTACTTGTTAGGGAAGGAAATAATCATACATACAGATCACCATTAACCCTTACAGTATCTCCAAGCACAAACCAAACTGCAACAATCTCGACACTTCAGATGGATGGGTTTCCTACAACAATTCCATTTGGTAATCAAGTACAAAAAGGGTACAAGTAGCAAGGTAGTTGATATGCCTTCTAGACCTCCTATTGTTGCTTCTATTATTTTGAAGAATACTTCTTCATCTCATGATAGCTATGTGGAACAATATGCCATTGATGAAGATTTTAAAGAAGTATATGAGAAGGTAACTCATGGTGCACAGGTAGAGAACTATTGTCTGCAAGGAAAACTACTCTACCATCTTGGAAAGCTATGTATTCCTACAAGTGAACGAGTCCATGTAGTACGAGAAGATCACACTTCTCTTGTGTATGGGAATTTTGGGGTAGGAAAAACTATGGCTAATTTAAAGAGGTTTTGTTACTGGCCTCAAATGAAAGAAATTGTAACTAAATATGTAAAGGGGTGTGTGATGTGTTCTACTTGTAAGCCCACTAATAGAAAACTGGGGCTATACTCATCACTACCTATTCCATCCCATCCATGGGAAAGTATCTCCATGGATTTTTCATGGGGTTTTCCAATGTCAAAAGGGGGTCATGACTACTTGTATGTTGTAGTGGATAGGTTCAACAAGATGTGTATCTTAATGCCATGTAAAAAGTAGATCACTGCTGAGCAAACTGCTAATCTCTTCTTTCAGTGTGTTTGGGTTCACTTTGGATTACCCACATCCATTATCTCGGATCGAGATACTCAATTCCTTGGGGATTTTTGGACAATCTTGTGGAGAATGATGGACACCAAATTGAAGAGGAGCACTTCTTTCCATCCACAGACCAATGGACAGAAAGAGGTTGTAAACTGAACAATGGTACTTTTGATTTGAGGCTACTGCAGCAAGCATTCCAAGTTATGGGATGAACAGATACCCTATGTACAACATGCTTACAATCAAGCCTTACATTCGTCCACTTAAAGTTTTCCTTTTGAGACATGTTTTGAGTACCTACCTAAAGTTCCTTTGGACTTGATGTATGGGAGAGATGTCGATTAAAATGAAGAAAGAAATGAAGACAAAGCCTACAAGTTCATCCAGAGGATCCAGCGGGTACACCAAGCGGTTAGGGAAAAATTGGAGAAAATTCAAGCATAGTATAAATCTCGACATGAAAAACATAGGGTTGATCATCAATTCCAGGTTGGAGACCGGGTATGGATTCACATCAACAAGGAGAGATTGAAGGGTGAAGGAAAGAAACTCAAGCCCATTCGTTATGGACCCTTCACTATTTTGGAGAAAAGTGGTACCAATGATTTTCGTCTAGATCTTCCACCTTATATGCAGATTTACTTAGTTGTAAATGTAGAGAACTTGAAACTTTTTGAGCCTCCCATGATCATGGATCAGGATGAGGAAGTTTCAATACCTTCAGTTGATGAGTTTTCTCATGAGTACTTGGATGAGTTAAAGGAAGATATCATCCTGGACAGAAGGATGAGGACTTCACGTAGGGGTGATGTTGATTATCCTCGAGTAGGATTAAAGGGCACACATCCAAGCAAGGAAAAGTGGATTGAGAAGGACAAGGTGAGGGAACTTTTCCCTCACTTATATTTTGATTGATGAAAAATTTTGGTGGTCCAAAAAGCTCTTAGCGGGAAGGCTTGATCTAAAAAGTATCCAGAGAAGACTAACGACAGCTCAGAACTCACAGAACCAAGTTAGGACGCTCAGAATGGCCTCAGCAGAGAGAGAAAGGGAAAAAAATTCAAAGTTCTCAAAACTCAGTGAAAATGACATCATCATGAAGAGCGCGTCACAAGATTTCCAACGATGCAAACAGATCGTCAAATGGAGTTACAGATCGAAAGATATTCACGGTCAAAGTTTGGTCAACCTAGCCCAGTCAACAGGGGATGAGTCAACATCTGTATTGTTGACGTCAGCATCAATACAAATGATGTCAGCATCCATACAACATATGTGTCATGCACAGGAGGTGACGTGTGTCATGATGATGTCAGCATGACATCAGCATGGTGACGTGGTAGCACCAGAGGCTACCATGTGTCACTCATATTTGGCATTTCTGGGTCATTTCGTGGACCAATAAAATTATGCCACATGGAAGTCCATATAGCCACGTGGCATGTTGTTCAGTGACATGGTAGATGATGTGGTAGGATGAGTTGGTAGACCATACGCTGATGTGGCAGGGTGATTGTATAGTGGTTGACATGGCCCAATAGTTGGTTGCCTCGTGGCCCAGTCATGGGCTGCCATGTGGCAGTGGGAAAATTCTCAATGATAGCCCGAGAACGAATTTTCAAAAAATATATATAAAGAGATTTGGTGGGTCCTCCAAATCTGGTGGGACCCCGCCAAATCTGGTGCCAACGGATTTACATATAACCACTACTAAGTCTGGCGGAACAACTAAATACAAATATATGCATATGTTACAACAAACAAGACAAAAGGGAAGGTTCGCGGGCTCGACCCAGGGACCCCCCCCCCCCNAACATATGCTCTGCTAACCATATGGCCAACGGTCTCCATTGATTACAAAGTCAGACTTTTTGCTTAAAAGGTGAATCCGCCTAGGTTGTAGGGAGAGGGCGCGCGAGGGTACGAACCGACACGAATTTCAAGACAAATTTCTCAGCATTTATTGCAGGTTACAATGCATGGAAACCGAGACAGAGTTTCTCTTGGGCCTGGGACTGCCAGAGTCAAATCAAAGCATGGAGACAATCATTTTTGGGTAATTTGATGCCAAAAATTCAGTAGTGTTGTCTGTTTTCTGATCTGAGGAAAACTTCTGCAGCTTGATTTCATAATGAGGTATGCTTATGTATTTTGCAAAATTATTTTGTTGAGTTAATAAAAAGGCCTACCCATTTGAGAGCAGGACCTAGAGACGTAGTCCACTAGGGACGAACTTTGTTATCAATTTTTGTGTTTAGATTTGATGCTTATGTCTCTTCATTATTGAGCTTTTCCTTCTTTAATGGTGCACTTTAATTTATGCTCATTTAATGCAATTCTTTATAAGTCAATCAATGAAAAGATCATGGATCAAGTGTCTATGGTTGGGTGGAACGTCTGATGTCTATATCCAGTTGGTGAATGGTTAATTTAAATACAAGTGCTCTCTATGTTTTCTGTGAATTCGTATTTTGCTATGTATTTACCATCTCTGAAATATGTGCTTATAATTTACATACTTATTGTTAATTTTGTGCATAACATGTTATTCATTTCTTGTATGGTTTAGCATGTTCTTGATTATATCATGTGTTGGTAACATGTTTCTTGATTAATTAAATATTAGTAACAAAACCTCAAATTTTCCCAAGAAGGCAAATTAGGTACCTGGGTCGATGGGTACATTATGTTTGGAATTGAGAGATTTTTCATGTTGATGTGGCCTGGATAGGTGGTCCAAGTACATCACAAAAGAATTGGTATCTTCACATAAGCACCACAATTTAAGTTGTTTGAAATTTTGTGAGATAAGGTTAGATAAGATAATTTTATTAATGTCTAATAAAAGACCAAAAAAGTAAGTCAAAATGAATAATATAGTACATCTAGTGTTGGTATAAAGTTGGTTTACCAAGGAATATATGAGAATAATTGCAAAATCCTAAATATAATAAGATCTAACATTAGGCTAGAGACTAACTACTAAATGTCTAGCTAGAGAATCTAAAACAAACTAAAAGAGAGAGTACAAGATAAGTTATTGATACAATAGAAGTGTTGTAAAATGGGGGGATCTAACAAAATTAGAACTTGTGGCAATTAATGTATTCATAAAGGTCCAAATAAGTTACAAAACCAACATAGAATATAGGATTTGGATGCATTGATATTCATCAGAACCAAGTTCATCAAAAAAAGACATTGTAATTTTCCTCATGCTACTCTAAAATACCTAATGGAGTTACAACATTCCATTACATTCTAGATAGTGTTCACATGCAGGCTAATTTTAGGTCCTATTTGCAGATGAATAAACTAGTCACACACACACACGAGAATGTTGTAAGCATATACCAGACAAGTACACTAGAAAAGTAGATGGTCGTTCATGTTGCATTAGTTGTAGATGACTCCTTACAAAATGAAAAAATGTTCCCTTGCACCCAAATTAAGACTTTTCAGGGCGATAATTGATTATTGTACCAATATGTAAGATGCATTATTTTTGTTAGTGAAGTATTTAAATTAAATGCTTGGTCATGGAAAAGTTAGAGACTCGTGAAAGGGTAGTGAGGTAAAGGTGGTATTACATGAAAAATTCTAAATGTAGCCTTATTACAAATAATTAATTAGAATATGGACATACCTAATACTTTGAGCCAACAAATAATACGAATGAAGAAGATCAAGTACTAGATCACTCTTGTTATTAGATTATAGGCCACGGTGACAAGGGAATCCTACATATGTAGTGCAGTGTCAAAAGGTAGTCAAGATTGTTATCTTCCAAAATGGGAGCACATGTTTTCATTACACCTCATCAATAATTTTATAGAGAGTGTATAGCTACTCTTCAAGACGTAATATATATACTACAACAATATTACTTTGTATCCATCAAAGTCAAAGTGGAAACACCTAATGTTTGGGAATTAATCTTCCTCCTAATATAAATTACAATCCATCTCTTTTGGTTTGAGAAATTCGGAAATATGGAGGAAAAAAATAATTGGGAGCATTGGGTAACCTGGATTACAATGAAACAATTTTATCTACAACATAAGCATTCCTATAGCATATGTATATTATGCAGACATGATTATATGAATAAAAATACCTTTCGAAAAGATGGAATAGAACAAAGAGGAAGATAATATATAATCTCTTGGTAGGGACATTCATATTTCGTGGTCAACTGGATTACCCCACCCAACACAAACACTTTCCCATATGTTACAGATTGCAACCAGAATATCAAGAGCCATCATGAATATATTAAATGAATGAGATTGATGAAAATTTAAAAAGGGAAAAAAACTAAAATTTCCAATACAAATTGACATTACCTTAATCATTTAGACAACTGTAGATTTGGCAACATTGCATAAGGTAGACAACACTCTTGGAACAACAAAATGTAGTGTTTGTATAATGCCATAGAAAATTTATAATCAACTAAATAATATATTGTTTATTCAATCAACAATTAACATTATATCAATGATATTAAAAATGAAAGATGCCAAAATACATACTCACTCAAGATTTGCTTGGTTTCCAGAATGATTTATTCTCTATTGAACAAGGCCAACCATGTAAAGGTGGAAAATCATATGACTCCTCCTCGACCCCTCCCTCACATCACACTTCCACTTCACTTCTCTTCAATGTTCATAATAAAAATGTCAACAATGTTAATGTTTCCTTGCAACACCAAAGAGAGTCGCTAATATCTATACTATTATTTTTGAGCACACACTTATACTGAGAGGGCGGGGGGGATGAATTAGTATAAGACAATATTTTTCTTATTTAAACATTCAACAACCATAATAAATAAATCACATGTAATATCTTTCAATTATAGAGAACATAACACCATATTTATGTGGAAACCCTTTCGGGAGAAAACCACAAAAAATTATCTTTATAACTCTTTGTAGGAACCAACCTACTGGAGACACCAATCCCCACTGCTAAGCACCAACTTATCAAAAGACATTAGTATCTTCGTTTGTGTAGCATCAACCTTCAAACTGTATATAACTTATTCAAAAGATGATGAACATTCATGTTGGCTTCACCAAATCTGCTTGCTACTTCTTCACATATATATTCTTCTTTTCAAAACTCTCTTTTCTCATATTGGTATTCAAAATTTTCTCATATATATATATATCCTCTTCAAATGTTGATCTTTATATCAAAGGATATTACATTTTCACTCAATCACTTTTATCTCTAATGCTTCTTCCTTTTATACCACTTTGTGTCTCTTCATGAAGAGCGACAATGATTCCAAGAGACAAGTCCATTAATTAAAAAATTCATTCATTTTTATTCTCCCAAAGAAAATCACATGGTTTTGATAACCAGCCCATGGTATTTGCCAATTGTATTTGCTTCGGTAAATATTTCTTTGCCAAATTATTTGCTTTGGTAAATCTTTCTTTACCAAATTATTTGTACGTAAATATATTTACACAAAGAATCAATGACAATATTATATCATATATCGTCTTTGATATAAATCACAATATGTTCAACAATCTCCCCCTTTTTCATTGATGGAAATCCTGCAATGAAACACATAGTCCACCAAGCATAAAAATAATTCTCCCCCTTTGTTGCAATACTCCCCTTGTCTGAAACTCTCCCCCTTTGACACCAATGGAAAAGGGATGTTCCCCCTGAACTTGTGCTTCTCCTTAAGTACTTAGTGATAGTATGAGATGGATGTCACTCTCAATTATTGTTTGAGATATTCAAATGTCTCTTTGGGAAGGGGTTTTGTGAAAATATCCGCAATTTGTTCTTTGGTGGAAATATATTCCAACTTGACATTATTTGTTTTAGTATTTCCATTATCAATGCTAAGAGTACCTTTTCCAGCTATTCTTGCAGTATTATTATCTCCAAATGTTACACTACCTTCGTTTACTTCCTTCAAAGTGAGAAACTTGGTCTGGTCCCCTATCATGTGGCTTGAGCATCCATTGCATATGTACCATTGATTTCATTTATTTTGGGCATGAAGTGCAGTTTTGCACAAGCATATATTTCTCTTCTTCTACTCTTCTTGCTCCTGCTTCTTTTTCCAAACTTTTGTGGATTTGTTCTTTTGTTTGGCAAGGGTATTTTTTCCCTATTTTGCCTAGGAGATTCTACAATGTCACTTCTACAAAAATGTGATATGTTCCCATAGTTGTTGCACTTAAAACATTCAACATTATAATCAAATAAAGGATCAAATGAATTATGGTTTCTATTTGAAAAACCATAAGTACTAATGTTTTTGTTCCACACATAATCATTTCTTGTGTGTGCTCTATAATCTATTGCTTTATGACCAAAGTGATTGCAAGAAAAACAATAACCAAAGAAATATTTTGGGTACTAAGTTGTGTGAGGCCACCTTGGTGGAAAAGATCTTATGAATTCGTCCTTGATGTCCTTGTGAGGAAGGTTAGGTTTCTGCAGGAGATATCTAACCAGGTATATTTAACATAAAGCTAAGGGAGGCTTAATAGTCAACCTAACATTCCAACTTCCTCACCAACCTAATCTAATTATTTCTACAAGGAACCCATATGATAGGATTCTATGGATGGTAAAGTCTCACAACCCTAAATTGGTCATTGTTAGGGTTAACCTTGGCAATTGTTGACGACCCTTATAGGAATATATTGATTATGCTTAAAATGTAGTGATAATTTTGAAACATTGTTCTTGAATTTCATTTTCCCTTACAATATAGAAACACTGATTATAGGTTAGAAGTGAAACCAAGCAATCATAGAGTGCATTTCTCTATAGAAAAATAGAAGTAACAACTATGCTAGGGAGAACATATGTGACTTATCACAAGATGGGATATGATATGCACAGAGTATATTGTATCATAAATTCGAGAATGAATAATGCAGTCCTATTAATAGTGTCGATATTTCTTTCTATTGAAAAATGAGAGCTCTCCATAAAAAAAAAAAGGACCTTAATGGTGTGCTTATCTCATTGAAAATGACACTGTAATGTGTCTCAAAAATTTAGTTTTCTTCTTCTAAATTAAATATCATATAGCACAACAAAGAGAAGAGTATTCATTCAAAGAAGAAGGCCTCTCGATTGTCAACAAGATTTTTTGATTGTTGTCTGTTATGTTCCAAAAATATGTGTTCTAGGTTTTTAAGAGATTGTAACTTCCTTAATGAAACCCAATAATGTATTATGTAATTTCTTAAAACCCCTCATTCATTTGTTATAATTTTTTAAATCAACTGGATTTATAGACTTCCCTAGACATAAACTTTGAACATGAGAGAGCATTATTAAATTCAAGTGAGGCATTGATCACCATGTTTAGTGTTCTTCTTGTGTGCGCTAATTTATTCATTCTATAAGAAGGTAATTAGATACATGGTTATGAAATAATAATAGATATAAGAAGGTAAGTAGATCCATGGTCATGCAATAAGAAATATATTTGAATTTGATGTTTTTGTGGGTTATGGGCTTGTAAGCATTTATGCCCAATGTCTTTGTGTAATTTTGAGATGTAGAAACACATGCTTGATTTTATCCAAAACATTTGACACAAAAATTTTGGAAGGGTCGGGTGGGATCATTTGTGTTAGGGAAATCTTTCTCCTCTCTCGTCATCTCTAAAGATGGTGTCACAAATATTTATGGATGATTTTCTTTTGTTAGATAGTCCTTTATTATCCTTTGACACTCTTCACCTAGCCTATGAGCCACAATTTTTTAGAATCTCTTTGGCACTTATATTAGGTGATGAGATTCTGAGTCAACATCTGGTAACTCCACAGGGAGGTCAAATTTCTGATTGACTAGAACTCATAATTTTCTGGTTTTTATTTTAAAACTTGAAAACGTATTTTCTAGTGATTTATTCTTTTCATGTAATTCAATAAATATTTTGTAAAAAAATTCTGATATGCTCTTGAATGAACACTCATGAAGGGTGGAATAGGAAAGAATAAGAGGGAACAAGCTATAATCACAAAGTCTTAGCAAGACAGTTTGGTAGGTATAACAAAAACTACATAAGTAATGTTGCAGACTAAAAACCATTCATTTAACTTTGTTGTTTGTTTTCTTTCATAACATACTAATGAAAAAATTGCAATTGAGTGATCAAACAAGAAACTTGATTGATCCAGTTTCAACTCATAAATCAAAATCAAAACAAAAAAATAGAAAAAAAAATCAATAAAAAAAGAGAAAAGAAATATAACTGAAAAAAAATATAAAAGAGAAAAAAAATTAAAAAGCAAAAAATCAAAATTATATACAAGAAACACTGAAATTAAAAATAAGCAAGGTTCGACATAGTGTTTCAAATGCAAACTATTATTGATATATGAAAACAATCGTCCATCTGTGTCTTCTAAAAAATAAGAATTATTACCAACAACGGAAGTGATTATATAAGGACCCAACCATAGCTTCTGAAACTTTGTATGCTTACCTTTGTTAGCATGAGAAGAATCCCCAAGTAAAACTTTTTCATCAGCCGCAAAAGTATCTAATTTTTCTCTTTTGGCAAAATATTTCTTGATAGATTGCTACCTCTTCTTAATATTTTCAAGATCGAAGCTCTTTTGTTCTTCTAGATCCAACAAAGCATTAATCCTCTGAGGGATGTTTGTAGAGTAAAAGTCTTCAGCCTGCAATGCTAATCTAAGGGAAGTCAACTCAAGTTCCATGACCATTATTTATTCTTGATGGTATAAGAGTTGAAAAGGGGTATGGCCAGTACTATTTTTAGTAGTGGTTCAGTCTGCCCAAAGTGCATAAGCGAGTAATGTGTGCCACTAGTGAATTTTATCATTTATGATATTCTTTAAAATTTTGACCATATTTTTATTTGTAGATTCAACTTTCCCATTTCCGTACGGATAGTAAGTAGAGTAGGTAAAAAATTTCGCCGCGAATTTATTAAGAAATTGGGTAAATTTTCCATATATAAAAGTTGGAGCATCATCAGTGATGATTTCTATTGAAATACCAAAATGAGAAAATATATTAGATTCCAAGAATGAGATTGCATGTTCATCTTTTGCATGCTTGATTGGTACAACTTTAGTCCCCTTAGTGAAGTAGTATGTTGTTGTTAATATAAAAATATGTCCAGCAGAAGATGAAGGATTAAGAGGACCAATGAAATATAATCCCCACTTATAAAAAGGGAAATCATGAAGAACATGTTGTATGGACATGGTAGATAATTTTTGTTTTTCCAACAAACTTTTGGCATTCATCACAAGCATGTGTAAATTTATAAGAACCTTTAAAGATTGAAGGTCGATAATAACCAATTCTCAAAATTTTATACGCAATGGCTTTTATAGAAAAATGACCACCAATGTGAATACATGAGTCTGTCGATCCATGAATCTCATTTAATATATTTTGGGTTGCTTTATTGTCTACACAACATAATAACAATCCATCAATAGTTTTGCGAAAAATATAGGTACCTAAGATTAGATATTTGGAAGCTTCAATATGAACCCTCATGCGTTCATGGTACTCAATATTATTAGGACATTTTGAAATTGAAAATATTAAATTATGTTATACTAAATACATATTTTCATGTTCAACAAGAAAAAGTGCAGACAAGGCATCCTTGCCATTTTCAGAAGAAGCACCTGGTTCAAGATGTTGAGCCAGGTGTAAGGATAGATCTTGTCCTTTGATTGTATTAAAGTTTTTTATCATGAAATCATGTTCTTATATCTTGGAAATCCAATGTACAGGTTTTCCTGAAAGATGTGTTTGAGAAACAAAAAAATTAACAGCATGTAAAGGAACTTTTAACTGAGTGTGCTTGCCTAAGATAAAATGACAAAACTTTTCAATAGATTTTACAAGAGAATAAATATGTTTTTAAATCAATGTGTATTTAAATTCATCATCTGATAATCTTTGCCTCATGTAAGCTATTGGTTGGTCATTATCTTGATCATCTTTCTGAAGAAGAATACTAGAGATTGCTTCTTCAGTGGCATTAGTATAAATAATGAAATCTTTTTCAAAATTCATTTTTTTCCAATACAGGAGAAGAATTGATTGCTCTCTTGATTTTTATGAAATATTTTTCGGTGTTATATTTCCATGAGAATGATTGATCTTGCTTCAGCATATTGTGAATTGGTTTGACCATTCTAGCAAAATCATGAATAAATCTTCTAAAAAAATTAATTTTACCCATAAAATATTGAATTTATTTTTTAGAAGAAGGGGCTTGAAGATTTTGGATTGCAATAACCCTCTCAGGGTCAATACTAATTCATGTATCATAAACAATATAACAACGAATTTTACCTTATGTAACACCAAATATATATTTCTTAGGATTCAAGGACATTCCAATTTTTTTGCAACGTAAGAAAACTTTTCTTAGATCATCAAAGTGATCTTGTCGGTTTCTAAAATAGACAGTTAAATCATTGAGATAGATTTGAATAATCTTACTGATAAAATCATCAAAATCTATTTTCATATCCCTCTAAAAAGTAGAACCTGCATTTATTAGACCAAAAGGAATTCTTTCATATGCAAAGGTGCCCCACCGCATGGTGAATGTGGTTTTTTATTTATCATCTCTCTTGACTCTTATTTGATTATAACCTGAAAACCCATCAAGAAGGGACATCATTTTTTACCATGCTACTTGCTTCAAAATTAGTTCCATATTTCGAAGGGGAAAATTATCATTTACACTTTCCCTATTTAAAGTATGGAAATAAACACATAATTGTTGGACATATTGTCATTCATGTGTTGTCATTGATGTCAACAGTCATAATAAGCAGAGCAACAAGGTTAATCTCAGGAAAAAGAGTATACTAAGAATCAACAGAAGAACATCACCTTAAGGCTGAAGCAATTCGTGATTATTGTTGATCATGATAGGATCAACAATGTTCCTATGATAAAAGCTCAAGAGGGTTAGAAAATGTAGAGATAGGCTGAAGAAATTTGTGATTACTAGTTGATCACGATAGGATCAACAATGTTCCTATGATAAAATCTTAGGAGGGTTAGCAAATGCAGAGATCAAAGCTTGGAAGGAAAATCGTATGCTCAGGGTGATAAGCCTCAGCAGCTGTCCGATCAGAGTGAGAAGCCTCAACAGTCATCCGATCAACAAATTGATCGTGTTGATCCTCTAAATATTACAGACGTCGGTCATATGAGTGACCGTGGGCTTGAGGACCGATGGAGGATCATGACCGTCAGATCATATTAAAGTGGAAGGATAGGATAAGCAGGGCTAAAGGGTTGAGAATTTGATTATTCGAATACCCGTCAGTCGTCAGATCAAACCTGAATTCTCATTAGTCGTCGGATCATATTAAAGTGGAAGGATAGGATAAGTGGGGCTAAAGGGTTGAGAATTTGATTATCCGAATATCCGTCAACCGTCGGATCAAACCCGAATTCCCATCAGTCGTCAGATCATTTTCAAGTGGAAGGATAAGATAAGCGAGGTAAGATCTGAGATATCATTTAGGCGAATTTTCATCAGCCGTTGGATCATCCTAAGTGGAAGGAGAGTATAAGATAGAAGAGCAACACCATAGATAGATCAAGTCGTTGATCCAAGATCCTGATCGAACGAACATCTTTCACTTCGGGTCGAAATATGTGAGGAGGTTACGCTCCAGAAAGTTTGAGATTTGAAATTCCAGAAGCTCAAAGAGATGAAATAAATTCTCGGTCGTCGGATCATCCGAAGTAAGCCTCAGCCGTCTGATTCAAGAGGACATGTGACAGACCACAGTGTAATACCACGTCAATAGACCTCGTTAGCAAGGACATGTGGCAGACCACATCGGCAAGGACATGTGGTGGACCATGTCAACAAAGGACATATGGTAGATCACGTCAGCTAACCACGTCAACAATGATATGTGGCATACCACATCAGCAAACCATGTCAGCAAGGATACAAGTCGTTCGATCTGAAATATCACTTTGTGTGTATTCTCAACCGTTGATCATAATACAATGGAAGGATAGTGTAAGTTTGAAAAGTTGAAATCTCAAAGTTCCGAAGGGAGAAGTTCCGACAGTCATCCATCTCAATGTTTGATTGAGTCCTAGTCGTCGGATTGAAAAATAAAAGGATGAGTGTAAGGATCAAATATGACCATTGATTTGATTCCATGAAATCAACCGTCTGATATGATTCTAAGGTTTGAAAAGTTGAAATCCTGAAGTTCTGAAGGGCGAAGTTTTGTCAATCGTCCATCTCATCAGAAGATTGAATCGTGATCGTTGAATTAATAAGCGCTCAAGTGCTCGTCTCACCTAGCATTTGGTCACTGCCGCTGGTCATATGATACAAGAGATCTAAATAACAATATAATACATCATTGTAATTGGTAAGCCCGTGGTTCTGTAAACGCTCGGTCACATGTAATGGTTTGAAGGAAGCGCCTCCATAGAATTCGGTTCCTGGGAAAATAACAGAGGTTCGAGATTGAGTTTAAAGGATGAAATTGATCCATATCTGTGATCAATTTATGAAAAACCTTCACGATAAAAATGTTAAAACAATGTTTATGGTTAAGTTAAACGAAGAGGTGCGATGCTCCAAATAAAGGGACACAGTGTATAACACTCACATTGTTTTGAAGAATATATAAACGAGAAAGAGTGGTGAGAAGAAAGTGTGTCTCTGCAGACCGAATCAGAGAATATATTAAATAAGAGAAGTAGAGAGAGATGCAGTAAAAGACTTGAAACAGAATTTTGTCCAGATTCAGAAAATCAAGGCTGGTTGGGTGGTACAAGGGCAGGTTGGTGTCTGTAGAGGGAGTTGGTGCTTCCTTGTCTGTCGTAGTGAACTAAATAGGGGGTCGTTGCCTCCTACCAGTTGGTGCTGGTGAATAAGGGTGTGGGTGCATCATGATCAGTTGGTGCTGATCGAAAAGGAAGAATATATTCCTTCTATGTAACATGTAAAACAAATTTTGCAATTAATAGAAAAGCGTTTTTGGTTTTTCCCATTTGGGTTCCACGATAAATATTGTGTCAAAATTTTGTTTGCATAAATAAAAGAAAATTGATAAAATTATTATGTCACTCATTCACCCCCCCCCCTCTCAGTGACAAGATCTGATCCTTCAATTGGTATCAGAGAGAGTCTCTTCACAAAGGTTTAAGTCATTTGAAGAGGATTATACATTAGAGTGGATCAGCAGTTGAATATGTCATAAAAAAATCCCCCTATTTAATGGTGAAGACTATGTCTTCTGGAGTGTTAGAATGAAAAGCTATCTTATGTCCATTGGACTGGAAGTATGGACATTAGTGGAAAAGGGATATGATGTTCTAAAAACCACTCCCACATAAGAAGAAGAAAATAAAAAAATTTGGGACCATGCAAAGGCTTTAAACACACTACAAGCTAGACTGAGTAAGAAAATCCTTGATAAGGTACTAAACTATAATAATGCAAAACAACTCTGGGATAGATTGGAAACCATATATGCAGAAGATTCCAAGGTAAAGAGGGCCAAACTCCAGATTCTCATAGTACAATATGAAGGTCTGAAAATAAAGGATGAAGATAATGTCTCAGAGTACATTGAAAGAATTGATAACATTGTTAATGCAATCAGAGGATTGGGAATAGAAGTGTCATACAATGCGCTAGTTGAAAAAGTACTAAGAACACGACCTATTCTATACAATCCTAAAGTGTCCTCTCTTGAAGATCAAGATAATCTAGATAAACTCACCATGGATGAATTGTATGGAATCCTCACAACCTATGAGTTAAGATTAGGTCATGAGAATCACTCACAAGGAGAGGCAGCCTTCAAGGTACTCAAGAAAACAAAGAATTAGAAGCAGAAACTTCAATCCATCCATGATGAAGAGTATGATGTGGAAGAAGCAAATTTCATTAAAAAACTTTAGAAAGGATCAGGGAGGTACAAAGGCAAGCTTCCTTTCAAATTTTTTAATTGTGGCAGGGTTGGCCATTTTGCAGCCAAGTGTCCCTATCCTAAGGAGGAACCTGAAGATGAAGAAAACAAAACCAACTAGTACAAGAAAAAGGAAAAACCCAACTACAAGAAAAAGTTTTACAAAGGGGAAAAGAACTTTTACTCAAAAGAAGAAAACAACAGTTCATCAGAGTATAGTGACAGTGATGATGATGAAGTTATTTTTCTAGGTATTGAAGAGTCTAATGATATATAAGACATTAAACATGAGAAATATTCAGAAGATGAAGAAAAAGTTAATATGGAAGAAGAACTTCTCAGTGCCTTGGATGAATTAATAAAATACAAAACCAGATATAGACAACTGAAAAGTTTTGTAGTTGAACAAAAAGAAAAACATGAACAAAAAGAAAAGGAGATGGAGAAACGCCTGAGCAACCTGAAAAACCAAATCCTAGAATCAAATAGGATCGAAGAAAGTTTTGAAAAGTCTCTTAAATAAAAACAAACAACCTGTGAAAGAATGGAGGCGTAAATAGTTCACCTGAGAAAAGAACTGGATGCAAAGATCATTCAAACAAAATATGAAAATAGTTCTAAAATATTAGATAAGATTATTACCACACAAAGGGATTCAGGTAATAAAAATGGAATAGACTATTCACAAGAAGAAAGCCAAGTTAATTCAAAATCTTATGCAGATACTCTCCTCAATACATTCAAGAAGAAAAATGAAGAGAAGACAAGAAATGAACAGAACTCCAGAGGACCACTTCCACCCATCAAGAAGGAATATAAGACAATACCAAAGAATTTCTATCAAAACATGTATCCTCGTATTTTCTTTGGTTATTGCTTTGCATGCTCTAATTTTGGACACAAAGCTATGAATTATAGAGCTTATAGAAGGAACAATTTGAGGGTTAAGAACTATAACCGTAGAGATAACCAAGCAGTAAATCAAGTCAAAAGTAGAAACTATAACTCCTTTGCACCTCTACAAGAAGTGGACCTAGAATGCTTCAGATGCCATAACTATGGACATAAGGCCAGTAATTGCAAATTGATGGAAGCCTCAGAACAACCAAGATTCATTAGAGAGCAAAAGAAGCTTTGGAAAGAAAAAACACCAAAGAAGGAATGTATTATTGCCTTAAAAACCCAAGATAAAGAATATCTCTAGTATGTTGACAGTGGGTGCTCAAAACATATGAGAGAAAACAAAGACAATTTTTTGAACTTAAAGAAACAAAAAGGTAAAGTTACATTTGGTGACAATGCTTCAGGCAACATACTTGGGAAAGACAATGTGAGTTTGGGAAAAGACAAAGCCAAGAATGTGATGCTTGTTGAAAAACTTAAACCTAGCCTATTAAGTGTCATCCAAACCTATGATTAAGGGCACTTTTGCATCTTTGATTCCCAGAAATGTGAGATTAGGAGAGAAGAAACAGGAAAATTGGTTGGTACTGCTCCTAGAACTCCCAAAAATGTGTATATACTAGATGCAAAACTGAATGAGGAATGTCATATGAATATAGTAGATGAAAGTTGGCTATGGCATAGAAGGTTGGGGCATATTAACTTTGACAATCTAGTAAAATTCAACAATCTTGGTGCAGTAAGAAACTTACCAAAGATCATAAAGCCCTCAAATACTATGTGTAGACACTGTCAACTAGGGAAGCAAACTAGAATAAGGTTCAAGGAAAAAGAATACTCAACATCAAAACCTTTAGAGCTTGTTCACATTGACCTATGTGGACCTACAAGGACCAAGAGTTTGCAAGGAGAGTCTTACTTTATGTTTTTCATTGATGATTTTACTAGAATGGGTTGGATCTGTTTTCTCAAAGAAAAATCAAAAGCACTTAACAAATTCAAATCCTTTAAAACCCTTGTTGAAAATGAAAAGGAGACAAAGATAAAATGTCTTAGATCAGACAATGGTGGTGAGTTCACCTCAAAAGAGTTTGATCTCTTCTATGAAACCCATGGAATAAAAAGACAATTCTCTGCTGCCAGAACACCTCGTAAAAATGGGATTGCTTAGAGAAAGAATAGAACAGTTCAAGAGGCTGCAAGGACTATGCTCAATGAAGAAAAATTGTCTGATGGATATTGGAGGGAAGCTGTAAGCAAAAAAGTATACATATTGAACAGAGATCAGCTCAGGGTTAATAGTGATAATACTCCTTATGAACTATGGTTTGGAAGAGCTCCATCAGTAAAATACTTCAAGGTCTTTGGAAGTAAATGCTACATCAAAAGACTTGATGAGAATCTTGGAAAATTTGATGCCAGATCTGATGAAGGTATTTTTCTTGGATATTCTTCTAACAAAAAGGCATACAGATGCTACAATCTTAGATCACATAAGATTTTTGAGAGTGCAGATGTCAAGGTGGATGACCTAAAAATGTTAAGAATAAAAAATCAAGAGACTATACTTGAAAGTGAAGATGAAGATGATGATGAGACAATTGACACACAAGTAGAAGAAGTAGAAGAGAATAAAGAAAGGGAAGTGTTAGGCGTAAATATTGTCGTTTAATTTCGTTGTAGTATTTGCCCAACTATTTAATTTGTCAATTCGAGGTTTGTAGGCTTATGAATCACACACACTATATATGCAGGATTGAAGTGGAAGTAATCTAATCTAAATTGCAGAAATGAAATTAATCTAGGAAAGCATTTGAAAGACTAACTAGGAAAGTAGGAAATTAATCTAGGAAAGCAATACAACATGTGAAGAGTTGAACGAAAAAAGACATATGTGAGCTCACACAATAAATCAATCTCAAATTATATTACAAGAGTCAAATGAAAAAGCATGAAAGAATAACAAATCTAAGAATCAAAGCGAAGAATCCCCTTTTCCTCATTACAAGACTAAATTATGAATTACATGATCAATTATGAATAACATCCTCCAATTATGAATAACATGATGCTCCTCATGAAGAGAGAACACTCTTTTATATACATGAGTGTCATAATTACAGATCCACTATTCTCTCAACTTATTCCTTCAAATCCTCCACTCATATCTTGGATAAGATATCCTATCAAAATCTCCATGATCTTCTCCTTTGAATATGCTTGAATGATTGTCCCAAATATTCTTCAAATCTTCAAAGCTTGAAGATGAAATTTGAATTTGAGGCTAGGTGGTAATATTTGACTTCGTTAAAATCTTCACATATGCCTGCACACATCATCAAACTCATCCAACCTTGATATATAATGAAAATATGTTATTTTTCTAATATTTAATCACAAATTCACTTATAATACTGAAATGAATAAAGTGGAAAATAATAAGGTGAAACCCAAATGTATGTATGGAAACGGTATGATAAAAGGTTTATTAGGACCATGAAATGTAAGGAATGGTGAAGGAAAAGAGGATATAAATGTGA
The DNA here is from genome assembly GCA_032191745.1 of Picea mariana. Classification (NCBI taxonomy): domain Eukaryota; kingdom Viridiplantae; phylum Streptophyta; class Pinopsida; order Pinales; family Pinaceae; genus Picea; species Picea mariana. Next base: position 224,238 of record JASDQU010101017.1, read on the forward strand.
CATTTCTGACTCCTAACAGGAAGATGATGATATGCACACGAGTGAATATGAAGAATATATTCAAGAAGAGATAAGAGAGGAATTCCCAAGAAGAGACACAAAGACACCCTCAAGAATGACTCAAAAGAATCATCCTGAAGAATTGATTATTGGAGATATGAATGATGAAGTGCTCACAAGAAGACAACTACTGTATCAAACAAAAATAGCATTGTTGTCACATATTGAACCCAGCTCAATCAAAGATGCATGTAAAGACGAGAATTGGGTCAAAGCTATGAATGAAGAATTGGACCAAATTGAAAAAAATCAAACTTGGGAACTAGTTCCAAGACCAAAAAACAAAAATGTCATTGGAACTAAATGGGTGTATAAAAACAAAATGAATGAGAATGGGCAAGTAATCAGGAACAAAGCCAAATTGGTTTGTAAAGGGTATGCTCAGGTTGAAGGGGTAGATTATGAAGAAACCTTTGCACCTGTGGCTAGATTGGAGGCAATTAGGATGTTCCTAACTTTCTCCAACTATAGAAAATTTAAAGTGTACCAAATGGATGTCAAGTCAACATTTCTCAACGGAAACTTAGAAGAGGAAGTCTATATTGAGCAACCAAAAGGGTTTCAATTAACTAACAAAGGAGACTATGTATGTAAATTAAAGAAAGCACTCTATGGGATAAAACAAGCACCCAGAGCATGGAATGCAAGGCTAGATTCTTACTTACAAAAGCAAGGCCTCAAAAGGGGATCAACAGACAACAATCTTTACTATAAAATTGATGGTAATAACATGATTATTGTGGAATTATATGTTGATGATATTATATTTGGCAGTGATGATGAAAAAATGAGTAAGGACTTTGCTAGAATGATACATCAAGAATTTGAAATGTCTTTGCTTGGTGAACTGAATTTCATTCTTGGATTAGGAATAATACAGTCCAAAAGAGGAGTCTTTATCCATCAGTCTAAGTATGTTAAATATATGCTTAAGGGATTCCAGTTGGAGAATTACAAACCTGTTAGTACACCTATGATAGTTGGATGCAAACTAAGCAATGACGATGAGTCCAAAGCTGTAGATCCAAAACACTACAGATCAATAATTGGGATTTTTCTCTATGTAACAGCTTCCAGACCTGATGTCAAACAAGTTGTTGGGATGGTGGCTAGATTCCAAGGATCACCAAAGGAGAGCCATGTTCAAGCCATAAAAATAATCTTTAGGTATTTGAGAGGAACCATAGATCTTGGTTTGTGGTACCCTAGCAAGGATTCATTCACTTTAAAGTCCTATTCAGATGTTGATTGGGCAGGAAGTGTAGATGACAGAAAAAGTACAAGTGGAGGAGCATTATTTTTGGGAGAATCATTGGTAGCTTCGATAAGCAAGAAACAATCCTCAATTTCTCTATCTAGCACTAAAGTTGAGTATATTGCAGCAAAATAATGTTGCACACAAGTGGAATGGATGAAACAAACCCTACACGACATCAAAATAGTATTTGAAGAACCTATTATTATCCATTGTGATAATACAAGAGCTATAATTCTCTCTAAGAAGCCTGTCCAACACTCAAAATCGAAACACATTCCCATAAAGTACCACTATCTAAGAGATCAGGCTGAAAATAAGAACATTAAATTGGAATATGTTCCAACACAAGAACAAGTGGAAAATATTTTCGCAAAACCCTTAAGCAGAGATGTATTTGAATATCTCAGGAAAAAATTGGGATTAATCCTTCTTCCAACCTAAATCTCTCAAGAAAATAATGCTTCAGTTGGCACCTATTCAGGGGGAGACAACAATCAATGTCAGAAGGAGTCATTCAGTTATGACGGGAAAAGTGTGATTGCAAGAGGAGTTACCAATGGTCAAGAATCTGATAGACAGACATATCATAGGAGAAGAAACCCTTTTCCATTGATGTCAATGAGGGAGAGTAACTTCAGAGGAGAGATGAAACATCACATGGGGAGTTTGTGTATGAAGTTAGTGTGTTTCCCTCAATGACAAAGGGGGAGATTGTTGGATATATTGTCATTCATGTGTTGTCATTGATGTCAACAGTCATAATAACCAAAGCATCAAGGTTAATCTCAGGAAGAAAAGTATACTAAGAATCGACAGAAGAACATCACCTTAAGGCTGAAGCAATTCGTGATTATTGTTGATCATGATAGGATCAACAATGTTCCTATGATAAAAGCTCAGGAGGGTTAGAAAATGCAGAGATAGGCTGAAGAAATTCGTGATTACTGTTAATCACAATAGGATCAAAAATGTTCCTATGGTAAAATCTCAAGAGGGTTAGCAAATTCAAAGATCAAATCTCGTAAGGAAAAGCATATGCTCAGGGTGAGAAGCCTCAACCACTGTCCGATCAGAGTGAGAATCCTAAGAAGTCGTTCGATCAAGAAATTGACCATGTTGATCGTCTAAATATTATGGACGTCAGTCATATGAGTGATTGTGGGCTTGAGGACCGTTGGAGGATCATGATCGTCGGATCATCTTAAAGTGGAAGGATAGGATAAGTGGGGCTAAAGGGTTGAGAATTTGATTATCCGAATACTTGTCGACCGTCAGATCAAACCCGAATTCCTGTCAGCCGTTAGATCATCTTAAAGTGGAAGGATAGGATAAGTGGGGCTAAAGGGTTGAGAATTTGATTATCCGAATACCCGTCATTCGTCGGATCAAACCCGAATTCCCGTCAGTCATTGGATAATTTTCAAGTGGAAGGATAGGATAAGCGAGGTAATATATGAGATCTCATTTATGTGAATTTTCGTTAGTCGTTGGATCATTCGAAGAGGAAGGACATGGTAAGATAGAAGAGCAGCACCGTAGACAGATCGAGCCGTTGTTCCAAGATCCTGATCAAGTGAACACATTTCACTTTAGGTCTAAATATGTGAGGAGGTTACGCTCCAGAAATTTTGAGATTTGAAATTCCCTAAGCCCGAAGACCTGGAGAGCCAAAATAAATTCTCAACCGTCGGATCATCCGAAGTAAAACTCAACCATCCGATTCAAGAGGACATGTGACAGACCACGGTGGAAGACCACATCAACAAACCTCGACGACAAGGACATGTGGTAGACCACGTCGGCAAGGACATGTGACAGACCATGTCAGAAAAGTACATATGGGAGATCACTTCAGCAAACCACGTCAGCAATGATATTTGGCAGACCACGTCAGCAATGATATGTGGCAGACCACGTCAGCAAGGACGTGTGGCAGACTATGTCAGCAGACAACGCCAACAAGGATATGAGTCATCTGATCTGAAAGATCACTTCGAGTGTATTCTCAATCGTTGATCATAGTACAATGGAAGGATAGTGTAAGTTTGAAAAGTTGAAATCCTGAAGTTCCGAAGGGAGAATTTCCAACAACCGTCCATCTCAATGTTAGATTAAGTCCTAGCCATCGGATTGAACAATGAAAGGATGAGTGTAAGGATCAAATCTGACCATTGATTTGTTTTCGTGAAATAAACCGTATGATCTGATTCTAAGGTTTGAAAAATTGAAATCCCGAAGTTCTGAAGGGCGAAGTTCCGTCAGCTGTCCATCTCATCAGAAGATTGAATCATGACCATTGAATTAATAAGTGCTCAAGGGCTCGTCTCACCTAGCGTTTGGTCACCGCCTTTGGTCATGTGATATAAGAGATCTAAATGACAATATAATATGTTGTTGTAATTGGTAAGCCCATGGTTCTGTAAATGCTCGGTCACATGTAATGGTTTGAAGGAAGCGCCTCCATATAATTCGGTTCTTGTGAAAATAACAAAGGTTCAAGATCAAGTTTAAAGGATGAAATTGATCCATATCTGTGATCAATTTATGAAAATCCTTCACGATAAAAATGTTAAAACAATGTTTATGGTTAAGTTAAACGAAGAGGTGTGATGCTCCAAATAAAGGGACACAATGTATAACACTTACGTCGTTTTGAAGAATATATAAATGAGAAAGAGTGGTGAGAAGAAAGTGTGTCTCTGCAGTCTGAATCAAAGAATATATTAAATCAGAGAAGTAGAGAGAGATGCAGTAAAAGACTTGGAACAAAAGTTTGTCTAGATTCAGAAAATCAAGGGTGGTTGGGTGGTGCAAGGGCAGGTTGGTGCCTGCAGAGGGAGTTGGGGCTTCCTTGTCAGTTGTAGCTGACTAAATAGGGGGTTGTTGCCTCCTACCATTTGGTGATGGTGAATAAGGGTGTGGGTGCATCCTGATCAGTTGGTGTTGATCGAAAAGGAAGATATATTCCTTCTATGTAACATGTAAAACAAATTTTGCAGTTAATAGAAAAGCGTTTGTGGTTTTTCCCATTTGGGTTCCACGATAAATATTGTGTCAAAATTCCTTTTTCATAAATAAAAGAAAATTGATAAAATTATTGTGTCATTGATTCACCCTCCCCCCCCTCTTAGTGACAAGATCCGATACTTCAATAATCTGATATCACCATTTTTCTTTTGTACTGGGACAAGATTAGATACCCACTCAAAATCATTTATAGAAAATATAATGTGAGCATTAATTATTTTTTCAACTTCCTTTCTAATTGTATCTTCCAAGGCAGTATTGATAGGCCTTTGTCTTTGTCTAACTGACTTAGCTTCTTCATTGATAGGAATAGCATGTTGAATAACATTGGGATCAAAACCATGAATATCCTCATATGACCAATCAAATACATCTTTAAATTCACAGAATAACTCCATCAATTTATATTTTTCCTTTTTTGAACATTGGGCTCCAATTTTCAAAATATTTGGATCATCCTGAGTCCCAATATTCATCGAAACAATAGTACCAATTTTTCTTTTTGAATTATCCTCTTCTTTGTCTTTCTTATTCCCAACATTACTAGACAAGAATGAGCTCTCTAGAGGGGTTAATATTTTAGGAAACTTATTTTCTTCCAAAGATATTGTTTCCTTTCGTTTAATAGGATCATTCTGCGAGAAAGCACAAATACTTTCGTCATCAGGAAAAACCTATCATGATTCTACATTATCAGGAAAATGTGTAAGATATAAAGACATAAATGTACAATCAGGCCTTTGAGGAAGTAGCTTCCTAGTAGGATTGGCTACAAAAACAACAAGCCTATCAACTATTGAATTCAAATCTCTCATGATATGAGTAATGTTAAAAGATAAAATATTTGAAATTAGATACCATAATGCATGTGTATACATTTTAAGAAAAGTGTTTGAGGGGGTATATATTCTTCTAACCAAATTTGAAATAAGTTCTCAATCCAAAAAAACAGTAAGATGATAACAACCAAGATTAAAATAATTTTCAATACCAAGGATCAAGGGTTCAAACTTTGTGACATTGTTAGTGCAAGAAAATTCCAATATATAAGAAAAATTATGGATCTTTCCTACATGAGAATACAATACTATGCCTACTCAATTTCCCTCACTTGAATAGCCACCATCAAAATGCATGTGCCACATTTCGTCTTCAATATCTATAGGGGTTGTGCTAGAATTACCTTCTTCTTCCATAAAAATAGAGTATACACCCATGTCTTCCTCAATAAAATTTACATGAGGTTGTGGAAGACTCTCTATATAAGGTGATATTTTCCCTTCCTTGAGAACAATGATGTTATTTCCATTCTTAGGAAGGGACATGTGTGTCCCATCCAGTGAAATATAACCACCAGTCAAGGTTTTCTAGAATCTTTCCAAAATGATAGAATAATTGTTGATTGGCATGTTTATCACTTGAATATTGCAAGTGGTTCTCATTCCTAGATGAGCACACAAGACTAAGATCTCATCTTTGATTTCATTGATTGTAACTTGATGCTAACTATTGTAAGTCTGCATACTCTTCTAATTTTCATTTGTACATGAAAGACATAACTCTTCTATGATAATATTTGACATGACATTAGTACCTAATCCGCCATCAATTAGGAAGCAATGAGCAATTTTGTCCATTATCTTTGCAAATACTTAGAAGGGAGGATTTTTAACTTAACTCATATGATTATATACACCTACTTTATTTATGTGCATTCCTTCTTTACTTTTCTCTTTAGATAAACTAGCAATTGTGGAAGTTTTACCTTCAATGAAATCTCTCAAATGGCTTTGTTTCCCAAGGACGATGACCATATCCACTAAAGATGCATCTGCTTTTATTACAACTAGTTGTTTTAGAATATTGTACTTCAAAAGAAGGAGAAAAGAGGTATAAACCTCTTGAATTTGTGCACCTTTTGTAACTTAAGGGTTGGTATGATGAGAGGATGAGCTTGGGGAAAAAGTAGTCTTTGGAGGGCCACCCTTTCCTTTGTTAGCATAAGATTTATTTTGGGTGTCAACCATCATAACATCCTCTTCTAGGGCCCAATCTAAGGCAACAATAGTTGTATCAGATTTTTTGCTAAAGATTTGATCTCTTGCACTCTTTTTTACCTCGCAGGTGCTTTCATCATGATTTTCTTCACAAAAATTGCACCAAGCTCTAGAAAGGATATCCTTTGGTGGATAATTCTTGGGATGAAAATTATTTTTCTTATTCCTAAAAGCGACTTGGGTAGAAGTTTCAGCAGGGGAACATGTAGAAGTCACCCCTTTTCTCTCAAAATTAATCATCTGATTGTTGATATCTTGTACCAATTGTAACACAATTGACATGTCATTATGTTTAACAAAGTCTTCAACCGGAAGACCTATCCTAGACAAATGCTCCTCGAATTCCAATCATGCATGTAGTGCATATCCCAGAGTATTGGAATTTTTCTCCTCAATCCTATGTCTATAAACAAAAGGTAAAGCGTTGTAATAATGCATTAATGCATCCTGATTATGAGGTCTGATAATTTTACAGATCTAATTATACAATTTGGTGAAATGTAAATTGAAATATTTTATAGTTTCACCTTTTTTATAGAAGATATTTTTATATTCGTTAAGTAAATATGTTGGAATTCAAGGTTTCCCATGGGTATGATTAAACCAATATGAAAATTCAACCCAATTTGAGAAAATCTTGGGTGGTAATTTTAAAAATTCAATTGCAACCTTCCCTTCCAATGAATTGACAAAATGTCACATGCATGTGTCATTTTAATTTGCCCCAATGTTGTGGAAAGAATTAGAAAAGGCAATGAGATGTCCATTGATTGAGATAGTGTCATTACCAAAGAAATTTGGCAGATGGTCCTTGAATTTAGGAAGAGGAGTTGTGGATAGAGCTAAATCAAGGGGAGAAGATACATGCCACAAAGTAGCATTTGCATCTTCTTCAAATTTGAATAAGCCATATTGTTTGATGACCTTTGCAGGATTTGTAGTTGATACAAAAGGATGGTAATGATTCTACATACTTCCAATTATAGGGGAGGAGGAAGTTTGTGAAGAAGTGGAACCACTAGTACCACCAGAACCATCGGATGAAGTCATTGTGGTTTTCTTGGGAGGAAAATATATTGATAAGCTTATTATTTCAAAAGAAGAATCTAAAAAATATCTTTGAGTTTAGGTTGAATATTCTCTAAAACTTCTTTCTTCCTTCCTATTTCGAACAAAGGATCAAATTTAGGGGATTCACCTCTTAAATGTATTGATAGAAGAGATTGAGTGGACATAAGACAATAAATTACTAAGGAGGCCTATTCTGAGATTTTGTTTGAAGGGATTCTCTATGATCCTGAATTTCAATATCACAAGCTATAGTTTCTCAAGAATTCTCTAATTCTTCACGGGTACGGGAAGTTTCAAGAATGAAGACAAGATGCAATACTTGTTTGATCTGGAAACCTTAAGTTAGGTTGTTGTCGGGTAGGCAAAGTCATTAATCAAAACAATAAAAATCAAAATATACAGAAAGAACTAGATAGTAAAAGATCACTCCCCAGTATGGTTTCCAAATAAATGTTGAGGCAAGGAATGATAGTCCTCACTCAAGCATTTTTTAATCTCATTAGGCTCGATGAAATAGGAGGGAATGTTACCCTGGTCTTATAGCCTGTTAAAAATTATCAATCAACACTCAATCAATATGTTCTTGGGCTGATGTTTTTTATCACATTGTGCACTTTGCTACCAAAAAAAGAAGTAAAAATGTTTATGTATGAAACTTAGAAAAAATTAAATGAATAAATAAAGAATGCATAGAATATGAAAATCAGTAACCACAAGTCTCAATTGAGAAGAAACCAGATTTTATTAATGATGACTTTTCTGAGTTACAACCAAATTCCTCTTTGCAAACCCCTACGAGGGTATGGACCATAATTAGACTTAGAAGTCTAGGATGGAATTTAAAATCATAAAAATACAACTAGTGTCTGAAAGAAAAATACCAATACTGAAATAAACTGGATCATTCCAAATCACAAGCTCATCAAGTCTTGACTCTTATAAAGCATTTCAACAGTCTATGCTTCCCAATCATTTCTTCTTTACCACCTTTAGAATAATCCTTATCAAAAGTGTTTCTCTCATATTTCTCATGTCCTCCTTGTTCTTCTTTTATTCTCCAAAAGGTAGTTTTCAAGTAGTTCAACTACCTTTAGTTACTAAATTTAAATAACTTTAGTTAATAATAGGACAAGTGTATTTAAGATAAGGATAAATAATAAATATATATAATAAATAATAGGTGGGGCCCCTTTGTATGAATTTATTTGTTTATTTTTTCAATCATTCTCTTGTTCCTCCATAACCATAACCACACATTATGAGCATATCATCATAAAATAAATATAAACAAAATAATTGTGCCTCATAATAATAGACACTTGTATCTCCCAAAAAAAATTAAGCATGATATAAGTTTCTTCAATAATAATAATAATATCAACTTCCCAAAAATATATGTGCCTCAAAGTCAAATTGATTAAAACATGAAAATAAAATAAAGTTAAAAATCATATTTTGTGTGTGAAGTTGTATGTCTCTGTCGACTCCCTTTTTACAAGGTGCTCTATGTTTGATCAAATCCACATCTACAAATTTATTCTCCTCATCCTTTGAAATATTTGGGTGCATGTCATCAAAGGTGATCTTTCTCACACCCTCTTCATGTCTAAGTGGTAAGGATTTGATGGTGTAGGAAGATGTTTCTGAGGAGTCTGAACTAACCGATATGGCATGTCATTTCCATTTACTTGGTTGTGGATCAATAGTAAGGGCTTTTTAATTTTTTGAGAGTTGTGTGAAATTCACATGTGAAGCAACTGAAACAACCAGATAAACTGGTAATAAAGAAGGTGGAGGAGGGAGAGGTAATAACATGGTTGGCCAATGACCAACACCAAAAGGAGGGCCTACAGGTGCATTGGTCTAGCCATAATTTACTAGAGATTGAGATTGCATTTGAGTTTTATCAGGGATATTGACGATACTCAAATGAGGTCGAATATCATTAGGCTGAAAATGGGATCAAAATGGTGGCTAAGGTGGTTGGAAAGGTAGGTGTCCCAAAAGTAACTAGTTTGAAATAACTAATTAAATTCCTCATAATTTACATCAAAATGGATGGAAAATATAGTCCTCTTGTTTGTACCTCTCTTCCAAAAGGAATTGGTCCCTCTTCCCCCTTTTCCCCTATTACCTTTGTTTCCAGACTAGTTAATGCCTCTGCTGGAAAAACTCATCTATATACATTTATTTCCAAATAAGTACATATATAATACACAACATATAAAACATATAATACAATTTGTCAACATGATTAAACTTGTCTCTAAGAGTAACACAACCATGCAACATAAAAATGGAATGAATACAAAGATATCAACACGACATCTGCAAACACCAAAATCCTTTTTAAAATCTGAAATCTATTCTGAGAATTTTCATGGGTACGGACCCTTTTTTTTTTTTTAAATATGAATAGGGAAGTGCATGAAAAATATAATTTAATGATTGGGATGTATGATAGAGGAGAAATGTCTTGTGAAAAATAATAATATGACATAAGTGCATGATAAATTGTTCGATATTTAAAACTCTAAAAATATTCCTGTATATTTTCCTCAATCGGCCTTCAACCATTCCCAATCATATGCACATATTGTAAATAATAATTGAATTATTCCCACCATTCATCATGTTGTTCACTTTTTCTATCAATCAAAAAGTCATTCATGTTTAATATTTGAATTATATAGACTAGGAACAAAAATGGAAAATGGAATTTTATGAGTAGGATTTGGAAGTATAGATTATGAAAAATTATATGTATGAGGGAAATATGAAATTATATGCAACAATCCTTTAAAACATAAGACCTCAACCAATTATCTTTTCTTATGCATCCAAAATATCAGTCATTACAGGTAACTTGTTTATCATTCCATGATAACTAAACGCATGCATACTATGTCTCCAATACGCAATTCACCTGCTTTTAAATTCATGTTTACTCATAAAAACAATCATAAATGATCAGAAAAACATTATGAAAAGTAGCATTGATCCATAGGTTTATCATTAAATCTATACCTTATACTTCCCAAAGTAATATTTTAAGAGAGTTAATACAATAATGCCCAATTGCTATCAAAATATTGTGAGCATAGCTTATTCACCAAAAATGAATGCATCACCATAAGTTTGAATCATGGGTATTGTTTAACCCAAATATTTTAACATATGCCAGCAAATGATCATGAGGCTTCAGATCCAACAACCAGATTGCATACAGGTTCAAATTTTATTTAGCCAGGGCCAAGACTTAAAACAACAACTTTTTCAACTCAAATAGTTTTAGCAAGCGAATAAAAGAAATGTGTCAACCAAAATTCATGCACTTCAGCCCAGCTAGTTTGGGTTCATACCTTTCGACTTCAAATACAAGAATGGGTTAAATCCATTCTTTTTTAAAAATAATTACTAAAATTGCGGCCAGTTTTGACATGTGTTTCTAACAATATTAAAACAGATGGTAACTCATACTATGCACATCATGTTCGACTTGGGTTTGAATCCATTACTTTACCCAAGTTGGGAATACCAAAAACCATTATGTCAACCCAAGTGTAGTTTTTGTCGAAGAAACAAAGTAGAGTCATCAACCAAACTACGTGCATTTTGAATCAGTGAATATGGATTCAACACAGAAATGAGCTTGGCCCGTTTTCATTTTTAAAATGTTGACTAAAATATATCTTGGCTCAATAAAGATAGGTATAAAATCACCCATAACATGGTTTATTATGTTAGAAAAATGGGTGTGCTTGTTTCACCATAGACAATATAGCAATATTGTCACCCAAACATAGGCACAAAGGCCACCCCCGAGCACCTTAACCTTGACAGATAGAATAATTTTGGTAGCAGACCAATAGCCAACCAAGGCCAGCGCACCAAGCAAGGATAACCAAAGACCAATAAGAAATTCCAAACCAATAACCCAAGACAAGATTACTACTGCAACAGTTGTAGTTCTATTTCACTCATGCGCACTTCTTGTCCTTATGCAGTCATGAGTGGGTGAGTGACAAATGAGCTCTAGCACCCTCTATTTATACTACTCCATATTAACTAATTGGGTCGACTTCTCTTCTTGGGGGATAATAACTCAATATTAATTATTCTATTAAGCCAACTTGTCTTCTAGGGTTATTATCCAAGGCTTTTGGGTTTCTCTTGCTTCCCGGAATATTCTAGTCTCGTCAAAGGTTACAAGTGGAGGTTAATACCTCCCGCAACTACCATAATATCAACACTCCCTCCTATATAGGGAGTTATTAAAGGAAATGTCCTTGAGCACAAACACACCATTCAACCGGTAGCATCATCATAGCCACACAAGTTATCTCATGATCAAATCACGAGCACCATTATCACTATCCAACTAGATAGTCTCCATGGAAATTAGAACAATTCCATCCAATAGAACACAACTGTGTCTATGAATAGTAGTATACAACTACTATCCAGTGGTACACAACCACTCTCAGTATCACACTTCTACTAACCAGTGAAAAACAGTCACTACCAGAGGATCACATCCACCACAATATCATACAACTAATTTCCAGAGACATACAGTCTCTACAACAATCATATCATATGATATCAATCTATATAAACAATATCATGATACAAGATAAGTCATATGGGCCATTCTTCCACTAACATCTGTGAGATCTGGAAGAGCATCTTCCCTCAAAAAGTAACACATCATCCATGGGATATCTGGACTATTCTTCCCAAGCATAGAAGAATAATTGTCCCTGATTTTTGAGCCTATACCATTCACCTAACTTGGCCATTCCTCCGACACTAATCATAGTGCAACCTGAAGAGAATGAGTCTGCCTAGGGAATCCATGTCCCTGATTGTTGAACCTGAACCATTCACCTAATTGGGCCATTCCTCCAGGACTAATCATATTGCAACTTGGAGAGAATGATGTGGATTTTAACCTAGTACAATATTTACTGCAAACAAATTTTCAGTAAAAGAACATAAAAGATACAATGGAAAATAAAAACATTACAAAGAGATTTTTCCCTTGGAAACCCAAACTGGGAAAACCATCATATTCTATATTCATTCATAATGATACATTGTTTACAATGCAATATACATATAGGATCCAGTGGCATCCAAAACCCTAACCCAATGACCTGGATTAGTCAACAACCCTAATTCCTTAACCGAAAATAGAAAACCATCGGAAAAAAACCATGTGCTGAAAAACCGCCCAACAATGGACACGAAAAGCGAGGCAACATGAAAAACGAGGCAAAAATGCGACATGTTTCCCAAGGAAAAAAGAATATAACACATACCCAACATTCTCCCACTTGTTGTTTTCTTTGCATACAAGGGGTTACAAGGTTACATAGTCAACAATCCAAGGCAACAATGCCCATGGATCCTATACACCAAGAGAACTTCTTAGTGCTCACAGATTTTGTTAATGAATCTGCAACATTCTTCAAAGTGTCCACCTTCATCAACAACACTTTATTTTATTCAACCATGTCTCTCACAAAGTGATATTGAATATCAATATGCTTTGTCTTTGAATGATAAGCTTGGTTTTTCGCCAGAAAAATTTCACTCTGACTATCACAATCTATCCTTACAGCTTGTTGTACCAACCCAATACCTGAACACAATCTTTGTAACCATATTGTTTCCTTACTTGCATGAGTGGCTGCCATGTATTCAACTTCTATAGTTGAAAGTGCCACTACAACCTGTCTTTTGCTCATCCAACTTATTGCTCCCCCAAACAGGTTAAAAATATACCCACTTGTAGATCTCCTACAATCCATATATCCAACCTAGTTTGCATCCACAAAGCCATGTATATCCACCACTATGTCCAATCCTAGTCTTCCTTCGTAGCACAATCCATAGCTAGCAGTTCCACGCAAATACCTGAAAACCCTTTTTATTGTTGTCCAATGCTCCTTCCCTGGTTTTGACATATACCTGCTCAAAACTCTCACTTCATGTGCAATGTCTGGTCTAGTACAGACCATTGCATACATCAAACTGCCAACTACACTCGCATATGGAACATGAGACATGTCCTCCTCCTCTTCCTGTGTCTTGGGACACTGATCCCCAGATAAATTTACACCAATAGGAATAGGAACCTTGAATGGTTTACATTCCTACATATTAAACCTCTGCAATATTGTCTCAACATATTTTCTCTGATTTAAATAGCTTATTCCGATCTCTTTTAATTTCCATGCCCAAAATGAAATTTGAAGCATCGAGATCCTTCATGTCAAATTTAGAGGACAATTGAGTTTTCACATCCTGGATAATCTCCTTGTTGTTTCCTATCAGCAACATGTCATCCACATACAAGACCAAATAAATCAAATGATCACCAATTAATTTAAAATATACATAATGATCCTCTTTGCTTCTTGTGAAACCAAGTCCCAAAATATAAGTATCAATTTTTTGATATCACATCCTTGGTGATTGTTTTAAACCATACAGGGACTTTTTCAGCTTGCATACCAGCTCCTTCTCTCCCTTCACAACAAATCCTTCTCGCTACTTCATATAGATTTCTTCTTCTATATCCCCATGTAGGAATGTTGAATTCACATCGATCTATTCTACTTCAAATTCAAATGCAACAACAAAAGATAACATAAATATTATAGAGGTTAACTTGGAAACAGAAGAAAAAATCTCACCAAAATCAATTCCCTCAACCTGGGAATAACCCTTTGCTACTAACCGAGATTTGTGCTTCTCCACTTTTTCTTTTGCATTCAACTTCTTTTTAAATACCCATTTGTTGCCAATGGGATTTCTTCTAGTCGGAAACTCCACTAGATCCCAAGCCTCATTCTTATCCAAGGCTTCCATTTCTTCGTTCATGGATTTTTTCCAGAGATTTTCATCATCTGAATCCACTGCTTCCCTGACAGTTCTAGCATCATCATCAGTAATAGACAAAGAAAAATTTGAACGGAAATCAGATGGAGTATACCTTTCTGGTAGCCTTTTTTATCGAACCGATCTCCTCAATACTAGAGTATGAGGATCTTCTTCTTCTGATTCATGTTCTTCTGTAGAGACTGATTCATCATCCTTTAAATCAAACTCTATTTTCTTTGGTTCTTCCTTACTTGGTAGGACTTTCTATTTAACAACATCCTTCATTTCTCTAAATACCACATCTTGGCTATACACGACCTTCTTAGTTTCTGGGTTCTAAATCTTATAACCTTTAAGACCATCTTTATATCCAATAAAGATACACTTTTCAACCTTCTTATCTAGTTTACTCTTGTTTTCCTTTGGAACATGAACATATGCATCACAGCCAAATACCTTGAGATGCGTGAGAGAAGGTTTCTTACCAGTCCATACCTCTTATGGAGTCTTGTCATCCAACACTGATGAGGGTGATCTATTGACCATGTAACATGTAGTACCCATTGCTTCTGCCCATAATTCTTTCCCTAACCCGACACCACTGAGCATGCACCTTGCTTTTTCCATCAACGTCATGTTCATCCTTTCTACAAATCCATTCTGTTGAGGTGTATATGGAGTAGTATTTTTCCTTTCTATACCACACTTCTTATAGAATTCTTCAAATTCATTCCCATAGAACTCTCCACTGTTATCTTTCCTTAGCACCTTAATTATTTTCTTTGTTTGATTCTCAACGAGAGCCGTAAATTCTTTAAACCTGTCAAAGACTTCATATTTCTTCCTGAGGAAATATATCCAAGTATTCCTCGAGAAGTCATATATAAATGAGACATAGTACATAGATTTTCCCAATGATGGGACCGACACAGGTCCAAAAAACATCACTGTGAACTAGTTGTAAAATTCCTTCTGCCCTCGTTGCACCAGAGGGGAATCTTACCTGATTTTGCTTCCCATATACACAATGTTCATAGAAATCAAAATCCAGAGAGAAGTTAGACATACTTTCAACCATACCTTTATCGTGTAGTAGTCGAAGACCCTTCTCTCCGATATGCCCCAGTCTTTGATGCCACAAAATAACATTTTCTTTAGAGACTATAGGAGTTATTTCTTCTTCAACTCCAATATCAGGAACAATGGAACTATTACACCCATCATTAATAGTTCTTCCTTGTAGCTTATACAGAGTTCCAAACCGAACTCCCTTCAACAATACCATTTCTCCTTGAACCATCCTGCAAGTTTCCTTTTCAAATATTGTTTTTGCCCCTACATCGTCCATTTTGCTTACAGAAATCAAATTTCTAGCCAATCCTGGGATGTGCAGAACACCAAGGAATGTTCTAAGCCTTTTATCTATGAGCCTCAACTTGATTTTTCCTCAACCTATGATTACGGTTGTCAATTCATCACCTAGGAAAACATTACCTCCATCATACCTTTCATATTCACAGAACCACTCCCTGTGGGGATTCATATGAAAGGATGCACCTGATTCAACCAACCATGCCTCATGATCTGCATGTGTTCTTGAAGAATCCAAGTACACATACCCTCCTTATTCCTTGGAGGTATTTTCTTTTGTAGAAGGAGATTCTTCAGATCACTTCTTTTTCTCAACTTTGGATCTACATTGCTTCTTATAGTGTCATTGGCCCTTGATCAAGTTTTGGAGAACCTTGGTCACATTTGACCATTTTTGGGACTTCGATAGGCTGGTCAAAGGTGGAGCGCAAGGAGAAGCGGAGATCGCAGGATCTTGGCCCCTTCTTAGGGCATTTTTGGGTTTAGGGTTTATGTAATGGGTATGGGATGTCGTCCCATGGGTTTACCCATGCCTTGACCCCTTCTGTAATGTATAAATAAATATCTAGATGATGTCAGAAACACACTATATCTAGGAGAGACGTGGTGCTAAGTGTTATATTGTGCTGAGTGTAAGTGATGTAAGTAGTTGGGTCTATGTGATTGAGTTATCTTTGTGCATACTGTGTGCATGAGAACTTGCAGAGCTAAGTGCAAGTGACTATAGAGAGGCTTTGTGTTGTAACCTAGCTTGGGGAAGGAGGGTCTGGAGAGGTGCACGTAGATCTCCTCTCCTATGCGTAGTGAGTTCTTGTGGATTTGTGCTTGTAGAATATTGACAGAATACAATAAAGAAGAGAGGAGTTGGTGAACGTAGCCCCACACTGGGGTGAACCACGTATATCCTTTGTTGTGGTTTCTTTGTGCATTATAGTTGTTATGTTATTGATGTGATTTATGCTTAGTGTAGTGATATATGTTAGATGCACCTGATATAATAGTAGCTTAGTGCTTAGTAATGGGAATGAATGCTAGATCTTATCTATTTCTATATGCTAAGTTCTTGGATGTATTAGATCTTGTGAATACTGTGTTGTTTTGTAATTAGGGTTTTCCCCTGCGAAGTGAATATTAATGAATGTTAATTGCTAAGTGCTATGTTAAGTGTTGTAATCACAGATCTATGTCCCAACTAAGTTGTAGACACTTGAGTCCTACAACCACCCCTACCTCTACCTCAGGTGAGACTTCATCTGCTTCGCAGGTGTTGTCGAAAGGGCCAATAGTTAGGGTTTTGTTGTTGCACTATTGAAGCGTTGAACCCCAGGTCTGCCCCTACCCCAAAAAATGGTTCCGTTGTCGGGACCTGAAACTATGATTGCTGGGAACTGAAGAAAAAAAACCTCTGTGCGTAGATCTGTTGCTTTAGTGTGCAGTATTCTACTTGACTGCGAAGTTCTGTGCTAAGAAAGGAATCAGATCTGAAGAAAAGAGGTAATATTTTAAATCTTTGTGCTCTGAGAAAGGTAAGATAAGTGCAAATTTTTGTTTCAAAACAATGGATCTAGGTATGTCTAATAGATTTTTTCCTAGTATGAAAACTAGGGCATAGTTAGAAGAAAAAATATTTGATATGAGTAGATCTGATAAGAATAGTGAAAGATATGTTATTCCTATGCATAGAAAGAATGTTTGGACTAACAAATGGATGTTGGATCCTAGAAAGAATTTTTTGTAGGTTAGTTACTGTGATCCCAGTGCGTAGTATAGGAAAGGTTGGGGATCGTTCAAGAGAAAGAGAGGATTGACTCTTTGTTATAATTGTAGAAGACCGGGACATCTTGCTAAGGAATTCCCTGGTCGAGGTCCTATTTTCCTTTGTTGTAAGGCTAATGGACATGAAGTTTTGGATTTCCCTAGAATGATTGCTAAAGTTGAAAACATGAATATGAGACAAGAAAACCATGAGACAGGACAAGAAACTAAGGATATGATAGAACCCCAGAAAGAATCAGAGAATGTATTACTACAGATGAAAGAAACCCTGAATGATCACAAAGATATCAACTTATCATAGATCTTAAACGAGAAGGAGTGCATAGAAACAAGAATAGAAAACTTCGACATAGACTTTGTTCTGGATGAGGAAACGCAGGTGAATATCATGATAGAAAGAACTTGAGAAATTTTGGGAAAACCTGCTATGGTTCCTTCATTTGGAGGAATAGGATTGTTTAAAGGGAAGATGATAACCCTATGTGGAAGAATTACCCAGATATCTATGAGTGCTCATGGAACTTCGATAGAAGAAGAATTTGAGATCGTTAAGTTTGTTGAGAACAACGCCCCATTTGCTATTTTTCTAGGAAAAACCTGGATTGAGAAAGATCATATACGAAGGAAACAAGAAGAGGAGGATCTAGAACAAAAAAATCAAGAACTAAGGGATTTCATGGTTAGGAGAATAACACACTTATTGGAAGAACAAGATGAACAGTTGAAGCTACTAAGGATCAGAGATCTAGACGTCGAAGTTGAAAGAACACGTGAAGACTTGAAACACCTGTCTATACAAGAGAGTAGAGCACCTACCCCAGAAAGAGAAGAAGCATTACCCTCGAACCCTATGAAAGACCCTCCACAATGCGAAGTTACTATGCCAAGAGGAGATAAGAAAAATAATGGAAAGAGGAAACTAGTGACTCAGATTACAAGAAAGAAAGCCAAAAATCTCAGCAAGAAGAAAGCAAAGTTAGAGAAATTACAGGAAGTTCTAGGGAGGACTTCACAGAAGGAAGGTTTGCAGAACTGGAACTTCGTCGGGATATCAGAACATCATAGATTGACACTTCGCCATGATGAAGCAATATTACCATTGGAGGCATCCCGACCGTCAGAATGATGCTTCAGAACGACTCAAAACGCATTTATTAACAGAACGTTCGCCATTGGACCGTTGGGACTCCGCCATAACAGATGGAACTGCGTTGATTGAGGCGTTCCTTCCCGTTCGAGGAGTCTATTACGATGTTGTCTATTTATCTCGTTGAGCATTACACCGAGAACACTTTTTCCAATTGTGATTATCCAAGCCCACAAAGAACTAGTTGCTTTCACGCAATGCCTATTGAGAGCTCGCCACCCGTTATGTTACCGTGATTGTTTCTTCACTGACCTGAGATACCTGATCTCGAGCGTGCATGTCAGGTGAATTCAGCGCAGTATAAAAATCTATCGAATAAATCCTAATAGACCTCATGGCTAAGAAGGTGATGTTCGCAAGCGTACAAGCCTTGTCGATGAGAGGAGTGCAAGCATCCTCGTCGACTGCTCATGGATTTGGACCATCCTGAGATGCGCCAGAGAAACAAACCAAGCATCATGATGACTTGGCGATGCAAAGTTCATCGCATCTATCCTGCCTAACTATATCCCACCTCTGGCTGGCGTGGTGAGTCGTGACATTGTCCCGAGGGACTTCGACTACACCTTGATTAGTGCGTACCTCCCGAAGGGGATATGCATAGTAGAACCACAATTAGGACAAATCATGGCATTGAAGATCAATGAATTCAAATTGGGAGACCGCAAGAACTATGAAATGCTTGCCCCACACAAGTATTTGACCAAGACAAAGGGGAAGAATTCGAAGATCATCCCCCAGCCATGGACTATGGACATTGCGAGGTCCACTATCCTGAACGTGATGAAGATACCACACTTTGGAAGGCATCATGAGGTTAACGCGTGCATTAAAATCCTGTTGTCTTGCTTCCATGGCAGTTATCTATGGCTGGACAGACGCATCATCATAGATTCGGTGTTGATCCATCAGATCACCGGATTAAGCATTCAAGGACCAGACCCACAAGAATTTTATTCAGGGAAGGCTATTGATCGCGCCCTGGCGCAGAAAATGAAAGATACCTATGGCGATGTGGAAAGGGGGAAGCGAGGTTACAAGGTAGCCTCCATTCAAAATGGCACAGTGTGCCTAGCCTACCAGTTGATCGCTGGTAAGCTATTAAGAAAGAACATACCCATGCAAGTCACATGGTTCATTGTTGACCTCGAGGGAAAATGCATTGAAGGACTACAGATGAAATGGGTGAGTTACCTCGTCAACCAATTAGAAAAAGACTGTCGCAAAGCTCAGAATCAAGTCTATGAGTTTCATTTTAGTTGGCTACTAATCCTCATCTCCTTCATTTCCTGGGATATGCCGGAAGGAGCGACCTTCCCTGAGATTGAGTCATACGAACCCCTAGCTGCGAAGTTCACCACGCTTTGGTATTCGAGCAACATGGAAAAAAAATGGAAGTCAAACACGGTGTTGAACACCTACTACATGTAGTTGAAGAGGGATATTGAGTATTTCCCTCGAATGACGTCGAACACCCTGCACAGGTTCATACCATTTGTGAAGTTTCGTGCAGATAGACATTTTATTTATATCACTGTGCGCAAAGACGAACATAAAGAAGAGATCCAATCTTATTATAAGCTCACTGAGGAGGACATGGAAGAAATAACTAAGGAATGGCCTGCAGATCTCCTTATACCAGTCGACCAGGCAGAACTGTTCGAACCCGACCTCATCGAAAGTCCTGTGGTTACTCGCGAAGAGTATGATGCACCCAGCAGTAGCAGAAGGAAGAAAAAGGAAGAGGTACAGGAGCTGAACAACTCCTCAGAAAAGACTGCTTTAGACTCACCTGGATGGGGAGGTGATAACGAAGTAGACAAAGAAGAGGACAAAGGAGAAGAAGACAAGCAGAAACAAGGCAAAGTAACACTGCCTAGGGATCCTCTTGATGAAGCTGAGACCTTCAAGAAAAGAAAGGTTTCCCCCAAGAAACCTACATCACGGAAGAAGTCCAAAGCTAGTAAAGCACGGATGTAGACTGTGATCATGATGGATGACATAGATCTCATCATCGCCATTGTCTCAGATACCTCAGAAGATATCTTACAGCGCAGTGAAGCCAAACAAGAGACCATGTATGATATAATTGCAGCAGAGATGAAAGGGGTACAACATGCCCTCTACTCCAGCCACACAGTATCTACTGCGCCCCCATCATCAGAAGGAACAAAGTTGGGAGATGAGTCTGCCCAGCTACGTCGAATAGCAGATGCGACCGAAGCTCGCCTTCATCGTGTTCAGGAAGAAAAAGAACATGCCACAGAGGCCTTAGAAAAAGAAAAAGAGGAAGCCATAGAGAAACGTCGGGTTGCACAACAGGAAAAAGACAACATCCAAGCCAAGTTTGCAGAGGATAGAGTGCAGATCTAGAAGGATAAGGAACAGTTGCTCGCAAAGCATATTGGAGTTAAAGAAGCAGTCACTAGAGCACTTCTCTCTGTGACGGGCTTAGAACAAATGGAAGAAGACCTAGTGGAAATCCAAGTAGGGAAGCTTGTTGAAGCCATTCAACAACTCTAATAGAGGGTAGCAGAACTGGAGTTACAAGTAGTGCCAAGCACTCTATAGGAAGTGTGAGACTAGAGAGAAGAAATTGCCCAGAGTGCAGTCCATAGAATCAAGGCATTGGCCTTAGAATGTAAACAACTCAGAAGTCGAAGTGCACAGACTTACGAGCGCCTTGTAGAGGACCCTGAACTAAGGACACTGGAGTCACAACTTAAGAAGGCCAAGCAGCAAGCAACAACGGTGCAAGCTCAGTTGAAGCCACTATCAATGATAGAGAGGATGAAACGATCCCAGAAACAATGCACAGTTTAGAAACAATTCCATGCCATACAGAGTAAGGTCATGGAAGTGACTCACCGCCTCCAGCCAGTGCAGGATGCAGCTTGCATACTTTTTTAGGAGATTGAAGGACGAGGTGTAGAACTGGAACAAGTGGTCACCACAGTGGAACAACGCTTGGAAGGAGATGTGATGAAGAATTTTATTCAAGAGTTCATCAAGCAGGAGGCTCTGGCGAAGCAACAGGTTGAGGCAGCTCGATCCAAGATCGAGGCATTTGAGGCAAAGTTACCCAGATCAGAGTGACTCAGGATGAGTCACAGGTGAGTGTTGGGGGCCTATTGGCCCTTGACCAAGTTTTGGAGAAACTTGGTCACGTTTGACCAGTTTTGGGACTTCGACAGGCTGGTCGAAGGCGGAGCACAAGGCGAAGCAGAGATTGCAGGATCTCGGCACCTTCTTAGGGCATTTTTGGGTTTAGGGTTTATGTAACGGGTATGGGATGTCGACCCATAGGTTTACCCATGCCTTGGCCCCTTCTTTAATGTATAAATAGATATCTAGAAGATGTAAGAAACACACTAGATCTAGGAGAGATGTGGTGCTAAGTGTTATATTGTGTTGAGTGCAAGTGATGTAAGTAGTTGGATCTATGTGATTGAGTTAGATTTGTGCATACTATGTGCACGAGAACTTGCAGAGCTAAGTGCAAGTGACTATTGAGACGCTTTGTGCTGTAACCTAGCTCGGGCAAGGAGGGTCTGGTGAGGTGCATGCATATATCATGTCATATGCGGAGTGGGTTCTTATGGCTCTGTGCTTGTAGAAGATTGACATAAGACAATAAAGAAAAGAGGAGTTGGTGGACATAGCCCCACACTGGGGTAAACCACATATATCTTTTGTTGTGGTTTCTTTGTGCATTATAGTTGTTATGTTATTGATGTGATTTATGCTTAGTGCAGTGATATATGTTAGATGCACCTGATATAATAGTAGCTTAGTGCTTAGTAATGGGAATGAATTCTAGATCTGATCTATTTCTATATGTTAAGTGCTTGGATGTATTATATCTTTTGAATATTGTGTTGTTCTGTAATTAGGGTTTTCCTCTGTGAAGTGAATATTAATGAATGTTAACTACTAATTTCTCTGTTAAGTGTTGAAATCAAATATCTGTGTCCCAGCTAGGTTGTAGACACTTGAGTCTTGCAACCACCCCTACCTCTACCTCGGGTGAGACTTGATCTGCTTCGCAGGTGTTGCTGAAAGGGCTGATAGTTAGGGTTTTGTTGGTGCGTTGTTGAAGTGTTTAACCCCGGGTCTGCCCCTGCCCAACCAAGTGCCCTTATTTTCCACATCTCTAACATACCTTTACAAACTTTCCGAGAGATTTACATGTACCCTTAGACTTAGATCTCCCACTTGAGAACTTAGATCTATTTCCTTCTTGGGAGCATCCTCTTGCAAATAATGCATTTATGCTTTGTCCTTCCATATTCTTTCATCTCATCTCCTCCGACAACAAGGATGAGACCACTTCATCAAACTTCAAGGTAGTTGTATCACTACCTATGGCCACAACCAGACTATCCCACGAGTCTGGTAAAGAACACAGTAAATTGATACATTTATCTTCATCTGAACTTTTAATCTCAACAAATACTAACTGACTTACCACAGTATTGAAGGCATTTGAATGATCTGCCACTAAGTCTCCATATATCATCCTCAGGTTATATAGATTCTTTCTCAGGAATAGTTTATTTACTAGGGACTTAGACTGATACAACTTCCCCAACTTATCCCATAAATACTTGGTTTTATCTTCCTCTGACACATTCAATAATACTGAATCTAAGATACACAGTCAAATTGTGCTCTTCACCTTCTAATCCAACTTTTTACAGTCATCTGTTGAAGTTCCTGTAGGTGCAGTACCTAGATCTACCGCGATCCACTGATCTTTGTCCACCAATAGATCTTCTATATTGACCTTCCACAGCTCAAAACTTTGCCCATTAAACTTCTCTATCTCCAATTTTAAATTGCTCGCCATTTCTTTTCACCTGAAAAATCAATACTACAGATCTCCCACTGTAGCAAGGCTTATCACGGTCCTGAGACAAACCCTTGACCACAAAGGCATCCCCTTGAAGCTAACAAAGCTCTGATACCAAATGTAGATTTTAACCTAGTACAATATTTATTGCAAACAGATTTCCAGTAAAAGAATAGAAAAGATACAATGGAAAATACAAACATTACACAGATATTTTTCCCCTGGAAACCCAAACTGGGAAAACCAACATATTCTATATTCATTCATAGTGATGCATTGTTTACAATACAATATACATATAGGATCCAACGACATCCGAAACCCTAACCCAATGACCTAGTTTAGTCAACAACCTAATTCCTTAACCGGAAATAGAAAACCATCGGCAACAAACCATGTGTTGAAAAACCACCCAACAATGGACATGAAAATCTAGGCAACATGAAAAACGAGGAAAAAATGAAACACATTTCTCGAGGAAAAAGAAAATTCTCAGGGGCACTGCCACTGTACCCCCTGCACGCCTGGAGAAATGCAAACACTACTACTCGTGCAAATAATATAACACATACCCAACAAATGAGTCTTCCCTAGGGAATGATTGTCTGGACCATTTCTTAAGGAAATGATTGTCCTGCACCAACCTCCAAAATGGACCATTCTTCGTAACTCCTCACAACTGTGAACTTAAAAAGAATGATTTCCCGACGAGGCAGACCATTCTACTTGATCACTAATCAAAGTGACTACCAAGAAGAATGATTATCCTATACCATTCCCCCACACTGGCCACAAGGGGAATCGTTGTCTATGGTACATCAACAACCTATCAGACCATTTTTAGTACGAAAATGACTGTTCGATCAGGACCATTTTCCAAACTGGAAAATGACTGTCCGTCAGAAATCTCAAACCACTTTCCAGACTATAAAGGAATTGTCCAACCTAATCCATTTTCCAAACTAGAAAATGACTACCCATTAATCAATAGCATATATGTGCTCCCTCCCAACCTGGGGAGTCATCTCTTCCCTTTCAGCTAAGGGAGTTATCTCCATGAGCCCCATCTTGTCCCTTAAGTATGAAAACTTTATCCTGGACAAAGGCTTTGTCAAAATATCTGCTACTTGCTCATTTGTGGAGATATACTGGAGTTTCACTTCTCCTTCTTGGACTTTATCACGAATAAAGTAGTATTCGATCTCAATATGTTTCAATCGGTCATGTAACACTGGGTGTTTTGATAGCCTCATACAACTTTGATTGTCACAGTATATTATGGTCGAATCTGGTACCTAATCAAATAATCCAAAAAGCATCTTCCTTAGCCATACTGCTTCGGTACATGCCTCACATGCTACGATATATTATGCTTCTATCGTGCTGAGTGTGACAGACTTATGTTTCCTGTTGACCCATCATATCATAGAAGAGCCCAAACTGAAACACATCCCTGAAGTATCCCTTATGTCTTATGTGCTCCTTTCCCAATCTGAATCTGTGAATCCATGAAGTTGTATAACATTGGATGAGGTGTATTTTAAACCATAGTTTAGTGCCCAAGAATATATTGTAGAATGTGATTTGCAGTTATCCAGTGCTCATGTATGGGTTCCACCTAGAACTGGCTTAAAGTGTTTACAACAAAGCAAAAGTATGGTCGAGTATTCACTACATACATCAACGGCCCAATCAATTTCCGATATAGGGACGAGACTAATGGATCAGAATCTGAGTCTCTTACTTTTCTTATATATGTGGTCATAGGAGTGGCCATCGATTTGCAATCCATCATTCCAAATTTCTAAAGAATCTTCATTGTATACTTTCCTTGTCAAATGAAGATTTCACCATGCTTCTTCCATACTTCTAGTCCCAAGTAATAGTGCATGAGACCAAGATATTTTATATCGAACTCAAAACCTAATTCCTTCTTAGATTGGGTGATGAGAGACTCTGCACCTGTCAAGAATAAATCGTCGACATATAGCAGTAGAATCACAGGAGCATTGTTCACAACCTTGTAGTATAGATTTGTATATGCATGAATGTTATAGAAACCAAGTCTTATTAAGTAACTGTCAATTATATCATACCAAGCTCTTGTATCTTGCTTGAGTCCATACATGGATTTATTTAATCTGCAAACATGAGTGTCTCTGGGATGTACCTCAAAACCTTGGCGTTGTTCAATGTATACTTCTTCTTCAATTTCTCCATTGAGAAAGTTGTCTCTACATCCATCTGATGTAGACTCCATCCCATGGAAGTAGAAAGAGACATAATGGCTCTAATAGAAGTATATCTGGAAACATGAGAAAAGGTTTAATCATAATATACTCCCTCCTTCTATGAGAACCCTCTAGCTACGAACCTTGCCTTGTATTTGTCCACGCTTTCTTCTACTACATGTTTGATATTATAGACCCTTTTTGAAGTTACCACTAATTTTTCATTGGGTCTAGGCACGATTTCCCACATGTCATTTTTCATGATAGATTGGTATTCTTCTGTCATGGATTATTTCCATTGTTTATTCTGAGATGCTTATTCAAATGTGGTGGGTTCTTCATTTATAATTTTTGTCATACATGCTGCATAGCTAGAGAATCTTTTGGGCTTCTTTCTTTCTCTGAAAGTGCCACTTGGATATTTGAGTCTTTCTGCTTCTTATAGAGTAGCTTCAAGACAAGCTAGACATTTTCTAGTTTTGGGTACATGGACTGAGTCAATAGCTTCACATGGTTTCATCGGATGATTAAGTTGTTCTGGTTCTTCATTCTGACTTTCTGGAAGACAGGTGATTTCTTCTTTAGGCTCTTCATATTCTTCTTCCATGACTTCTTCTATAGATTTCTTGAAATCCATCTTTTCATTGAAGGTTATGTCTCTGTTGACTTCAACCTTATGTTGTTCTAGAATATAGATTATGTAGGCTTTGTAGGATTCACTATATCCAACAAATATGCCCTTCTTTCTAGAGGGTTCTAGTTTCTTCCTTTTATCCTTGGGGATGTGAAAGTAAATAGGGCACCCAAATATTCTTAAGTGTTTCACATTAGGTTTCTTTCTTGAGAAGGATTCTTCTAGAGTCATATCCTTCAATATGCGGTCGGGACTTCTGTTTTGAACATATATTGTTTGCATGGTTGCTTCTCCCCATAAATACATGGATAAACCTTGATCATTCATTAGTTCCTTCACAGTTTCTTCAATGGATCTATTGTTCCTTTCTGCTACACCATTTTGTTGAGGATTATGAGGAACAAATTCCTTGGATGTGTATTCTCCTCCATCATCTGTTCTCAAAGTCTTGATTTTCTTGCTTGTGAGGTTTTCTATTTCTGATTTGAATTCTTGAAACTTGCTGAAAAAATCATCCTTTGTCTTCAAGAGATATAAACAAGTATTTCTTGAGTGATCATCTATGAAGGTTACATAATAAAGAGAACCTCCTAGATATTTGAATCGCATTAGACCGCAAACATCTGAATGTATTAGATCTAGGATTTCCTTAGATCTATTATCGCTACTTGACAATGGATTCTTAACATTTTTACCAAGTGCACATCTTCTGCAAATTCCTTCATGTGTAGATTATAGTTCTGGTATTCCTTCAACCATTTTCTTGAGGAAAGGTAATGCTTGATAGTTAAGATGAGCATACCTTCTATGCCAAAGTTCATTGGGATTGACTTCATTATGTACAATAGCTTTATCATTACGTTCTAGTAGTATGTATAATTTTCTTTCACGAGTTCCAATAAGTCTAGAATTCTCTATGTTGGAGTCTTTAGACCAAGATAGTACTTCACCATCTACAAAGGCTATTCTATTTCCTTTGTCTTCTAGGAAAGATATAGATACAAGATTCTTTTCTAAACCATGTACATATAGGATATTATTCAAATGAACATTGTTACATGATTCCAATTTGATGGAGGCTTGACCAATTCCTTTGACTGGATAGGTGTTCTTGTCTCCAAGTTCTACTTTGTGAGATGTCTTCTTTTCATTCATATTGGAGAGTTTGACCTGGTTTCCTATCATATGCCTGGAAGCTCCACTATCAATTATCCACATGTCATCTTCAAGAGTTCCTGTAAGAAATGAATAGTGTAGATGATCTACCTTTTCATTCATGATTTATGTTGATTGATAGCTAGTTAAACTTTGACTTTGACTGGTCAAACATTGTCTTTGACCCAAATTTTCAACCTTGACATTTTTTCCTTCTGAGAGTACCAATAGGTGTGTTGGACTAAGGCACACTAGAATATCCTCTCCTTGAGTAAAGTGTTCCATCATAAGGTGTTGGGAAATGGGTTTTAGGGTTTCCAACTACACCTGCTAGTAACCCTAGCGACAATGCTTTAGTAACTGAACCTGCTAGAAACCGTAGCGGCAGTTCTTCAACGAGCTTGATAATATTATGGCTTAGCTTGCTTCCAGTGGTTAGACTGACTGAAGGAGGTGTGGGCCCATAATCTGTTAGAAAAATGGGTGTACTCGTTTCGCCATAGACAATATAGCAATATTGTCACCGAACCATAGGCACAAAGGCCACCCCGAGCACCTTAACCTTGACAGATAGAATAATTCTGGTAGAAGACCAATAGCCAACCAAGGCTAGCGCACCAAGAAAGGATAACCAAATACCAAGCATAAAGTCCAAACCGATAACCCGAGAAAAGATCACTACTGCAAAAGTTGCAGTTCTCCTTCACTCGTGCGTACTTCTTGTCCTTATGCAGTCGTGAGTGGGTGAGTGACAAATGAGCTCTAGCGCCCTCTATTTATACAACTCCATCTTAACTGACTGGGTCAGCTTCTCTTCCTGGGGGATAATAACTCAATATTAATTATTCTATTAAGCATATTTGTCTTCTAGGGTTATTATCCAAGGCTTTAGGGTTTCTCTTGCTTCCCAAAATATTCTAGTCTCGTCCAAGGTTAGAAGTGGAGGTTAATACCTCCCACATCTACCATAGTATCAACATATTGAGCTCATGTTCAAAAACCATGTTATTTATTCATCAAGTTGTAATGGGTACTTTTAATTTATTCGCAAAACCACCATAGAACTTATAATCACATAGGAGTCAAGTTTCGAACCATGCTCTACTTGCATGCAAACCATAAGAAAACCCAAAATATTTTCCACCTTTAAAAAAATTCTCAAATATTCATAGCAAATGGAAAGTGAGAGTATGAACACAGAAAGACAAAGCTCCGATGAATTCTCAACAAACAACCGTATCCTCCTTTATTTTCTTCAATAAATGACAAAGTAGGGAAAGAAAACATTTTTATGCACACAGTTATGCTACCAGAGCCAAAACTTAATCAGTGAAAAGACAAATGTTTTGTAAGAGATGTAGTATAGGTTGTGAGCTCATACCTTGTAAAAATGTGCTTTTAATACTAGTGTCGAAGGCCAAGAGAGGTTACAACAACCACCAAGAGCGGTTACATTAACCACCAAGAGCGAGGGTTTCTCAACAACTAGAGCTCGAGATGTCTCAGCTACCCAAAAGAAAATGAAATGAACCTTGAAAACCCTCGAAGAAACAAGGTGATGAACACGAGAGTGTGGAATAAATTCCCACGTTTCGTCGTATTCAATGCATGGACAACAAGGATACACTGCGTCCATGCTCCATGATTCAACGCAAATCAAATATCATAACCACATACCATTCACATATGCCACATCAACCAATCGTGGGTTCGAAACAATGCCAAGTGAGTTCCAACCCAAAACCCATATCAACTTTTCAATCATGGAGATCATCCCTTGTCACATATTATAACTAACCAGATTATCATTCACATGGAACGATAGATTTTGACCATTGGTGTTGTCAATCAAATGCCTTGTATTGTGTGACCAATATAACATATGGAACCATTAATAAAATAAACCCAAAACTTATACCATGCAACCATATACATATGCGCCACTTTTGTTAAAAAAATTCAAAACTTTTGACACTTATTCCATGTACCATGTATATACCATCTTTTACTTTATAACACAATATTTATTTTCAAATAGAACCCAAATCCTTTGACATAATAAACTGTGGATTTGATAGCAAGGTATTTTCATATGCATGAGGAAACCATATAATATGCATGCAATATAAAACTTGGTTTTTTTAAAACAAATATATGTTTTATTTGCATGAGTAGAAACAATTCTAACCCTTTTGTATGTGCAACCATGTATAGTACACATCCCATAGTTTTATTTTGATAAGTGCCATGTCATCCAAGTGAAAATAAGAAGCAACCATCACTGCATTAAACTGAAATGTATCATCATGCCAAGACTCATCATGGCTTTGGAAATTTTATCGTCACACCTTTGAAGCAGATATGTATATATATTGAGGGATATGATTGAAAATTAATATCCTTGAGTTTTCTTAAACGGGATCCCACCTACTAATTTTATATCATAGTATAAATAAATAGGCCTTGCAATTATTTGCAAGCTCTTATATCAGGTGACAATATTTTGATTCACTAGACTCCTTTTGTGGAGTGTCCCCATCTAAGAATGTCGGGGCCTTTTTTAATCCAAATATTCTGAAGTGATACTTCATCTTTCCAAGGTCCAAGTTTGATTCCCTCAAGAATTCTGAGTTCTATAAGTGCAATATTTCATTCCCTCCATGCTGAGAAAGAGGGAGTGCTTTTCCAATATTTCACTACATAGGTGGATCTATCTCAGCTCATGCTTACTTGAAGATCAAGAAGAGTGAGGTCAAGGCCAAGAGGATCTTGACAGATTCAATCAAGGATCCCCTGATACCCAATGTATCAGAACTAAAGACATTGAAGGAGATGTTCGATGCCCTAACTAGAGTTTATGAAAGTAAGAATACCAATTGAAAACTTACTTTGAGGCATCAACTCAAAAATGTGACAATGAACAAATCATAAACAATGGTCAACTATTTTATGAAGATTTGGAAGATCAAGGATCAATTAGTAGCTATTGGAGATCCAATAGAAGACGTTGAACTTGTGACCACCACACCCAATGGATTCCCTCCCTCATGGGACCCATTTGTCCAAGGAATTTGTGCAAGAAGGAGATTGCCCAAGTTTGACAAGTTATGGTCAGATTGCACTCAAGAGGAATCCAAGATGATATCCAAGACACAAAAGACTAATGATGATGAAAATCAAGCACTTGTTTCCCAAGTGAAGAAGAGAAAGAAAAGGGAAGAAGGAAGCCCGAAGAAGTCTAAGAGACCTCATTACAAGACGGATGCATCAAAGGTCATATGCTACAGTTGCCAGAAGCTGGGACATTATGCCTTTCAATGTCTAGATAGAAATGAAAAGGAGAAGAAGAAACACCATGCAGATGCAGCAGATGCAAAAGAGAACTCAAAGGAATCAAAGGATGAAGAATTTGTCTTTTAGAAAATGGTGTTTCCATGCATATGAATGATAGAAGGAAACTCAAGCAGGACAACAACGACAGAATCCAGGTTTTCATATCAGGTTTGATATTTTATATTGTTGTTGCTTAAGTAAGTATTATACCTAGGATAGCGATCTTTACAACTTTATTATTTGCTATTTCTATCAAATGTTTAGGTACACCCAAATATTGTCAGTATGATTACCAGTAAGAAAATGCTCATTGTTCATTATTAATGATATACTTGTATGCAAGATGAAATTGATCTCCTCTAGGAGATGTTATTGATTACTAACCATTCCATGGAGGTTACCATGGAAATGTTTTTCTTGTCTCTTGTTCCGGGCAGGTCACGGGTGATAGCTCTAAGAAGGAGCTATGATGACGGTTGCATGAGGCAACGATTTAGACAATCTCTAGTCTAGACATAGAACTATGTACACGAACGTACACACCCATGTGAAGAAGAAGACAAAGAAGAGTATCTCTTATGGAGATTGACTGTGAGGAGCAGAAGGCTCCAAAGATGATCGTACAGTTAATTTGACCACTCTTCAGAGGATCAGGAAGAGTTAGTAGTGTCATAAGAGCCTACCTAGAAATGATGCAATAAAACCAACATGTTCTCATGATACCTTGCATAATGAAAAGGAGATACAGATACATGGCATTGATAAACCATAATATGAAGAGAAGCAGATGACTCCACCAGTGGTGAGGCATGCATCCCCACCAAGTACTAGCTCAAAAGGATCTAGATTTCAAAGGGAGTCAACTCTTAGGATCCAGTAGGGAGAAGCAACCTCCCAGTACATTCCATAGGAGATCATACTTCAAAAGAAGTCAACAGATGCAACGGAAGCAGGTGGCTCCAGAGATCATATAGATTCAAAGGGGGAGAGAGACATATTCCATGACTTGAGGAGGCTAGATCGTAGCTTCAGAGGCTTCTAGGAGATGTGATATCTCCTAGGAGGATTCCCTTGTCTCAATGGACCTTGTTGTAGTGACAGAGGAGGCATCCAGTCAAAAGAACTGGGATATAGATTTTGCCTCAGTTCCAGAAACCACACATGTTTTCCAGCGATGTGGCGTTGATGAGAAGCATCATTGATTCAAATCCCTCCACCATTGAAGAAGCTATTGAGAAGCAGGAATGGAAGCATGCCATGATGGAGGAGTATCGGTCCATCATGAAGAACGATGTGTGGGAGGTGGTTCTGAGACCAAAAGGGAAGTCAATAGTGACTTCCAAGTTGATCTACATCTACAAGATCAAGCATGTTGTAGACAGAAGTGTAATGCAAGATTTGTGGCTAGAAGATTCTCCCAGT
Organism: Picea mariana; assembly: GCA_032191745.1. Classification (NCBI taxonomy): domain Eukaryota; kingdom Viridiplantae; phylum Streptophyta; class Pinopsida; order Pinales; family Pinaceae; genus Picea; species Picea mariana. The sequence continues at coordinate 256,523 of JASDQU010101017.1, forward strand.
AAGAGGGAGAAGACTATGACGAAACTTTTGTTCCTGTAGAAAAATACCCTTCCATTAGATCAATCATTGCGATTGCTTCCGCAATGGGATGGAAATTACACCAAATGGATGTCAAGACTGCTTTCTTGAATGGTGTAATAGAGGAAGAAGTGTACATAGAACAACCACAAGGCTTCATGATCCATCGGAAGGAGTGCCATGTGTGCAGATTGAAGAAGGTCTTGTACAGACTAAAACAAGCACCTAGGGCGTGGCATGCCAGGATAGATGGATATTTGATGAGCTTGGGATTTACCAAGATTGAGGCAGATCCTAACCTTTACTATAAGGTTGAGGATGGATGCCCATTGATCTTGGTTCTATATGTGGATGACATGTTTCTGACAGGAGATGAGAAGCTCATAGTTGGGTGCAAGAGGAAGCTCATTTCATAGTTCGAGATGAAAGATCTAGGTTTGATGCATTACTTTTTGGGATTGGAAGTGTGACAGAGATCAGATGAGATTTTCCTTAGCCAAGGAAAATATAATGTTGAGTTCTTGAAGAAATTCGGGATGATGGACTATAAGTCCATGACCACACCCATGACAATAAATCTGAAGCTCTTGAGTGACAAATCTTTAGAATTGGTGGATCACACGATGTACAGACAATTGATTGGATCCTTGGTGTATATGTTTAACACCAGGCCAAACATATGCTTTGCAATGAATACCTTGAATCAACACATTATTGAACCTAGACAGGTACATTGGATGGCAGCAAAGCATATGTTGAGGTACCTTCATGGTACGGTTGGATATGGATTGAGATATGTCTCAGGTGCATATGTGAAGTTGCAGGGATATACAAATTCTGACTGGGCAGGGAGTGTAGTGGAGCAGAAGAGTACTTATGGATGTTGTTTCAATCTGGGATCATGCATGATCTCATGGTTGAGAAGGAAACAGACATCAGTGGCACTCAGTACATCAAAAGAAAAGTATATTGCAGCAAGCATGGCAAGTTGTGAAGTAGTGTGGCTCTGGAACTTGCTAGTCAGGATATTTGATCTAGAATTGGAGCCAACTTTGATACATTGTGACAATCAAAGTTGTGTGAAGCTTACGGAAAACGCTATATTCCATGACAGTTCTAATCATATGGAGATCAAATATCATTACATCTGGGACATGGTGCAGAGAGGAGATGTGGAGCTCCAGCACATATCCACGGACGAGTAGATAGCAGACATTCTCACCAAGCCCTTGTCAAGAGTGAAGTATGAGTACTTCAGGGACAAGCTTGGAGTGTTGTCAAATGTCCACCCTCGTTGAGATGGAGGTGTGTTGTTTCTTCTCATGCCAGCTAACCCCTCTGGCCAAGGGTTCCATGGATCAGTGATGTGAGGTGATTAAGGGGGTATTGCATTGTCGGACCTGCTGAGAGAAGAAACATCACATGCATAGTCGTAAGACGATGGCGGAGACTATGTGTCTCTGGGCAGTGGCCATGTGCTACTTCGGTGGATGTGTTCCACTAGAGGAGGTTATATGACTCCAGATAGTAGTTGTGTGCTATTTTGGTGGATGTGTTCCACTGGCGGAGGCTGTGTGACTCCGGATAGTAGTTGTGGGCTAATTCGGTGGATGTGTTCCACTGGTGGAGGCTGTGTGACTCCAGACAGTAGTTGTGTGCTACTTTGGTGGATGTGTTCCACTGGCGGAGGCTGTGTGACTCTAGACAGTATTTGTGTGCTACTTCGGTGGAGGTTGTGTGACTTCGGACAGTAGTTGTGTGCTACTTCAGTGGATGTGTTCCACTGGCAAAGGGTGTGTGACTCCGGATAGTAGTTGTGTGCTACTACAACAGATGTGTCCCACTAGCAGTGATTGTGTCTCACTGGACAATAGTTGTGTACTACTTGGCAGCAGTTGTGATCTATTGAATGGCATTATAGTATTTGTGTGCTACTAGATGATTTTCATAGAGATTACCATATCGCTTGATGTAGCTATGTGTGCTACCGCTTGATCGTAGAGACTGTGCCTGATGATTCGAGCTACCAAAGACATTGTAGCAGCTGTGTACCTACTAGCATATTGCAGAGTAGTTAGTGGATTGTTTTGAGAGAGCTACCAATCCTAGCTAAGATGGAGTGTTGATGTTTTGTTAGCTGTCGAAGGATCTTTCCCTCCTAGATGAGGTTTCTTCGATGCAGAGAAGATTCCGGAAGCAGGAGATCCATTGGACAAATATTAAAATACCCTAGAAGAGAAGTCATCCCATAAGAATAAAGTAATAATGAAAAGACACATGTCCAAAGAAGAAGTCGACCCAATCTAATGGCTAGGAAGACTATAAATAGAGGACTTCTTGGGTTATTTGTTTACTCACTCACACTCTCCCAGCTACACAGAAGCAAGGTGTAAGTTTGGAGGAGGTGACGCAGTAGCTGCAGTTGCACAAATTATTCTTGTTCAATCTTTTGGTATCTCTCTCTTGTGCACTACTCCTTGAGGAGGTGCACTACCTTTGTATGGTGTTGTTGCTGCAGCTGGGGTGGTATTTCTGGTTGAGCTAACACTTGTGCTAGGGTTTATCTGATTGGACTTGCTTTTTGAACATAATCTATCTAAGAAAGGTTGTTGGGTTTTTCCCCCATTTGGGGTTTTCCCAGGATAAATCTCTTGTGTACTTTGTCTACTATTTATTTTGTTGCTATGGTATAATTTCTAATGTTAACTAAGTTAAAGAACACTACTGCTCTATAAGTAAAGGAAAATATAACAATTCAAGGGTTGGAACTAAGGAGAGCGACCCCTTGGAGGAGGAGGATGAGGAAACACACCATGGTGAAACATGATTCTTTGTCATACATTGTTGCAAACAATCAAGACAACACCTCGATGGACTTATTTTTTATTGGTCATCTACTTTTTTTCACAATAACGGTTTTTTATATTATCAAAATTGTTGTAGCCAAACCCATTCAATGTTTGTATAGAACCAAAAAAGGAGCATGTCTTGTTTCCATAGCCAAAAGGAGAACATCAATTAAAACACTTAACTAGTGTAGTAAATCTATTATGCTTAAAAGTTTACAAGTGTAAACCTAAAAAATTGTTTCAACAGTAAAACTATTCGACAAAACATAGAGAAACTAATAATAAGGCCCATGATAGGCACCAACAACATAATCCATCTAGATTTCCAATCTTCCATCTTCACCCCCAAAAGGGTTATTTGAGCGGTCGAGCAAAGCAGTTATTGTAGAGTCCTTAGAGTCTTCTGGTAGGTCGAGCACAAAAGGGAGGTTGATATGAGCCAAGATGCTCGCCACCAAGTCAAAAAGAGCATCCAATGAAGCTGAGAAATCCAAGTGTCTTCCTTGCAATAGGATCAAAGTAGCACGAGATCCCTTCCCCTAGTCTTAGAGACCTGGGAGATGATTCCCAACCTCTAGAGCATTTTAGTCTTTGACTTTGTTTTCCACTAAGCTTTTCCAGTCCATTGCCTCCATCCAAATAAAAAGATGAGAGGAGGAAAACAAATGGGGGTATTTAATCCCCCTTTCCCTCTTCATGTGATCGACATGACAAGTGGGCAAGGGAGGCCCCCTACCTTAGATGCCTACGACAATATCCTCCTTTGGCTTTAAATCCTTGCACTTGAGTGTAACCATGATTGAGGAAGGGGGAGCGAGGATGGTCTTGTCCCCTTACTATCACTCAAAACAAACACACTTTTGTGCAAGGTAGCTCTACTGTTTCCCATTTTATTGGTCTCTCTCTTAAGCTCTCTCTTGACTTGGAAGTAGGATACAGATTGGAATCTCCAAGCCAAAGAGATTGCCCCCTGTGTTATTTTATCTACTTGCGGTTCTTTTAAGTGAATTCGAATTGTTGAATCCCCTATGATGGTTGCTTTATGTATTCTATGGTCTAAAAGCACGATAATCCCTTGGAGAGTTGCTAGGGCCTCTGCCTCATTGTTAGAAGCAAAGCCAAGACCCCAAACTATCTCTAATACTTTATGTCCATAGAGATCAACATGTTTTAAAAATCTTTTTAAGAATCACCAAGGAAATAATAGAATTTTTTTGGAAATAAAGTTGCAAGGCATACTCAAAGCTCTAACTTTGTATAATGTAATGGCCCAGAGGTATCATTGGAAATTGTATCTTGTCACCTATAATATAATTTTGATTGTAAACAATATGATAATAATAATGAAGTTGGTAAATGATTTCGTAATTAGGTTGATAGGTGTACTTTACTAATCCAATTTCATGTGAGTTTATCGATATTTTTAATATCATAAAACTTATCAATGACACATATTACTTCCATCGTCAACAACATAAATAAGGGCCCATATTTTGTGACAGTTACACTGCACAGCTGAAGAAATGGTTCATTACAAAAACAAAAACAAAACAAAAAAAAAATTAATGATTTGGGTTAGCTTCCGTATGTGTTTCCAACATAGAAAGTTTCAATGTCCAATGTCATTTTTGTTTCTTGCTTGTCCTTTCAATTTTCGCTTTCAGTGCTTGATATATCAAACACATTTTGTTGTTCTGCTAATGCTTGTATATGATTGGCTTCCTCTATCAATCACAATTTTGCAATCAGATTCCCCAATTTTAACTAGTTTGACCCCCTGCATCTACTTTGCAACTCATTGGATGTGTACAAGTAGAAATAGTCCATTACAAAATATGTTAATGCTTTGGGTTAACTTCCATTTGCATTTCCATCATGGGAATGTTCAATTTCCAATGCAATTTCTATTTCTTGCTAGTCTTTTTAATTTCCACTTTCAATGCTTGATATATCAAACAAATATTGTGGTTATGCTAATGCTTGTAGATTATTTCGCTTCTTCTGTCAATCACAATCTTGCAATTAGAATCCCCAAGTTTAAGAACCAATTTGATTGCCTACATCTACTTTGCAACTAAGTGGACTTGCACAATAATTGTCAGTCAATCCCATCAAATCACAAATGTAATCAACCCCTCAATTTCTAACAATTTCTCAAACATTAGGGTAAAGGGGGATGCCTTATTCAAACAAAGAAACCTCACTTTTATGGTGCAAGCACGCTAGATTTGATCAAACGCTGCAATTCATTCCTTAAAATACATTCCGCCACATGAAATTATTCATACAATCTTCAACTTTCTTTATACATGATTACTGCATATAAGTGAGATAAATTTGACCTTTAATGCCCCACATAATTAAATTGAATTTGATTTGAAGTTCAATATTTGAATCTTATATTCAAGGAACGAGTTAAATAATTACTTTGAAACGATCTCGATAGTGGGTTGGTTATATTGAGTAAAACAAATCAAACTTGTAGAGCACTACCAATGTTGAAACTTGATTTCACTTTTTAAGTACAATGTAGTGTTATTTCCTATTTTTATGGATATGTTTAGGTCGCAAAAGATTTCATTAACAATTGTAAGTGTACTCCAGATGACTATTGTCAGATAACTTTCAGACTTCTACTTGCTAGAAACAGTGCTGAAATTTGGTGTTCACCCTTGCCAATCAAACAAAATATTCCTTATGTTCCAATAATTTTCACTGCCCTTTAATTGACATTAGCATAAATTAATACCCTGTCAATTTTAAGTTAAAAAAATTCATGACCACAAAATGCTATTATATTTGAGGACTTTATAATCAGATCATCCAAAGAAAACAATATTTAACTTGATAATAAACTCAATTGACTTAATAATAAACACATAGGAAAAATATAGTTTGCTTTGGCCAAATTCCTCCTAGAAGATTACATTCACGTTATATTATCTAAACCCTAGAAAGTTGCAAGTTGTACAAAGTTTCAACATTGTCTTGGTTAATAAATTTAGTTTGCCGATAGAATTTAGATTTAACAGTGTTTAAAGATTGGTTATCTGACATTTACAATCAAAATTAATCAATTCATTCAAAAGAAGAGAAATTCATAGAAAATTAATTGAACTTCGCATTGAGAAGCTCGTTACATATGGCATTATGCATTATCAACATTCCAATGGAACAATGGACTATACCCTTGAAATGTAAACAATCCCTTCGATAACTCGAGAACGTAATCTCTTTTCCCGGGTGGTGATAATGGCTTCGGGATCTAAAATGATTCTTCCTTCATCATCCAATATATGAAGCATAGTTTGTGTCTTTTGTTGTTTCCCCAAGACTCTTTAGACATGATACATGAAAAATATTGTGGATACGACTTTTATCTGATAAATCCAACTGGTAAGCTACGTGACTGATTTTTCTATTTATTTGATATGGTCCATAAAACTTTGGAGCCAATTTATTCTTCCCATGTTTAAGGGATAACTGTTTGTATGGTTGAAGTCTCACAAATACCCATTCTCCTACTTCAAACTCTCTTTCGGTTCGGTTTTGATCAGCTTGTTGCTTCATTCGATTCCTTGCAATTGTTAATTTTTCTTTGAGAATTAGTTTGTTGCTTCATTCGATTCCTTGCAATTGTTAAGTTTTCTTTGAGAATCAGCTTGTTGTTTCATTCGATTCCTTGCAATTGTTAAGTTTTCTTTGAGAATCAACTTGTTGCTTCATTCGATTCCTTGCAATTGTTAAGTTTTCTTTGAGAATCAGCTTGTTGCTTCATTCGATTCCTTGCAATTGTTAAGTTTTCTTTGAGTAATTGAACAATTTTCTGACTTTTGTCTAAATGGTCTTTTACTGACGCGACTTTTATGTGGAGAAGGCCATAAAAGGAGAATTTATTATTAAACACACGCATATATATAAGAATTTATTAAACATTTAAAATTTAAATGTTTAATGAATTCTCATATATATATATATATATATATATATATATATATATATATATATATTTCCATCTAAAATAACTTTCTCCTCCTAACATGGACTCTTGTTTAATATATAAAATAAAAGTTGGCTTATGAAGCCATAAAAGGAGCATATATATATATAGTGGTAAAGCAGTTAGTGAACGGGAAGGAGAGGTTGTAACTTCAAATACTAAGGGTTTCGGGTACAAGGTGCAAAAGGGATTGTTTAAATTTTATGCACCTTGTCCCCGAAACCCCAATATTTGAAGTTTCAACTTCTCCTTCCTCCCACTCATGAAGTGCTTTAAACCATCAACATTACAGGTTAAAAGACTACCTACATGTCATTTTCTCTTTATAGGGATATCCTATGAACCAACTCATATATATATATATATATATATATATATATATATATATATATATGAGTTGGTTCATAGGATATCCCTATAAAGAGAAAATGACATGTAGGTAGTCTTTTAACCTGTAATGTTGATGGTATATATATATATATGAGTTGGTTCATAGGATATCCCTATAAAGAGAAAATGACATGTAGGTAGTCTTTTAACCTGTAATGTTGATGGTTTCCTCTCCACAACTATACGTAAAAAACGTTCAAAATAGGTAAAAAATGTTCAAATCGAATGTAAAATTTCAGCACTGGCTGGAAAAAGAGTGTTTTCAAGAAGGTTTTTGAAAACACTTCCCAAGGAAAAGCATATCTGCTGTAGGTGTTTGTTCCGAGGGGAATCTCTGCTGGTTATTAGCAGCAGCATGAGGGCCCCTTCCTTGGGGAGAATTCCATCCTAATAGAGACTCTTTAAACCTGTTTCAGCATCTGTTCATAGCTAACCTCCCTGCACATTACCGAGGAAGGTTAATCCTATTTCTGGGCATCAACTGGGCACCTCCCTTTACATTTATTGCTAACGTTCCTAGTACCATAACAGCAGATTTTTCAACAGCAGCAGGGCACTCCACTTACAGGAATTACATTCCTATTTCTGGGACCCAACTGCATTAATTAACAAACACAAGGAGGGCGCTGATTTTGAGGACACTTTCAGACCTATTATCAGCATTCACACCAGCTGTTGGGCCCATCATTAAATGATATATTTTAGACCTGTCAGCACACTACATTGAGCAGATTTTGTGCAGACTTATGACAGAAAGGAGGGTGACCCCAATGGAGTTACAAGGCTATTTTTGGGCCTGTTTACTCATTTACTACAGCAATAAAGAGGGAGCAGCATATGACAGCAGTTCTGCTAGCAGTCAGGACACAGATTTCAAGGGAGAATGACAGTGATTTGAGAGCAGACTTCAAGGAGATTTGACACCCATTTGACAGTGCATTCAAATATTTATGACAGCAGTTAGGGCACACCATACTTGTTGTTTTGTATTGTAACTCTTCCTTGCTCATTCTATAAGAGCGGGAGAGGTGAGTGGGACTTTTTCGTATCAGTTGTCCTTGATCTTTTTCGACCTCTTTCCACACTTCTTCCTCCCCTCTTTTCTTGTCATTCTAGAAACATTGCATGCACCGTAGGAGAGTGATTTTGTATGGGTTTCAAAGGGTTGATCAATAGACATCTCTTTTGTCTGTCATAATTAATCTTCTATCTGATATTGCCTGATCAATTAGATAGCTTTCCAGTTTGCTAATGTTTCTTCAAGGAAATCCTCTGCACTGATTAGAGTGAAGTGCATCCCCTGCCCAATTTATTTTCTCCCCTTTTTGACTCCATAGCCCATTGAACTTCAAGCACCAGCCACTTTTAACTTCAGTTGTCTGAAATTTTAGTTCCAAGTTTCTTAGGGATACCCCCTTGGAGCTAGAATGAACTAGACCAAAGAGAGAGAAAGTTAACTGTGGTGACAATGGGCTAGCTTTCTACCTGTTGCACCAAAATTATCCTTGTTGATTTTGTGGCAGGTCACTGCAGACAATTTCAAGCACTAACAAATATATTAAATTATAACAATTTTTTTCTTCACATCAATCATAGATCTCATACATATATCAGAAATTTATAAACTTTAAAGCCTTCGCCTTTTATCAATGGATGAACCATACACATTTCCCTGTATAATGGTGCCAATGCCCTGAAATCATCAAGGTGCTTGCTTGACTCCAACAATTTACTCATTAAGCAATTATGCATCTTCAATACAAAAAGAAGCAACCAGAAAAAACCTGGGCACTTCGCATTTTTTATTGTATACATCATAAACATACCTATTAATTTCTACCATAATAGAATCTAGGGTTTTCTCCCTTCTCTCCTGCTTGATATTAATCCATACTTTGATACGCTTCTCTGATTTCTTATCGCATGGGAGAAAAATCAAATTGCAGTGGTTAACCGTTAACTAGAATACACAGCTTAACGATACTTCTACATTTGATGCATATACATAATTTGCTGGTGCAATATTCATTGTTCTCTTTGTGGCTCAAATTCAAGCCAGCTCCAGTTTGCATAGCATTCCGCTCCATCACGAAACGTGTCTGCATCCTCCAGAAATGATTCTCTTCTAGGCATACCCAGCACAGGATTCAATTTCTGCCTATATGCTGCTGCCATCTGTTCTGCTTCATCGAACACTTTCTGCAAAAGCAACAAAGGACCCAAGCAATACAGGAGGCTTGGCTATAAGTTGATTTGCATCTAGGGACCATAACCAAATAATAACCTTTGAAGTGGCAAATTATACAACAAAGAATTGATATATCAAATTTAAGACTGCAAAAACATTGCCAGCTAGAGCTTCAAAGTTCATATATATATATATATATATATATATGAAACTTCGAAGCACTATTTTCTTCAAATAATCTTCTAACAAAATTAGTTGTGAGCTGTGAGTCTATACCTGTTTATTGAAGAGAATCAATCCTTCCACACACTCCAAGTCTGCCGTGCTGACATCCAAAGCATTAAATATATAAGTAATGCATTGATGTGATATTTTTCTCCTAACTGAATCTTATGTAATGCATTATGCAACATATTAAAAGCATCAGAAAGATGATAGAGATCGGTTCTCCAGAACACTTTGTTAGCTTATATGATATTTTTCAAAAAGTTTGGCCTGTCTGTTTTGTCAAAAGAGAGAAATTTGTTTCAAGAAACTCAAGAGCCTCATTTATTAATAAATACAGAATAAACAATTAGGGATTACACAACAAATTTAATATGCAAGATATGTAATCGTGCGAACATTCAAACCTTATTAGTCATTTTTATGCTTGCATCTAATATGCTGCGGGATTGCCAATTTATTATAGTGTAATTCGGGTACACAATATCAGAACGAAAACTGGGGTCCGGCATCAATCTCAAATATTGAAGAGGCTGTGTCCCAGCCTCAACTTTCTATGTGCCTTTTAACCACATTTCCTTCAGGGACATGTTCCTATAAATATGTTTGTTTTCCTATACTTCCCCAAGGCATGAAAAAAGGCCAGTGTCTGCACAATTGCATTAACAAAGTGAAAATGAAATATAAGCAAATGTAAAAGCCCAAGTTCTAAGTTTCTAACAGCCAAAGGAGTAGAAACTCTTATTGTCATAAACAGCTATATTTATCATAAAAAATCCTACAAAAGTGCACTTTTCTACTAAACAACATTACAATTTACCTGTCCTACTGAGTATCCACAGAAAAGCCTACCGTACTGATGAGTGGGAAAAACAAAAGACTGGTGACATCAAAAGAGAAAACCTATGATATAAACCATACCGTTTCTAAATGGCAAGAAAGAAATTCTGCCAATAAAACTAAAAAACTAAATGTGAACCTCTTTATCCAGGGAGGATTTGGTTTATCTCAATGGCAGCCAGATCTCTAGTAAGCCACAAAGATATAATGTGGAAAAACCATTTCATATGCTAGCACATGTTAGAATATGTAGTGCCCATTTTAGATAGATGCCATATTTTTGTTTCTCTAAAGGGATGCTTTGACAAGCTAGATATGAAAAATCACATGCAACTCCACATGCACGAAACAAACCAGCCCACAAGGGTCAAACCACATAGAAACCAACTTGCTTAGACAAACCAACCCACAAAAGGTAATGCTTAAGCGCATGCCCTCAAGGAGATTGGAACCTTGGTGGGCAGCCTGACAAGCCACTGCCCTCGCCACTGAATCACAAAGTTATCCCTGAGATTTGAGGGGTCTCTGAATCTCTCCAACCATGCCCAAAAACTAATTCCCATCCCCGAATCATTGTGAAACTTGGCTCAAACCCTAAATTTGTGACATTACATCAATCATGGCGAAGATTTTAATCATTGTCATTGCCTTTGTACTCTTCTTTTTGTATTTTTCCATCTCTTGGGATTTAAAAATAAACAGGCCCCTGTGCATCCCCATTAGTAATGCCCCTCGAATTTTTTATTGATAAGAAATTCTCCATATGGTTTTTCCATGCATGGAAATTTATACCATCAAAAAGAAATAAAAGTGAAGCCATTTTTTAGATAACTTCAAGCCCAAAAAAAAATGGTTCAAGAAAAACTTTACCTGCAAGCCCTTAGCCTTATTTTTTCATTTAAAGCTGCTCTCTTAACACCTTGAACAAGTTTAAACACCCTTCACAAAAGCACTTTTTCCTCACATATGACCACCTTATTGGGCAATTTGGACACCAAACCACTTTTCTTATAAACAGGTCAAACACTTCTTACATGACGCATGTGGGATTTCAAAAGGAGGAACTCAAAAATAATAATAATAATATCCAAGTTAATTAAACCTCTTCAAACATTGAAGTAATTTACCCGCACCCATTTTGCAACCATACATCACAATACATCGTGGCATGCAGCATCATTCAATTTGACTGCAAATTCAGGTCACGTTTAGGTGCAGATCTATAACATCACACCATAGGTGTCTATCATACAGTGTTTCTGCATGCAATCACAAGATACTGGTTGCCCTTCATGCTACAATCTCACAAACATCTCCCTTAAACGTTTACAGATTTCTCAGTTGTTTCTAATGACACCCTCAGATATCAGGTTTCCCCCCAATGTTTACACTGTTGAGATTCATAAGAGAGAGATGATCGAATGGAACCAATCAGCAAACCGTAAATCCTGCAATAAACAAAGATAAAAACAGCACTAGGACATCACAACGTAAAACCCATAACAGGTGCACCCTCAAGAGAAATCACCCTGTTATCGCACGGTTTGTAGGAGAGGTCCAAGAGCTTGAGTCAGGGCTTGAAACTGGCGTAACAGGAGCTTCCCCACCCACTGTCACCTCGATGGGGAGCTCTTTCTATTTAGGAGGGCAAGTCCAAGGGAGACGTCCCTAAGGCAATCTGGATTTAAAGAAGGGTTAAAGGATAAAAGGCCAAGACTAAGGTTCCCTTTCACAGATTGCTGCCCAAGAAGAGATAGTCAAGATGAAGTCTTCCACTGACAATGCACCTGTTTGCGAGACAAAACAAAGAAGACTAGAACGTGCTTACAGTGGATTAGTACTTCATAAAACCAATGACTATCTTCAATAGATATATATGAGCAATGGATTAATGCTATTATTGACGAAGTCAATGATAGCTTAAGCAAAGAACAAAAGGCTCAATCAACTTCTTCAATAAAGCAATAGACAATAGCATTCAATGTGTGCAATTAAACCATGT
>JASDQU010101017.1:269134-292724 GCA_032191745.1 Picea mariana
GAGGGTTATAATGATCAAATATGACACATACCATGATACCTCGGACCAATTACCTCATGGAGCAAGAGCCCTCTTTGATGCAAGCCCAGGCCGGTAGTGATGGAGGCTGGTACTGCTGACAGGACAAAGCTGGCTGAGAAGAAGAAAATGGGTCCTCCAGGACCATGCTCAAGTCACTCCTGCTCTCGGTACTCCATGTCTAGGACCATGTGGGCCTCGAGACATGATCTCCTAGTTATCCCTAGATATCGGGGATAACACACCCAAGAACAATAGAGCTGAACCATAAGTGCACTGGAGAGAGAATATCACAATCATAGAAGAAGAGAGCGCAACACTAGATATGGTGCCCATTGGCTAAAGAATAAATCATTTGTGTAAAGAGACCAATAGCTCAAGATGATGTGACAAATAAGAGATGAGTTGTGTATTTATACACAACTCAAGGGGTAAGGCACTTTCCCAAGACAGGTTATGGGCCCACTTTGATGACTAGGTCGGCCTTAACCACCTAGGAATATAATAAATGGGTGTTGACTAGTTTGGCTTCAATCCAAACCTAAAAACATAATAATACACAATAATAATGATTACAAAGTGAGGTCGGGCTTGGCGTCAAGTAACTCTTACACCATTATCTCAACATCTTCCCTTAAGTTGAGTAGGAAGCCATGGAGAAGAATGATAATGAGAGAGTGGATTGTTAGAATGTGCTCGTTTTACCATAGACAATATCACTATTGTCACCCAACCATAGGCCGAAGCCACCCTCCAAGCACCTTGACCTTGACAGAGAGAAGAATCCTGGTAGCAATCCAATAGCCAAGCAAGGCTAATGCACCAAGCAAGAAGTAACCAAAGTTGATCAGAGAGTCCAACCCAAAAAGATAGAAGCAATAGGCTTCAGAACTGGCGGCAGCACCTTCTCCAGAACTTGCGCACAAGACTGCCAGATTGTAGTGCGCACAAGTGCCTTTCTGCAATTCTAAGAAGTGTGTGTCAAATGAAGACTGGCGCCCTGTATTTATACTAATCCTGGCAGACTGCCTAGGCCGACTTCTCATTCGGGGTACTAATTAATTCATATTAATTATCTCTCTCAGCCGACATCTCTTCTAGGGTTACGTTCACTTCTTTTCTTTCTTCCAAAATATTCTAATCTTGTCAAAGGTCACAATGGAGGTTGATACCTCCCAAAGCTACCATAATATCAACACTCCCTCCTAGCTAGGGAGGTATAACCGATAATGGTCTTGAGCACAAATAGACCATTCAACTGGTAGCATCACGAGCACCGTCATTATTATCCAACTGGATAATCTCCATGACAACTGATAGAACACAACTTTGTTTATCCATAGTAGTACACAACTACTCAAACCGTGACACATAGTCACAAACAGTGGAACATATCCACCACAGTAGCATATCTCTACTGTCTGGAGACATGCAGTCTCCATAACAATCATCTGATATCAACCTGCACAGAAAATATTATTATGATATAACATGAATCATCCAGGCCATTCTTTCACTCACATCTGTGAGATCTGAAAGAGCATCTGTCCTCAGAGTAGAACATCAATGATGGGTTATCTGGACTATTCTTCTCAAGCAAGGAAGAATAGTTGTCCTAATTTCTGAGCCTGGACCATTCCCCACCATGGGCCATTCCTCCGGCACTAAACAAAGTGCAACCTGGAGAGAATGAATCTTCCCTAAGGAATGACTGTCCGGACCATTTCCTAAGGAAATGATTGTCCGGAGCATTTCCTAAGGAAATGACTATCTTGCACGAACCTCCAAAACAGACCATTCTTCGAAACTACTCACAACTGTGAGCTTCGAAAGAATGAGTATCCAGCGAGGCGGGCCTGTCTTCTTGAGTAACCCTCAAGAAGAGAGACTGCCCTAGACCATTCCCCATGTTAACCACAATGGGAAATCGCTGTCTATGGTACATCAGCAATCCATCGAACCATTTTCATTACGAAAATGACCGTTCAATCTAGACCATTTTCCGAACTGGAAAATGTCTGTTCGTCAAAAATCTCAAACCACTTTCCGAGCTGGAAAGGAACTGCCCAAGCTGGACCATTTTTCAAACTTGAAAATGACTGTCCTCAATTCAATAATATGTCAGTGCTCCCTCCCAACCTGGAGAGTCATTTCTTCCCTTTCAACTAAGGGAGTTATTTCCACAATCCCCAATTTGTCTTGGAAATATGCAAACTTTATTCTGGACATAGGCTTTGTCAGGATATTTGTTGTCTGCTCATCTGTGGGGATATACTGGAGCTTTACTTCTCCTTCTTGGACTTTATCTCGAATAAAGTAGTATTTGATCTCAATATGTTTCGACCATTCATGAAACACTAGGTGTTATGATAGCCTTATACAACTCTAATTGTCACAGTGTATTATGGTCGAATCTGGAACCTGATCAAATAAATCGGAGATTAGCTTTCTCAGCCATATTGCTTCTGTGCATGCCTCACATGCTGCGATATATTATGCTTTTGTTGTGCTGAGTGCGACAGACTTCTGTTTCCTGCTGCCCCAAGATATCATAGCGGAGCCCAAGCTGAAACACATCCCTGAAGTACTCTTTCTGTCTTCTGCACTTCCTGCCCAATCTGAATCTGTGAATCCATGAAGCTGTATATCATTGGATGCAGTATATCTTAAACCATAGTTTAGTGTTCCACGAATATATCTTAGAACATGCTTTGCAGCTGTCCAATGCTCATGTCTAGGTTCTGTTGACCGCCCATTTAGCACCAGTGGTCAACTCATGTGCCATGAAGAGATGCATCGTCAGATGCCCATGTTGTCGAAGACTTTTGGTTCTACAGGTTGTGTTTGACCAAGCACTTATTTTTGTAATTGGAATTTTTGCACCCCTGCGTGGGTTAATAATGTAATAGGTCTACATGAGTCATGTCTAGGTCAGTTACCTTGGGATCGGTTCACTGGGGGAGTTCCTTTCACCGAGGGTTTTTTATCCTCAGGTTATCAGTTGGGCTTTTCAACCTTACTGATTTCCCTTGAGTTTTTCCCTCACACTTGCAACAAGTCCTCCAAAGTGGTGAACGACGTTCTAGTGGGCTTATGTTTTGGTAACTATATAGGGAAATCGTTGTAAATGACCATGCAAGACATCTTAGAAAGTTTCGCGGAATTTCGTCGAGTCTAGATTAGTTTTTTTTTAATTAATTAATTTTTAATTAAATTTCCCTAAGTTTGGAGGTTTAATTATTTAATTAATTAATTGTTTTTGAGCAAAAATTGTAAAAACTGGATCCTTGGACTTTTGATAGATGTATTTGTGCTCAAAAGAAATGGAATAGCACCCCATACATCCATGGACCAAGTTTCAGCTCAGTCGGACAACTTTAGCCATGGGTTAGTCCACCCGGAGTGTCAGTCAGTCTAAAACAACAATTTTAATTGCTAAAGTCCAAACATGGAAAAAATGTAAAATTGTAATAATGAGTTTAGAGGATGTAAAATGATGGAATAAAGGTTAGAGAGAGCCTCCCTAAGCATAACATGACCCTCCCAACCTTTTCCAACCTATTCTAACCCCTTACCCACCTTCTACACTCAAAAATCACGCCCCCCTAGGGGGATTGACGTTTTTCCTTGGTGGGGGTTGTTGTGACTTATTTGGGGACCCCTCTCATGAGTTATGACTCCCTTTAACCCCCACATCACCTCCTAGGGTGATCCCACTCCTTTTTTCTCATTAATCCCCCTCCATTCCTTCATTTTCACCCTTTTTTTGCCCCCTCCAAGAGGAGTTACGCCCCCCTTTTCTAGAAACTCCACAAATGAATTTTTAAAAATTATTTGAGACCTCTCACCTTCCTTGGCATCAATCCCAAGGCCTCCCACACCTCTTTGCTTGATCCCAACACCTCCTACATTTTTCTACACCCTAGATCTAGCTTTCAAACCCTGGATGGTGCACCCTAGCCTTGAGATCTACTCATTTGCTTGGTGGTGGACACTTGGCTTAGATCCAAGAGAGGTAGGTTTGCCTCTCCAAGTATAAATAGATCTCATTTCTCACTCCCAACTCACCATATCTTGAGCTATTGTTATGCTACTTGATTTTTCTCTCTCTCTCTCTAGTCATTCATTCCATTTCATTTTCATTCTATGCTCTAGGGTTTTGGAGTATTTCTCTCCAAGACTATTTTTCTTGAGTAATATAATTTTGGAGAAGCTTTGGAGGACAACAAGAAGAGTAAAGCGTATGCTTATTGTTCTTATGCATGGGAGGTAACTCTGTTTTGATATTTTTAAGTACTTGCAACACTAGATCTTAGGTAAAGTGTTATCTAAGTAGATTTAATAGAGCGTATGCCTATTGGTTTATATATCTTGATGTATTTGGGTAAATAGAAGTGTCATTTAATTGCAATACATCAACATATTGTCTATTATATGCATGTTGTTTGAAGAGATCTTGCAGGTTCACCTCTAGGGTTTCATTGGGAACTCCTTCTAGGAGAAGGGTCACTTGAAGCTCTCACATACTCCAACTCTCTAGATCTATTGCTCCTCTCCTAATATTGTTGTTCATTCATGTCATTTTCAGCGAGCATATAATTGTTTAAGTAGGACAAAAATTATATCAAATATATCTTTGACTTGTGGAAAGTTCTTGCCCCTAAAAAGGCAACAGTTTCCTTAACTTTTCTTGGTTGTGTGTAGCCATCCTAGCAAGCAAAGCTTGCTATTTTTGTAGGTATATCAGATCTGGTTGGAGGCTCTTGGCTGCCCCAAAGAGACACACACAACACTTCAAGACCCCTTTGGGGGATTTGGTAGCTATTTCTAACCCTCCCCTTCATTTTCTAGCTTAGTAGTGCACTATTTCTTCTCTTTTTGCTTGATTGTTTGAGCTCATAGTGTAAGAGGGGAAGTGGTACGGCCTCCCCTCTTCTATGAGCCTTTGGGTAGGTAGGACGTAGGCTAGATCTAGCATTTTTCATTTCTTTTGAGTTTCTTTCTAGCTTGGCCGCTAGGTTTTGAAGGTGTGGGCACCTTCACAACCTAGGCCGTGGGGTTTGCTTGCTTGTTGGTAGATTAGATTGTAGCTTAGTTTACTTTCTTGCTTCCCCTTTCATGGTTTTCCCTAATAACTAAGATCTCAAAGAAACTTAACTTAACTAAGCAAATATAACTTAATAACCTACCTAGTTGGGAGAGGAATACCCCAAAGAGGTAAGGCTAAGTGTTAATGCTTTACTTTCGATGTGATGTGATGTGATCTAATGTTTAATATGTTCTTAATGCTTATGTTCTAGATCTATCTCATTATCTTAAGCCTATTGGGAAACACACTTAAAATATTCTAACTAGATCTTTCTTATGCACATGGTTTAATCTTTAAATGCTTTATATCTTTTAAGTGCTTAACAAGTAATTGGTTCATTGGTTTATTGTTTACATCTATTGGAAGCCACTTACTTGGGCTTGGAATATGTTGAATGGTTAAGTAGGCAAACACATAAATTTTCTTTTATCTCTTTAAGGCAAGTTGTTCTTGCCATAGATCTCTTGTTTCTAAGCAAACTTCTATTGTGCATGTGATAGCATATTTAATTCTTTCAGCCATCTCTTATTTTGCTTTACATGTGTTGACATTACTCAATGGTTTAAGCCTAAGCAACACACTAATAAAGCTAATAACAGTTTCGGCCATATCACTAAATTGCACCTAAAAAGTGCTTTAAAATCTTCTAAACACTCTAAAAATCACCTAAAAGTCTACCCAATAATTATATATACTTAATAGACTACTTTAGGGTACCTTAGACCACCATCTTCACCATCTAAAACGGGGCTTGAGGAAAACAACGGAGGGTAGTGGTAGGGGACTGCCTTGTGGCGCACTAGGTGTGTGTCCTCTCCGGGAAGTACTCTTGTTATGCGCTGACTGATTCTGCTAGGGTTGGCCTCGTTGCCATACTATCTTGAGCATCCAGCAATTATTTGGCAATAGGAGGAGGAGGCTTTGGTGAAAGCTAATAAAACTTGTTAAATCTTAAGAAAAGCCTAGCTATTAAACCCTAGACCTAATCTAATAAAACACTTGGGGGTTTAATAAATTGTGAGTGTAGGTCTTCTTTAACAATCTTCATAACAGTTGTGCTTAATTCTTCTAAATCTTTGGAATTTGTTATTGAAGTAATGTGTTGATGATGATCTCGTATATGTGGTGATATGCTTTGATGCTTTAATCTTTTGTATCCTGCACACATATAAGATAAACGTGGTTAGTTTGCTTTGTATAATTTGTATCTTAGAATTCTTTATTGTAATTAATTGTACATGGTATTCTTTTATTGAATTATTCTTTTGTAAAATTGTAACTGGTAATCTTTTGTAATAAACAACCCTTGAACATAGTTGACCCCTTGCCCAATTTCTAGGTACTAGTCTTAGTTGACCTAGGGAAAGGGCTTGTTTTTCATGCTAACCCTTGCATCTTGCATGGTTGCCTTAGCATCTTAGAATTAGAATCCCCTCTAACCTTAACAAACTAAAATTAACTCCTAGAACCTAACTCTAACACATCTAGTAACTAAGGTCTACCCCCTTTGGCTTCCCTAGGAGTAAGCTTAGACAGAAGAGGTTCCGGTCAAAGTGACAGCGTGGGTTGTGAACCTAGGCATTGTGCTTCCAAGGACACACTAAGTGAGCCGGACTTATCTCACGTTTGCAAGTGTGTATAAGGACGGCAACAGGTTCCACCTAGAACTGACTTAGTGTGTTCACGGCAAAGAAAATGTCTGGTCGAGTATTTACCAAAAACATCAATGACCCAATCAATTGTCGACATAGTGATGGATCTACTGGATCAGAATCTAAATCTCTTACTTTTCTTATATCTGTAGTCATAGGAGTGTCCATGGATTTGCAATCCATCATTCCAAACTTCTGAAGAATCTTTATTGCATACTTTCCTTGTCCAAGGAATACCTCACCACGCTTCTGCCATACTTCTAGTCCCAAGTAATAATGCATGAGACAAAGATCTTTCATATCAAACTCAGAAGCTAGTTCCTTTTTGCACTGGATGATGAGAGACTCTTCACCTGTTAGGAATAGATCGTCAACATATAGTAGTAGAATCACACGCGCATTGTTCATGACTTTGTAGTAAAGATTTGGATCTGCATGACTTTTGGGAAAACCGAGTCTCATTAGATAGCTGTCGATTCTGGCATACCAAGCTCTTGGAGCTTGCTTAAGTCCATATAAATCTTTCTTTAGTCTGCAAACATGAGTGTCTTTGGAATGTACTTCAAACCCTTGAGGTTGTTCAATATATACTTCTTCTTCGATTGCTCCATTGAGGAAAGTTGTTTTTACATCCATCTGATGTAAACTCCATCCCATGGAATCGGCAAGAGATATGATAGCTCTAATGGAAGTATATCTAGCAACCGGAGCAAATGTTTCGTCATAGTCTTCTCCCTCCTTCTGGGAGAACCCCCTAGCTACAAACCTTGCTTTATATTTATCCACACTTCCATCTGCTGCATGTTTGATCTTATATACCCATTTTGAAGTTACCACTGATTTTTCTTTAGGTCTAGGCACAATTTCCCATACATCATTTTTCATGATGGATTGGTGTTCTTCCATCATAGCTTCTTTCCATTGTTTCTTCTGAATTGCCTCTTCAAACGTGGTAGGTTCTTCATCTAGAAGCTTTGTCATATATGCTGCATAGCTTGAGAATCTTTTGGGCTTCTTACTTTTTTTGAAAGTCCCATTTGGGGCCTTGAGTCTTTCTGCTTCTTGTAAGGTAGCTTCAAGCCAAGCTGGTCGTTTCTTGGTCTTAGGTACGATGTCTAAATCAATGGTCTCACATGATTGCATCGGATGATCAAGTTGTTCCTTTTCGTCATTCTGGTTTTCTGTGCTTTCTTCAATAGGATCTTCATACTCTTCTTCTTCTATAGTTTCTTCTATGGATTTCTTGAAAGCCATCTTTTCATTGAAGGTCACGTCTCTGCTGACTTCAATCTTATGTTGTTCCGAGATATAGATTCTATAAGCCTTGGATGATTCGCTATATCCCACGAATATGCCCTTCTTTCCTGAGGGTTCTAATTTATTCCTTTTGTCCTTGGGAATGTGAGAGTAAACAGGACATCCAAAGATTCTTAGGTTTTCCACATTAGGTTTCTTACCTGAAAAGGATTCTTCTGGAGTCATATCCTTTAATATGCGGTGAGGACTTCTGTTCTGGACATATATTGCTGTCATGGCTACTTCTCCCCATAAGAACATGGATAAACCTTGATCGTTTAGTAGTGTCTTCACAGTTTCTTCAATAGATCTGTTCTTCCTTTCCGCTACACCATTTTGTTGAGGATTATGAGGAACAGTCAGCTCCCTCCTAATCCCTATTGATTTACAGAATGCAACGAATTCCTTTGATGTGTATTCTCCTCCATTATCTATTCTTAAGGTCTTGATTTTCTTGTTCGTGAGGTTCTCTATTTCTTCTTTGAATTCTTGAAACTTGTTGAATACTTCGTCCTTTGTCTTCAGAACATATAACCAAGTCTTTCTTGAATAATCATCTATGAAGATTACGTAGTAAAGAGAACCTCGTAGAGATTTGACTAGCATCGGACCGCAAACATCTGAGTGTATTAGATCTAGAATCTCCTTAGATCTATTATTGCTACTTGGGAATGATTTCTTGATATTCTTTCCAAGAGCACATCCTTTGCAAATTCTTTCATGTGTAGACTGCAATTCTGGTATTCCTTCAACCATCTTTTTGAGAAAAGGTAATGCTTGATAGTTAATATGAGCGTACCTTTTGTGCCAAAGTTCATTGGGATTGACTTCATCATGTACAAGAGCTTCTTCATTTTGTTCTAGTAGTCTATATAGATTTCCTTCACAGGTTCCAATAACCCTAGCATTCTCTATGCTGGAGTCTTTATGCCAAGATAACGCTTTTCCATCTACGAAAGCTATTTTGTTTCCTTTGTCTTCTAGGCAGGATATGGATACAAGATTCTTTTCTAAACCAGGTACATATAAGACATTGCTCAAATGAACATTGTTACCTGTTTTCAACTTGACGAAGGCTTGTCCAAATCCTTCGATTGGGTAAGTGATTTTGTCTCCAAGCTCTACCCTGTATGATGTCTTCTTCTCATTTAGATTTGAGAGTCTGGCTTGATCTCCCGTCATATGCCTAGAAGCTCCACTATCAATTATCCACATGTCATCTTCAATCGTTCCTGTGAGTGTTGAGTAGTGTAGATGACTAGTCTTTTCACTCAAGACTTCAGTTGACTGGTAACTGGTCATGCCTTGATCCAAAACTTCAACTTTGACGTTTTTGCCTTCTGAGTGCCAAGAGATGCATTGGACTAAGGCACACTTGAATACCTTCGTCTTGAACGAGATGTTCCATGACAAGGTGTTGGATTGGGGTTTTAGTGTTTCTGCAACTGCTCCTACTAGTAACCCTAGCGACAGTGTCTTGGAAGTTGCTCCTGCTAGTAACCCTAGCGACAGTTCTTCAGCAAGCTTAGTATCCTAATGGCTATGCTTCCTTCCAACGGTTAGACTGAATGAAGGAGGTGTGGGCCCATAACCTGTTAGAATGTTCTTGTTTTACCATAGACAATATCACTATTGTCACCCAACCATAGGCCGAAGCCACCCTCCGAGCACCTTGACCTTGACAAAGAGAAGAATCCTAGTAGCAATCCAATAGCCAAGCAAGGCTAATGCACCAAGCAAGAAGTAACCAAAGTTGATCAGAGAGTCCAACCCAAAAAAATAGAAGTAATAGGCTTCAGAACTGGCGGCAACACCTTCTCCAGAACTTGCGCACAAGACTGCCAGATTGTAGTGCGCACAAGTGCCTTTCTGCAATTCTGAGAAGTGTGTGTCAAATGAAGACTAGCGCCCTGTATTTATACTAATCCTGGCAGACTACCTGGGCCGACTTCTCATTCTGGGTACTAATTAATTCATATTAATTATCTCTCTCAGCCGACATCTCTTCTAGGGTTACTTTCACTTCTTTTCTTTCTTCCGAAATATTCTAATCTTGTCAAAGGTCACAATGGAGGTTGATACCTCCCGAAGCTACCATAATATCAACATGGATTTATAGATACCCAACTCAAATACAAGGTCGGTCGTGCTGAAATACAAGTGTGGGTTTATGGATACCCAATATAAATGAGATTCAGTATATGAGTACTCGACTTGAATATAACTAAGAGTGGGTTTATGAACAATCAAATCGAATACATCTAAGAATGAGAGTGAGTTTATGGATACCCAACTCGAATATCACCAGTGAAAATACCATGGAGAGTGGGTGTATGACTATGGATACCAGCTCGAAAACAACTGAGAGTGAGTTTATGGATACCCACCTTGAATACATCTAACAATGGGTGTATGGATACCCAACTCGAATACTACAAAGAGTGGGTCTATGGATAACCATCTTGAATACATCTATGAGTGGATGTATGGATACCCAACTTGAATACAACTGAGAGTGGGGTATGTGGACACCCAACTCAAATACAACTGAGAGTGGGTTTATATATTCCCAACTCGAATACAACTAAGAGTGAGTTTATGGATACCCAACTTAATATAGGGTCAGTCTAGCCAGAAAAAAAAAAGAGAGATTGTTTATAAATACCGAGCTCAAATACAAATGGGAGTGGGTTTATATGAATACCCAACTCAATATAGGTTGGTCATGGCCAAGATACAATAGTGAGTGTGTTTTTGGATACCCAGCGCAAAATAGGGTTGGCCTTATTCACATCCCCCCTCAATCTAAATAAGAGACCTTGGAGAGAAGGAATTATACCACATCTTCCCCCCTTAACGTTAAGCATGGGCCATATAGTGAAAATGTAACATATAATCCCCCCCTAAACGTCATATCTCTCACAACAACACAGTCCACATGTTGGTGAAGGTGACTTCTATGAGAGGTATAGAGGAAAGATCCATTGAAACATGTTGATTGGAAAAAGGTACAAAGAGTGGCTCAAATTGTCCTTGAAAATGGAGTTGTCGAATGGTACATGCAAAAAGGACCAGCATAATAATGTGGAAAGAAGAGATCCACTTTAATAGGTTGAGACTCATTCATGGAAGAATCATCTATAAAAAATAGTGGGACAAATCAATCGGACCTATGAGTAGAAACTCCATCAAAGAAGGCGAGGAAGCACATAGCTCCCCCTTGTGCAAATGTCACTATGTACCAATAATTGTGAATCATGCTTTGCATCCACAATAAACAAAAGTACCCACTGTAAAACCACCAACTTCTAGAACATAAAGATCATCTCCAAATTTGGCAAGGTCAATAAGGACTTCATCGAAAATAACACTTGTGCTTTCAATCATCTCATGAGTAGAAGGATCATATACACAATATTCCGAAAGATGCACTCACATACTTGATCCAAACATGCTAAAATATGAAACTGATGAAGTCATACCTTGAACATTAGGAGGAAAACTTTTCGCAGGGTATATCCACAAACCCTTGCTCCAAAGAAGGGCAATTATGTGTCCTGCCGAAATATCATAATCAGCACCATTTAACCAGGCAAATATCCACTATAAGTCCATAGGTTCAACAATAAAGAAGAAGCCACCGTAAAGTCTTCGAAAATTCTCCTTTATAGACCCAAGTGAAAGCAAAATACCTGCCTTATCCAAAACAAAAATCTGCAGCACAAGAAGAAAGCATGCTCACCGAAAAAGACGGTTTGAAACCCTGGAACAGTACCAGCAACTTCCAGGAACGAATCTGCAGCAGAGGACAGTACGTTGGCTGAAAAGGGAGGGTTTTATAACATGGGAAGGTACCAAGCTCCAACGACTCCTGGAAAACAGATCTGCAGCAGAAAGCATTTGCTGGCTGAAAAAAAAGGTCTTAAACCCTGAGAAGGTACCAGCAACTCGTGGATGACAGATCTGCAGCAAAACAACTTCAGATCAGCTGCAAAAAAATGATCTGAAGCCCTGGTTCCACAGTCACAAAACAGAAGTGATGCGACCAGCCAAAAAACTCAGATCAGCCACTGAAAAATGGGTAGAAAAGATGCTCAAAAACCCTGATTCTGTAGTCACAAAACAGAAGTGATGCCACCAGCCTAAAGTCTCCAAATCTGCTATTGAAGTGAGCCTTTTATGGAAAAAAATTCTAGGAAGCCCTAAACAAAGAAAAAATCTAAAAAACCTAGATCCACAACCCTTAGGGAAATGCTTATAGAATCTAGACAAAAGTCTTTGGATCAGCCACTGAATAGAGTAAGTGAGGTTCACACCCACTCTGATACCATGTTGAGATTCATAAGAGAGATATTGATCGAATGGAACCAACCAGCAAACCCTAAAACAACAGAACAAGAACCAGAATAATGGTCGACAAAAGCAAAAGAAAGACACCTAAGTATATTTCCCTGATCATAGATCCAACCATGGGCATCTTGCATTTATGCAAAGGAAAAAAATCTTAAATAGATTTAAGAAGAGAAGAAAAAAGATCATGAAAAAAGCAGTTGCAAACAAAGATGCTCCCCGAGGTCCAAACAGGGAAGACTTTAGTAGGAATTAAGAAGCATTCGAGAGAGTTGCATGAGACTTCAGACAAGGGCAGAGCCTTCTTCCTGAAGAATATGTTGTTTTCGATCACAATGGATGAGAATACATCATTGTAGGAGCATTTACTCAAGATCAAGGATATCAAAGAACACTTGTTGGCCATTGGACGAAAAATGGAAGATGAGGACATGGTGGTAATTGTGCTAAAAATCTTACCACATGCTTATGAGCAATTTATTAAGTCCCTGAACATCACCACTACAAATGTTGACCTAAAGTTTGAAGAGTTGTGCAATTAGCTTTTACATAGGAGAGATGGAAGAAACAGTTCAATAGCAACAGTGAGGTATAGGGTACAGAACAAGCCTCTGCAACCAATGTCAAGGGCAAAGGCAAGTGGGCAAAGAAGAAAGGGCAAGGCGACAGTGAGGATGCAACCATGAGTCTGAAGACCATCACATGTCATTACTGTGGCAAGGTGGGCCATATGAAGAAGCACTGCAAAAAGAGGTTGGCTGATCAGAAAACAGCTTTCTATGTGTTATCACAGAATTTGGCACTTGTGCAAAGCCTTCACAAGATGCTAAACTTGTGTAATAATTGGAAGTAGATGCCACTATCACCTAGGCAAGTACTTCCCTCGTTTTAGTGAAGGACGGGTCGAACACAAGGGAGGATTCTCTGATGACCTCAAGGGATCCTATAGCAAGATTAGCCAAGCCTATGGCTCCCTATCTTGGTCACCTCAAAAGGATAGGCTAGGTCTAGGAAAGTGTGAAAGGTTAGGAGGAGTTTGGTCAAGATAATTGGTTGACATGTGTGGGATAGGTTTACCAATGCATACAATGACAATTACCAAGTCCAAACACATAAACAATCACCTTTAGAACACTAGCTATCAAGCAAAAGGGGCTGTTGTAGTAAATTTGCAGCAGTGAACAATGTTACATCAGCACTAGTACAATAGATAATCATGCTAAAACATCAAAATAATCCTCATTATTCCCGTCTTAACTTTCTTTCTTTATTATTGACCAGCAGCAATCTACCTCTAGGCCTTTAGCCCCTTCTTCTCATAAGAGAATGAGGTACATGCCTTTTTGGAGTACATGTAACCACCATTACCCAAAAGGTGGGTAAATGGAAAGATCAAGGATGGAAAAGTGGTAAGTCTGATCGGGAATGGTACGCTACCCCTTTCAAGGAACCACCAGTAGTACCCCTTTTCCCCAAGAGTGACAACACGAGACTAGGATGCCTAGGATGGCCACCAAGGTGAAACAAGGCAAAAAGCATAACTTTTGAGCTTATGATTCATTATCCAACTTCGACCTATGATCATTACTCAAATGCCCAATGTATTAAATATGACACTTTAGATGAAATAAGGACTAAGGTACCTCATAATGTGCCAGAACACCATCTCCCAATGAGCCTTGTTGATTGAGTGTGACGAGCTATGCTGATGAAAAGAGATATCTGAGGGGGGTTGTTGGGCTTCTCTCTGTGGACGGTGATGATCATCACTATCGTTGGGATCACTATCTTCACTATGGGCCATGAGACATGATCTCCTCTAGTTACCCCTAGGTGAGAGGGGGTAACACTATGCATTCATGGCAAAGAGACAAGCGAATGAGCCGAAGTCATCTACTTGGTACAGAGATAGAGATGCATCACGACACTTCACCAATAGGCAGGATTAGTTCACGTAGTACATTGCTTGTTCCTCTAAGGGTTCAGTGATCTTCGGTGGTGGGGATGAGTTCACAGTAATAGGAAAAGGGAATGTGAAGATTTCATTTGGAGGGAAAATGTTGATTTCTCTCAATATGTACTATGTGCCAAGAATTGAGATCAATCTACTCTCAGTTAGTCAAATTATGTGGCACTACCCTCATCCAAATTTCAACTTTAGCAATCACAAATGTGACATAATTGACAAGGAAACTAAGAAAACTATTTCTCTTGCCGTGGAAGATCATGGACTGCTCACACTGGTTGACGTTGTGTTATCCCCATTTTGTGGATAACTAAGGAGATGATGTCTCAAGGCCCTCAGGTTGCAAATATGGAGTGTCGAGATACTACATGACCAGCAGTCCCCTTTGCACAGATGGAAAACCCACTCACCACCACAGATGGTCATAGGTTTACAGATGGCATCCACCACACCAGTTGGCTTCTGGAAGGCAGTGGGCCTTGCTCCATGAGGTACAAGTCAGTATTATGGTGAGCATCATTTCAATATCTAAGCCATTTGATTATGTTGTATCTTAGATTGCTCTAGATTTCATGATATGTGCTTGGACATTATGCCTTTTTCCCTGCTTCACCTTGGTGGTTGACATTGTGCCCTAGTAAGTGGTTTTCTTTGGGAATGGGTTTGCTACTGGGAAATCCCTTAATGAGCCATCGTACCGTTCCCGACCATACTTACCATTTTCCATTATTATTCCCCTCCATTTCCTTATCTCGTGGGATTTTAGGGTATATTGACCCAAGAAGGGGTTGTCCCTCATTCTATGGGAAGAAGGGGCTAAAGGTCCAGAGGTGTTGGTGTTGCGTAAAGGATAAAAGCCTTATATAAACCTTCTAGATGCTTCGCCCAGGGATCACCCAAGAAAACAATGAAACGCTTAGCTTTGAATAAAAGGGACCCACAATATAATACAGATTGCTTAAAAGGTTAGTTGAAGGATAGGAGGTCTCATCACGAGCCGACCTATCACGTCCATGGATATCTAGTGGTATGACATTGTCATCATCTGGTCACCAAACCAAGGCAATGACTCTCAGTTGCATGGCTGAGAGAAAGGGGGTCTGATCACGAGCCAGCCTTCTCATTTCCATTAGGTATTTGTGGGTGACATTGCCACCACCTGGTCACCACGCCAGGGCAGTGACATTCAATCTCTCCTTATGCTATTATGAAAGAAAATATAAAGAAAGAAAGATATAAGGCAAATGATGGGCTTGGAAAAAGTGCATTGAGGGCAAAGGTACCATGCACCCTCTACAAAGGCACCCATGAATGAGACACTACGACCCCTAGTATGTCATGAGCCCTATGCCCATTAAGTCTTGACCCCATCCACCTCATACACTTTACATGGCTTAGAGAGGGACCTCTTGGAAGCTCTCCTTGACCTAGGGAAAGATCTACCCAATGGGACACCTCGTCAACCCTCCCATACTTAAGCTTGACAAGTCGCATAGTGTCTTTGAGCTGTTAATTGTTTGATATAATGATCTTTGATGCACATGCTTAGATGGCTTATTTATTGATTGGATTCACTTATCATGATGTTATGACTTGAGATCCTTGGAGGGTGTGTTCATTTGTCTTTGCAGGACCTAGCTGGTGGACAGTTTTGGGAGAACAAGCCTAGCTTGGGCTTCCATGGGGCTACAAGCCCACGGGTTGGATATTAGGGGTTCGCATGCCAGATGAGAGAGATTAGACTTGGATGGCCTTGATGATGACTTGGACAACCTAGCCCACCCCCTACTTGCCAAACGACTTGCCCAGGAGGGGAAAAACGTTCCATTTTTTAGCTTGACGTCATGATATTGGGGGGCTAGGGCATGGTGGTGAGGTGCCACTCATTTACACATGGACCTTTGAGGAGGAGAGCGGTCTTCACCGTGTATGAGTCCCTAAATCCTTGACACATGGCCTTTGGAGGCCCATCCACACTTCTCCAACACCAACGACTTCCTCAAAGTGGAAAAACGTTCCCTAAAGGGGTGACTTCCCCCTAAATTAGGGTTTAATTTGTGCAAAATATGAAATTTTAAGTGAATTGTTTAATATTATTTTGTTAAGGGGGCAAGACTAGGATTGTTGACCCCTAATATTGTGTTTTAGTCCTTAATTTGTGGACAAGCTATGTTAGCTGAATTTTGTATAAATAGAGAACATAAGATCTCATTTTTAACATAACTCTCCCTCTTGTGAGAGGCTTGGTCTGAAATTTTCGGCCCCCTTGGCTCTTTTAGCTCTTGTGCACTTGTTTTATGGCTATGTTGTGAATGGTTGATGGAGGAAGGCCTAGCGCTAGCTTTGGATGATGCTTTCTAGCTCTTGTGGTGAATTGTCTTAACATTTCTCTTGATCTTGGTATGGTTTTTTACTCTCTTGTTATCATTTTATTCAAGTCAAGTATTGTTTTGCTAGAATCTAGGTGGGAAGTATAAGGGCATACACCCCCACCATAGCCTTCATCATTTTGTTTGCTTCATCTCATTGATTAAGGGTTTGCTAAGAGAAGTATAATGGCATACACCCTCTTAGCTTAAACCCTAGATTAGAGAAACTTGCCTTGGGGAGTAAAAGGGATTACACCCCCAAGGAGATAGCTTCTCTAAGCTCCTTGTGACTCCATTAACCCAATAGTAAAGGCACTAATCATTGATTTGGTGCATTGGAGAAATAAAGTATTGCATTGGGAAACGTGATTTTCGGTCATTTTTACTTCTTGCAAAGTGGATTGTTTTCCTTGTGCTTTGAGCACCTCACAGCCACTACGGAGTCCCCATCTAGGGGCTACTTATTGTTGTTGTTACAAAATTGCATCTTCAGCCATTAGGGCTGCAGAAACCCTAACTTACTTGCCTTTAAAACTCTCTTATCAACCATTGGTTTTTACTCAAATTTTGCACACTTACTCTCCTTGTCCTAGCGCACTTTTTGGCAAAGTTTGAGGAGATTTCAGTGGCTGATTTTCTTGTTGAAATACATTGAATGTTACAGCCATAAGGCTGATATAATTTGCTGCAGACAAGTGTTTACAACAGCCTTATCTTTTATGCTAAGAGTATTGGTTTTTCATCTTGAGTTTAGCTAGTCATTTACTAGTTTTTCTCTTGCATCTTCTACTTGATCTTTAGCATTTATTGAGCAGCCTATAGTACCTTTTTTCTTGCTGGTATATACTTTTATCTATTGCTGAAAATTAGGGACAGCAGCTTAACTTGCTGATCCAACTAACATATACTATTGCAAAGTGTCTTTTCTTGTGTCTCGAGCAGGTACAATCATCCAGAGAAGTGTTAATACCTATGGGGCAACAATTTCTTGACTTGGAAGGCATCTCTTTGCACCTTTCACTCCACTTAGACTTGAACTATAGGGGCTTCATTTCCATCCATCTTTATCTCCATCTCAATCCCCCTAGGGTCACCAAGATCACCTCCCTAGAGTGACCTAGTCACCCTTGAAGTGCAGGACCTACATCAGGGTGACATTGGGTGTAGGATTCCCAAGTTGTAGCACTTGTTCCGTGGTTGGGTCGGGCTTTGCCCAACCTACAACTTGCGCTATAACACATTGGATAGGTGAAAGAGCATGCATTGCTAGCCAAGAGTGCATCAGGCATTAGTACACATTGGCATCACTGGCATGGGCACCTAAACTTGACCTATCTCTCTCAGTTGGCTCAAAGAGAATTCAATAAATGGACTTCCTGACATCCAACAATAGATACAAGGTGTTTGCAGAGCTTCCCATGTAAGGAAGCGGCATAGAGCTCCATTTGATGAAGGACAAACTTGGAGAGCAAAGAGAGTCCTTCAGTTGGTTCATGCAAATGCTTGTGGGCCAATGAACATGACATCCATCACATGTGTTAGGTATTTCCTTATTTTTGTTGATTACTATAGTAGGAAAATTTGGGTGTATTTTCTGAAATTGAAATCTGATGTGTTGAAATCTGATGGATGTATTTTAAAAGTTCAAGGCATTAGTAAAAAAAGAGTTAGGATGTTACATTACTACTCTTAGATCTGATAATGGAGGAGATTTCTATTCTTTTGAATTCATTAATTTTTGTGCTAAACATGGTATCAAAAGACAATGCACTCCTGAAGATTTTATGAGGTTCTATGGGCTGCCCAACAGGCCCGTCATTTGACCTCTTGTTGGGTACTATGTTTGGGTACTTTTAAACTGTTTTACTGCTGTTCAAAACAGCCCACTAAACATGAACTTTTCCCTCTCAAAATCTGCCCACAAATTTTTGGTTTGATGCTCTTTAATGCCTCTTGTTATAAGGATAAATTATGGATGGTTTTGCTGTCCAAGTTAACCTTGAATAACATGCATTAAAAATCAAACACACTTCTAGGATCTTTAACAACCTACCATTGAAAATACTAACCAAACATGACAAATGAACACATGTAGTTTTTGGTCAACATGACCCTGGAAAAACCCCCATGGGGAAAACCAGTAAGAGAGATAGATATATATTGGAGATCTCAAAGCAACTGTACAAGTTACAACGAGAAAATAAATACAAATGAACCTGGTACAATAGCAACCCAACTCAAGATGCTTTGGAGTTCCTTGTAGATGTGCCTGCTAGCCCTTGAACTAAGGCACCCTTTGCCTTGGTGCACCTTCCTTCCTTTGCTAAGCCTTTTTCCCTTTTCCTTGTCTCTTTCCTTTTCCTTTGCCTTGGACCTTGCGCCCTCTTCCCAAGTGTGCCTCCTCTCCTTGGCTTGGTGCAAACTACTACCAAGTGCGCCCCTCCTCTAACAAAAGCACCAACACACAAGCATGCGCCCTCTCACAAGCATATGCACCTCCTACCTTTGGATGCACCCTTCCTTAGCTTGTGCTCCCTCACAAAGATGTGCCTCCTCTAGACTTGCGCCCCTACACACAAGGTGCTCCCTCCATCTAGCTCAAGCATCTAACCTCCATGAAAGCCTCCTCAAGGTAGCTTGCACCCTCCTCCACAAGTGCGCCTCCTTTTCCTTCTCCAAACCCTCACTTCCTCTCTTCACTCAACTCTCTCAAGTGAGAATGAGTCGCATCCTTACCCTTTTGCCTCCTTTAACCTTCCTTAGGCCAAACCTAGAAGATCAATGGACTAGATTAGATCTAGCCAAGTCTAATCAATGGGTGAGATTACTTCTCATAAATCTCACTTAGAAACCCACTTTACTCAAGTTTCCATAGTTTTCTTTATGTCTATTAATTCGCCCACTTTGTGAATTAATTCACTTTATGACTTAAGTGACAAATTTCACTTTATGACTTAAGTCTCCTAAGTCAATGTGAAATTAGAACATAAAGTAAAGGTATAAGGGTAATAGTCTCCCCCTTTGTATTTAGAGACTCACAAACACAAGGGGGCCACTTTCCAAGGTACCCAAATCTCAACACTCCCTCTTACCGAGGAAAGTGTCACTCACCCTTCCAATCTTGTCCCTATAGTGGACATTGTGTTAATATTATGGTAGTTGCGAGAGGTATTTACCTCCACGTGTGAACCTGACGAGAATAGAAGACTCCGGAGAGCAAGAGAAACCCTAATGAGTTGGCTAATAACCCTAGAAGCCTTGTCGGCTCAAGAAGATAATTTATATTAGGCTATTAGCCTCCAAGGGAAGAAGTCGGCCAGAAATAATAATAATATACTGAACAGACACTATCCAGAAGGAGAAGTCGGCCCCAACAAATCTGGCAGAACCAGTATAAATACAAGGCGCCAGTTCTCATTTGTAGCTCTTAGAATTGCAGTTATGTTGTTTGGTGCGCAATGCAGTTGCAGTCTTGTGCGCAGGTTTGGAGGAGAGTTGTTGGTGCAGTTGCAGCAGCAGCAAGTTTTCAGTATTGGCTTGGACTATCTATTGGCGAGGGTTTGGACTATCTGATCAGCTTTTTGTGATGCGCTATCTTTGGAGAGAGGTGCGCTACCCTTTGTTTGGCTATCTAGCCTAGGGATTGCTTCCGGAGGAATTCTCAGTCAAGGTTAAGGTGCTCGAAGGGAGGCTTCGGCCTATGGTTGGGTGACGAAGGTATCATCAATGGTAAAACGAGCACACCATCTTCTATATTCTAACAGGTTATGGGCCCACACCCCTTCAGTCAGCCTAAAATGCTGGAAGGAAACATAACTGCTAGATATTGAGCTCGTTGAGATACTGCCGCTAGGGTTACTAGCAGGAGCAGTTTCCAAAAGCACTGCAGCTAGGGTTACTAGCAGAAGCAGTTGAGAAAACCCTAAACCTCTTGTCGAGACACCTTAAGTGACAAGATTGACCTAATCTCCGGATAGATCAGTGCGCCCTAGCCCAACGCACCTCCTGGTACTCTCAGAAGGCTAAAACGTGAAGTTTGGATTTCTGGTCAAAATCTAGGGTTTGACCAAGTCAAGCAAGCCATGACGAACTATATGAAGTCTGAGAACAAGTTAGATGGAGCCTCCAACTTCAGAGCATGGAAGACAAGGATTGACCTCATCCTTGCTAAGAATAAAGCGCTGGATATTGTGAAAGGAAAAATCGTGAAGCCAAAGTTTAAAGAAGGAGAAGAGAAGGAACCGCAAAACGTTGCAACTATGGAGAAGTTCAAAGATGTTGACATCAATGCCATGAGTATCATAGTGGATTCCATAAAAGACCACTTGATACCCTACATCTCCCATCTTGACTCATCGAAGAAGATGTACGATGCCCTAACAAATCTCTTCTCGGTCAGAAACATTAGACAAGTTATGAGTCTGAAGAATGAGCTTCGTGACATGAAGATGAAAGATGACGGCAGCATAACATCATACTTTGTAAGGATCTCCCAGTTAAGAGATCAACTACAAGCTATTGAAGAGATCACTTCAGAAAAGGAATTGGTGAACAACATAGTACTCAATGATCTTCCGAAGACATGGGATGCATTTGCCGCAAGCATGAACACAAGGAAGGAGTACCCGACATTTGAAGAACTTTGGACTTGCTGTGCTCAAGAAGAATCAAGGATCAATGCAAAAGAGAAACCTCAAAAGAAGTACGATGATCAAGCCTTCACAGCAAGATTCAAGAACTTCAGGGACAAAAGAAAGATTGATTCAAGAAGGAAGCCAAAACAAAGAAAAGATATTTCAGAAATACAGTGCTTCAACTGTCAGAAGTACGATCACTACAGAAATCAGTGTCCCGAGCTAAAGAAAATGAAGGAGAAACACGAAGCATCGATTGCCGAAGAAAAGGAACCTACAAAGAAGACTAAACAGGATCGAAGAGACTTCTTCTACTAAAAGGTAACAACACTCTTCGTATTTCTTGTACATATCTTGCTTGCATCGTCTTTGTACATATCTTGTATATCTATCTCTTGGAAGATAATGTGTTCCAAGAAGAACTATACCTATGGAAGAACAAACAAGATGAAAAGAGTTATCATTAGATATTACACATGAAAGAATGAAATATATCATGTGAAAGCTATTACAAGATAAGCCGAAATCAGAATCAATCTTGAAGAGGCTTAGAAGTCAGACATCAAGAGAAATTGGAGAAAGACTTATGACGACAACTAAGACGGAAGCGTGGACTCTGTTAGACAGAGAGAGCCAATTGCATACTGCAGAAGACAATAAAGATGCAGATGGAAGTATGGACTCTATCAGACGGAGGGAGCCGATTATATGCACTCTTACATAAAGCAAGGGTTAGGAGGGAGCTAATCCTATGATCCATTGAAGATGATGAAATGTATATATCCATGGTAGCAGCCATGAAAACAGTACGTGTGCAGCTCAACCACAGAAGAAGACCTCTTCGAAGAAAAGCCTTAAAGTATTCCTGGTTGTCCATCCAGATCCGTGATCCTATGATGAAAGGAAGAAGTGGAATCTCCATGAATCCAAGAGATAATGAAAAACATGAAGAAGAACATGAAGATTCCAAGAAAGAAAGAAAAGCCAGAACAACCAGTCATTACATCAATAATCACAAGATTACCAAGCCTGATTTGAAAGCAATCAAGCAAAAGAACTGAAAGTTGTAATGAAGAACAGTGTATGGAAGACTTATGAATGAAAGCATTGCGAGATCCAGAACCAGAGGTTCTCTCAGATGGAGGGAGAAGACTATGATGATTGATTGTTCCAGTACACTAGACTTATCTCTATATAAGTCATTATACCATCCGCAACATCCATAAGTTGGAGTTCTACATCAGATGAATGCAAAGAATATTCTCCAGAGAAATTGAATAAAGAAGCGTATGAAGAGCAATCTCAAGACTTTGAGGCATACCAGAAAGAGACTCTTGTATGCAGATCAGAAGAAGACAACTTGGTGGAGAACCTCCAGTGCACAGCAGAAGCGTGGTTAAGATTTCCTATAACATCAAGATGACTACTCAGAAGATCAGATCTCATGATGACAGAAGAAGTGCCACATAGATATGTTCCAGCTTTCCAACTATGATATACTCTATCGTTCAGATCTACATGAAGCCTTCACAGTATTCCAGACTAAAGTACATTTGAAATCAATCATTACATTATCCATGATGAAGTCCAGGAAGGAGAAGTAAAGCTCGAGTATATTCCCACTGTTAAGCAGACAACAGATATCCTGACAAAACTTCTATCCAGAATCAAGTTCGTATATTTCCGAGAAAAGACGGGGATCGAGAAGATTCTCCAAGCTAAGAGAAGGTACGGAAAAACATTTTTTTGAAAAACATTTATTTTTGTGATTTAAATAACTCTCCAGTTAGGAGGGAGCATTTATCTTTGAAAATAGTCCAGATTGGACAAATGCTTTCCTGTTCGGAAAGTGGATTGAGATTTCTGACGGACAGTGACTTCCCATTGTAGTTAACATGGGAGGCAGACTGATTGTTGATGTATCATAAATAGCTACTTTCCATTGTGGTTAACATGGGGAGTGGTCTAGGACAATCATTCTTCTTGGCAGTCACTCTGAGTAGTGGTCAAGTAGAATGGTCCGCCTCGCCGGGCAGTCATTCTTTCGAAGTTCACAGTTGTGAGTAGTTTCGAAGAATGGTCTGTTTTGGAGGTTGATGCAGGACAGACATTCCTCGAGGGTTATACATTCTCTCCAGGTTACACTTTGTTTAGTGTCGGAAGAATGGCCCAGGGTGGGGAATGGTCCGGACAATTATTCCTCGAGGGCAGACTCA
>JASDQU010101017.1:296266-333504 GCA_032191745.1 Picea mariana
CTTTCTTCACTCCACTTGGTTTGTATTGTTTTGGTCTTGACTGTACGAGAGCATTGGAGCGAAGCGGGAGCAACAAAGACCAAAGGAAGCGTTAATAAGGTATGTTCCTTGTTCTTGCCTCTTATTTAATTCAATGGTTAAAATCTAGGGAAAGAGTCCTATTCTGTCTTGCTTTGTTCTAGATCCAGGTGGATCTAGGGAGATCGGTTTGTGTCCGCACTTACAGATTTATCCAATAACACTTCAAGAGCCTCTGGTTTATATAGACTAGGAGTGGGTAACAACCTCCAAACTTCTCCCCAACATTTGGCCTCAAAAAGGGCACAAGATCCTCCAAAAATGGACTAAATCTCCAAAACTATTGAGAAAATCCAATTAAAATCATATAATAAAGTTTAAAAACCCACTTTTGCAATTAATCAGGGCGCATCCCCCTTTCTCTGCGCTCCTAGGCATATCGGGCACTGCCATGTGCCCAAGCTCTTGGGCTTGTTGCGCTGGCTCCCTGGTATCTCGACTCCTGGATATATGTGAAAGGCCATATGGCCACGGTCTAGTTCTCCCACACACTAATACAGTTATCTCTCCGACGAATTAGCCCAAGCTTAAGCCCCCTGGTCGACGGGCTAGCCCGACCGACCAGGGCTAACCCCTTATCTCTCGTGCCAACCATTATAAGATCCTAGGTCACAAAGGTGGAGGTCACGTGGTAGTGGTCATATGTGAATGGTGTATTGCGCTGAGGGTTGAGTCAAACCGCGCACCAATAGTCACATGGCATGGTTGTATGGAGTTGCGCCAGGGGCTGGGGTGTAGCCCTAGCCCTATTCTCTGCCCATATTACACACCATAACACTTTAAATATTAACTTTGCAATATGGTTATCAAGTAACACCATGGGTGGGTTGGCTAGTCTGGACGTGCCAAACCCTTCGCCCGGACTAGAGGTCATCGGTTTGAATCCCGTGCGCTCCATACATTTTTTCCAAAGCGCTGCTAGCCAATGGATGGGTGCCACATGGCATCCAAGGACTGGGCCACATAACACCATGCTATTCCTTGAGTATATGCCACATGTCAACCCTCAATTCGACCATCTTCTAGCCACATGTCTTCCACATCATCATCCACTGTACCTGCCACGTAAGCTAGTGCCACATGTCACCCTTACAGTGGTGCCATGTGTCACCCCCCGACTCGTCCACCTGTACTTTCCTAGTGATAAATTTGTCCACGTCAACATGCCAACACACCCTGCCACGTCAAATGTACAGTCGTATGACCTGTACGGGCAGCTGCCACATGGCATTGTACGGACTGTACAGTCATCAAATTTTGCTTGTTTGACAAAATGAATAGACCGCGATATCTTGGTCATATGACGTTCGTTTGAGCCCGTTCAAGTTGTGTTGGGTTTGTATCGATGAGGCCTATGCACACGTCCTTTTTGAAGAGATTCTGAGCACTTTGATTTTTAGGCCTTCCTGGACCCCATCTTGGCTCCAGGATCCATTTTGGATCATCAAAGTTCTTGAGGTCATAGTTTCTGAGGTCATTCATAGGTTTTATGAGACAATAAATATGACCTCAGGAACTGTGGTTGACAAAGGAACTTTGATTGATAGAGGAAATGATGAGCCAATAGATGACCTCTATGTATAAGAGGAGAACAAGTCGAGCAACTACTCTATGAAGTTGTGACTACTTGGTGGATTGGTAGACACCCACATCAGGGTTGGTGTCCATAGGAAGAAGTGGTATCTTGGTATAATTTTTGAAATGTTCAAAAGAAGTTACCTTGTGCCAATCTAAGTACAAACCACTTCTTCTTTTTTGTTTGAATAAAAAAACTAAAAATAAAAAACTTGATGAACTGTTTTCCAAAAAAAAAGAATTTACAAGCACACTTATCTATTAGGGGTTTGATTTTCAATTTTTGATCCCTACAAACTTATATTTGAGCTTGAGGTTGAGTAGGTTGGATATTCAAATTTAACCCTTTTTTAAGGACTCTTAACATCTAATTACAACTATCATCATTAAAAGCCATATGTACACCTTTTAAAGATGTGTTTTCTACTATTACTTTCCTCGAAAGGAACATGGATTGTTGAGTGGCTTATTTTTTCCAATTTTTCTAAGATGATATATGCACTTTTTAAAGATGTGCTTTCTATAATTGCTTCTTTTAGCAAGAGATATGGGACATTTTTATTTTTTTTAAATAAAAAAGATTGTATTACCTTACGCTATCAAAAAGCGACACATATCTAAGAGTACATCAAGACTTGCCACATGTTCTGACACATGTATGGAAACCAGAACATGCTGTCGACTTTGTGCATAGACTAGAAAGCGACACATGTCTAAAACCATAATAACTTGCCACCTATTCTACCACACACATGGAAACCAGAAGAGGTGGTCGACATTGTTCAGTGACCAACTAGTGAACTAGAGTTTAATGGCAGCAAAAAACATTGTAGCTAAGACTTGAAAATTAACAACAAAGAAGCTAGACATGAGGTGAACCCGGGCGCCCTTCCTGGCGAATTGCGAAGGCGTATGGCTAGCAGCATGTTGGGCAGCGGCTCTTCGTAGGCTCACTTGCCAATGAATCAAACATAATATCCATACGCTTCTTGAGGATGCTCTGGTTGTGTAGTTGCTCGGCCAAGTCCCTCCTCATCTCAAAAATGAGGGCCAAATGATCCTCCGTGAAAGTGCAAGATTTGGGTGGGTCGTGGTTGTCCTCCTCATTCCATAATTCACCCCATTTGATCCCCTGGTCTTCCGTGTTGGGGTCAGTGGAATTCTTGCAACAATCCAGCATCATAGGAGGAAAATCCTCTTCTACCAAGCAGCCTGTCACGACCAACTCTCGGGAATTCAAGGGGATTTCAATTCTTGTTTGTGTCATTTGGTCATCGAAGTTATCCTGCAAGTCATAAGGAATCTCCTCCCAATTAGAAGGAATCTCCTCCTCTACTATGCATCCTCTATAGGTTGGCGCTGGAATAGGCGAGTGAAGCTCTGTTTGGGAATCCATGCCCCAGTTTTGATCAGAGTGGGGAGAGTAGGTTGAGTTTCTTCCTGGAATGGGAGAGAGAGAGAGAGTTCTAGTGCATCGGTGCTTGCCTACTTGACTGTAGTAGGCCAACCCACTCTTGGATTTTCCTCTCTCATGAGGCATGGTGAAGCTGAGCTCGTGGAGGGAAGAATTCACAGTGGAAAGGCCAGAAATGCTTGGGATGGACAAAAGGAAAAATACAAAGGCTTGGGAGACCCAAAGATTAAAAGCTAGGGGATAATGAGAGACTAAGGACAAAATTCAGAGATAAGGGAAACATCAGAGAAATATATGCATGATGATGAGTGAGGTGATGGATAAGGAAGCCATGAATGCCAGAGCTGTTTTTGGAGACCTTCATATGGTATTTTGTGGGGATCTTTACTAGACACAACCCATACAAGATTCTCTCATATTTCAGCAACCTATGGTCAACATGCAAACAATGACGCATGGATTTTGGAAAGACAACATAATGTGCTTTGAATTACATACTACAATGCGGCAGACAACTGAAAATTTTATTGCAATTCTAAATAGAATGCGGACAAACAACCAAACATGTGATGACTTAACATATCAATTCAAGTTGCATGTAACCTGCCTCGATCGATATTCTAGAGTGGGATAGATACACCTGAGTCAGAATTTGAGCAAAAACCAGAACAACGAGACAATTGCCAATGCTAACCTACATGTTTGCAACCGCCTTGATATTGAAGTACTCCATTAAAGTCGAGTTGATAGCATGAAGGAGATTTGTACCAGGCCTGATAGGATTCAGCTCGCGCTTTGAGTGTGCCATTAACTCAAGCTTCTCACACAAGCACACCAACGTCCTCTTCACTTGCAGGCTATTCATGTGGAATGGACGGAGGGGGATGACTGTTGGGAATATTAACTCCTCAATTTTCATGGTTGCCAAATGTCACCCCATCCGTGGAAAATATTAAATTTTAACATTGTATTGCATTGTTTAATTTATTTACTCATAAATTCATAATTATTTTTTATAAATTCATAATTATTTTTTCTTTTACTCAACAAAACTTATTAAAAAAAAATTGATATTTTAAGAGTAAATATTATGGACAAAATAAATACCATTTAAACAAAAAGTAATAAGCATTGATTATCTAATTAATTCTATTTAAGAAACAATAAAAAAAAATCACTAAATCGTTATTACATTTTACTAAAAAGAAAATATAACTTTCTGAATTCTTATTCCATATATCCTTTAATGAGAGTTCACATATTTTAAGTTTTATAAAATAATTTTTTATTATATATTATTAAAATAAAAATATATTAAATATAATTGAAAAACAATTATTATAAATTTTGTAATGAATAATTGACCTTTAACACTACGATACTATATATTTTAAACATTACAATAATATATATTGATGATGAAGATGATGATTAACGTCCACTAAGACCTAATTGGTCTATCAGACCTTAAGAGGGTAAGTGATTACTTGTTAAAAATCTGCAACATGTACATATTAAAATATGTACTATTAAATGTAAATCCTAATATATATTATTAGTCCCTGTCGAAGGTGTAGAGGGACTATAGCGATCGATAATTCGTTGACTTCATATTAATATGTCCTTTGACTATAATTTTTGCATAATCTCTATTGTTCGAACTAGAGAACTAAAAACATTATTTTTTATATCATAAAAAAAAACCTTATATGTCATCATCTCATTGGAGAATATTTGAAGTCTTATTGTGAGCTTCGTTATTCCTAATGTTTTAAATGTTTAGATATCCAAAGTTTTGAGCAACGACACTCTTTTCTTATTTATTTATTTGTATTGAAATGTTTACATACCGAAAGTTTTGAGCATCGACGCTCTTTTTTAATTTTTTTATTTCTATTTTTATTGAAATGTTTACATACCGAAAGTTTTGAGCATTGACACTCTTTTTGAGGTACTTGAATAGGCTTGACAACTTAAATATTTACATAGCGCAAGGTTCTTAAACAGGCCTGCCATCCTTAAATGTTTACTTAAATAGGCTTGCAGAGTACATTTTTCCTCGATTTTTCCCATACAATCTTGCAGTGAATTTGGACAATATTGTTGTCCACTGCCACTCGCATAGTCATCATATGTTTCGTATTTCTTCTATGCTTGGAATGCAATTTAGTCATCATTGAAGATACATATATTCTTTACTGGTTCATTGGTTGTTGCTTCTTCACTGGTTCGTTGGTTCGTCAATTCTTGCTTGTTGTTGTTTCTTTCAACTTTGCAAGGTTGAGGTCCAATTTTGTTATTGGATAAATCAGTGAATGTGGACATAAACTACTCTCCCTAGATCCACCTAGATCTAAAACAAAACAAGACAAAACATGGCGCTTTCCCTAGGCTCTAATCATCGAATTTACTACTGAAAAAAAGATGAGAGGCATACCTTTAAGTGTCACTTCCTTATGTCTTTGTTGTTCATGTTTCGCTTCGGTGCTCTTGTGATATTGGATCTGCAATGACACAAACCAACCAAAGTGAAAGCAACAATAGTAGATTCAATGAAAACCTAAGCATGTGATCAAGGAGTCATGTAATAAAATGCTAATGATTTTATGGGAAAGAAACATGTCACTGTATTATATAATGTGGAAGAAAGATACAACCAGATGCCTTGATGTTGTCAGGTTCCTTCCAACAGTTCCTTGCTTCCCGCACACTTCTTGCTCCAAGGATTCTGAGACCATGGATCTAATAGCTACTCACAATCTATCTTGGCAAAGCAAAGCTCAAAGCCAATCTAACCAAGCTAACAATCTCAAGCCAAATTCAACTAAATCCCAGTTAACTTTCTCCATGAGAGTTCCTCTCCTTTTATAAGGTGAAGAGGTTAGGATGATCCCACTAAATCATGAAAACAAGTAAGATCCAAACCATTCGGAAGCCACCTCACCATAGAAGCTTCTCCATCTAGAAGCATCAAGAAAATGCTCATTTTTTTTCCCACGTATGAAGGCCGCCGCACCCTAGCTATAGAGCAACCTGCGGAAACTTCGCAGCCTGCGGAAATCAGGCATTTCTGCACCCTGCATATAGAGAATCCTGCGGAAATCCTCCAAAATAGGGTTTTTACAGAGGAAAACACAACTTCTTCTCTCAGGAAAAGTTCTTCTCCCTTCTTTCTTTAGGAATTCAGGCCACTGACCCCTCTTAAGGCAACATATAGGTTTACATCATTAACGATCATAGGGATGACGAAAATAATGTGTAACAACAAGGTTCTTAAATAGGTCTGCCATCCTTAAATGTTTACTTAAATAGGCTTGCAGATTACATTTTTCCTCGAATTTTTCCATACAATCTTGCAGTGAATTTGGACAATATTGTTGTCCACCGCCACTCGCATAGTCATCATATGTTTCATATTTCTTCTATGCTTGGAATGCAATTTAGTCATCATTGAAGATACATATATTCTTTACTGGTTCATTGGTTGTTGCTTCTTCACTGGTTCGTTGGTTCGTCAGTTCCTGCTTGTTGTTGTTTGTTTCAAATTTGTAAGGTTGAGGTCCTACACCTACAGTTGGACCTGTTGGTGCTTGCTCACTAGTTTGTTGCTTGTTGCTTGCTTTTGTTTGCTTCAACTTTGCAAGGTTGGAGTCCTACACCCACAATTGGAGTTGTTTTTGCACTTTGCAGGGTTGGAGTCCTACACCAGTAGTTGGAGTTGTTTTTTCACTTTAGAGGGTTCAAGTCATGCACCCGCAATTGGACCTGCAATTTTGTCGTTCATCATTGACGAGTAAGTTTCAATACTATAGTTTCATTCGTATTCGTTGTTTATTGTTTACTGTTTACTGTTTGCAAGTAAGAATGTTTAAGTATTTATTCATCATTCTTGTTTTGCAGACTTTCCATAGAGGTTGGCATATCTTTTTCTCCTGCTCTTAAATTTTCCTCCAATTTTTCCCCAAGATTTGCACCATGTGCATGCCAATGTTGTCTACACAACTCCGGCTGTCATTTTTTCTAGCATTACAAATCCTAGTCCTTTGTCGTATGTGACAAAGTGGAAATCTAACACCTCAATTGAATAAGGAAATTCTTTAGCCTTCACACCTTCCCCTCGATGATATTTTCAGCTTGCTCGGGAATGAGTACCTACCTATCCCATACGGGAATCGAACCCGTGTCTTTCACATGAAAAAGACGATGTCAATATTGTTGTCGTTGAAAAATGTTCTTGTAGAAGAAAACTGCATGTAGGTGTAGAAGGGATAGGTATGATACAACGGTAACCAAGTTGCAACAAAATTGCACACCATTGCCAGGAATTATCCATCTTTGTCGATGACATATTTCAGTAAGTTATAAAGAAAAAAGTTCCAGAACCTAGAATGCAAATACTGGGTAGTTCTAGGACCTACTATTTCACTTTGCAGGGTTGAAATCCTGCACTCTCAATTGGACCTGTGATTTTGTTGTTCATCATTGACGAGTAAGTTTCAATACCATAGTTTCATTGTATTCCTTCTTTACTGTTTAATATTTAAATTTTGCAAATAAGAATGTTTAGGTATTTATTCATCACTCCTATGATGCAGAATTTCCATAGAGGTTGGCGTATCTTTCCCTCTTGCTCTTAAATGTTGTTCTAATTTTTTCTCCAAACTCTGAACCATATGTATGTCAATGTTGTGTGCACAACTCTGGCTGTCATTTTTTCTAGCATTACAAATCCCGGTCCTTTACCTTATGTTACAAAGTGGAGATCTAACACCTCAATTGAATAAGGAAATTATTTAGCCTTCCCACCATTCCCTCGATGATATTCCCACCTTGCCCGGGAATGAGTACCTACATGCCTTTGCAAAATGTCCTTGTAGAAGAAAAGTGCAGGTAGGTGTAGAAGGGCTAAGTATGATACAAAGGTAACCAAGCTGCAACAAAATTGCACACCATTGTCAGGCATTATCCATCTTTAAYGGTGTCATATTTCAGTAAGTTATAAAGAGAAAGTTCTAGGACAGTGTCTACATTGTATAGGAACATGAAAAGGAAAAAACAAGCCAAGACCTTGGAAAATGATGACATTACCTCATGAGAAAAGAGCCAGTAACATGTACTTGTTACTATAGACATATAG
This sequence comes from Picea mariana, assembly GCA_032191745.1. Classification (NCBI taxonomy): domain Eukaryota; kingdom Viridiplantae; phylum Streptophyta; class Pinopsida; order Pinales; family Pinaceae; genus Picea; species Picea mariana. The sequence goes on from JASDQU010101017.1 coordinate 304,471, forward strand.
TAAATGCTTTGAGGCAGTTGATATGTAATGCATATACAGGAAAAGCTGCATATAATGCAGGTGGAACAACATTCCACTCTGCATTATTGATTCCTTTTAACAAGTCACATTTTCTTCCACTCGAAAAAAAAAATTTAGATACCTTGTCAAAGCTTTATGACGAACTACAACTTGTGTTCATAGATGAGGCATCCTTGATTGGAAGTCACTTCTTATATTCCATTGACAATCGACTGAGAAACATAAAACATGTTCAAACCAAATACTTTGGAGACCTTCATATGGTATTTTGTGGGGATCTTTACCAAACACAACCCATACAAGATTCTCTCATATTTCAGCAACCTATGGTCAACATGCAAACAATGACACATGGATTTTGGAAAGACAACATAAAGTGCTTTGAATTACATACTACAATGTGGAAGACAATTGAAAATTTTATTGCAATTCTAAATAGAATGGGGACAAACAACCAAACATATGATGACTTAACATATATCAATTCAAGTTGCATGCGACCTGCGTCGATCGGGCGAACCTTCCCTTATCTATTCTACAAGAATAAGGATGTTGTAGCGCATAACAAGTATATGCTATCACTCATGCTTGGCAATGATATCATCATCAATTCAATTGATCTTGAAGAATAAAACCATGGCAATGTACCATGTCACCAACATACAACAAATTTTCGTTTGCAACTTGTCCTGAAACTAGACATGCTAGTTGAAATATATGTCTGGAACTATGATTCACGGGATGGCCTAGTGGATGGTGCAGATGAAATACTCAAAGATTATACAAAAACAGAAAAAAGTTGATGTCCTCTGGATTAAGTTTCATGACCTGCACATTGGGCACCGACAAGCCAACAAGTTAGCTTATCTATGTAATTCAAACACTTTGTGTGAATGGACACCTATATTGTGAATATCAAACCAATATCAACATCGACAAAGACAGGTCAATTTAAGATTCAAAAACAGTTTCCAATTCAACTTTCATTTGCACGTACAATCCATAGATCACAAGGACTAACACTTGATAGTGTTGCCTTCGACCCTGCTGGAACACGAATATATGGACTTGTATACACAACTTTGTCCCGTGTCAGAAACATAGAGTCTTTGTATTTGCTAAGCGCTCTTACAAAAGATAACTTCAAAGTCAAATATAAAGTTGATACTGAGATGCAACGCCTTCGGACTAGTGCAAAATGGCATCTGCAATATGATTACCAATCCATACAAACAAACTCATCTGTATCAATTCTCTCACTTAACACGTGCAACTTAAATGCACATATGAATGATATACTCAATGACTATGACACAATGCAATCTGATATTCTGTGCTTGCAAGAAACATACATGACATTATGCATGCAAAATAAGCAATTTTCAAATCACACTTGCATATCAAGTTACATTACGCATGGAGTGGTGATATTAGTGAAAAAACATATAACAATTTTGGATCATATGCATTTCGAAGAAAAATATGTTGAGATGGTGCTAGAAAGAGTAATTTTTCGCGGATTGCAAATTGCACTATTCAATTTCTATGCTACTCTGCGTGCAACATTGCCAACATAATGAATGTTTTTTTCAAATGCATTACACCATTTACATTTGAACGAAACCATTATCATTCTAGGAGACTTCAATGTTTACATGCTACAAAATAGTGCCATAACAAAAGAATTGGAAAACTGCATGTGCAATTACAATCTCCGATTTCTTTTGGTTAACATAACGCATCTACAAAATGCACTTATTGACCATGTATGGTCAAATGTGCCCATTTCACAATAAACCCTCTTTATCTTAGACACATACTGGTCTGACCATGATACAATTTGTCTTGTACTTGAATTATGAAATATACATCAAACATATTACAAAATCATATTTCCATGTCTCAAAGCATATATGGATACTTTGTTGCACAAAACCAAATCATTCAACTAGGATTATCCAACTTCTTAATATTTTTTTGGCTTGTAATATATTTTGGCTAGGAAAAATTCTATATAACCACAACCATGGATCAAGAAAAAAAAAGGTTCATGCTTCTAACTCTATCTTTTATTCTATTCCTTTAATTCTCATTTACTGTATGTACATATTACTTGTTTTCCCTTACATACCAACTTACAATCATGTTCATTGTATTTTGTGCATTTACACATTGAAACAAACAGAATAACTGGAGAAGACGAATGATTCTTAACTACAAATGTAGAAGAAGAGATACAAAGGTGCATGTTTTTACTCTTATTTCATATTCCATTGTTTTGTATTTCATTTATTGTCTGTATATTTATTCTACTGCTTTGCACTTAATTTATTGTGTGTAGATACTACATATCTTCCTACATAACAACTTATCTTCATGTCAACTGTATTTTTTGTATTGCTACATTGAAATAAAGAGAACTGTATTTATTTTTTTACATGTCTTTCTACATCCCAATTTACCTTCATGTCCATTGTATTTTCTGCATTGCTACATTGAAAGAAACAAAATAGTTGGACAAGAGGATGAAATCTTATATGTCGCAGCAAAGGAAGCTGAAGTACAATCTTCGAAAAGGTATACCAATAGTGATAGTAAATCAAACACACAAAACGAGTAGGTGGATAAAATATTGGACTAGAAAACGATGATTTGGCAACAATGGGCCTTTGTTGAGACTTTCCGTTTCCGAAAATTGCCCTCCCCTTTTTTATTTTCCCAGTCTCTTTTATCCCTTTTTTTTCCCTCTTCTATACGTAACCGAATTCCCCCTTTTTCCCCCCTCTACCTTCCCTTTCTGGTTACTTTACTTAGTTGTTTTTTCGAAAATGTCTAGGTGCGTGGGTTGGCAGACTCACAGGTTCACATTTCTACTCATGCTTCTATATCACGAGTCCGACCGACCCCTTACCCATTCCATACTTAGCTACTTTTTCGATCGCGGGTTCCCTGGATGGCGAGCTCAAAATTGTGCTTCTATTGTTCTGTGTCCTGCAAACAACACCTGGAGTTCCGCGATATACAAATTGACAATCGGACTCCTGGGCTGGCGGGCTCAAGATTGCGCTTCTATTGTTTCGTGACCTACAAACAGTGCCCGGAGTTCCGTGATATATAGATTGACCGCCAGAATCCCCCATCGTGCCATGTTCCGTGTTACACATTTTTGCACTCAAAATTTCCAAGACATACAATTTGATCGTCGAGTCCTCACGTCTCCTAAGTATCCCTTGACACCCTATTTCCTACTCTGTCCCCTTCAATCATGTATGTGACATCCAAAACAATTATGAACAATATACAATGCATATGCTTATTTAGTCATTCTGATATTCATGTACACATCCTTGCATCAAAAAAAGTTAGATGAGTGACATGGGCATGAGTAGTCAATCATCGCAAACATCAACAGAACGACAAGGCCAAAGGTAAAGATTCATACATTATGCTCTTGCTATGTTTACCAAACAAATATCATGAGTTATTTATTCATCTATGCCATGATAAATATGTTGATGTCATCTACAACACATGTTTTTCAGTTCACAAGAAGTATCGGGGAGCACAAGTGAAACGCCCAACATAGTGCAAGCTCCGCAAACTAAGAGGTATGGTTATAAAACTCTGACCTGCATACTTCATCCAAATTGTGCATCTACTTGTACATTTATGCCAAAAAAGAAATGATACAAACTGCCAGCCACATTACTTTTTCTGTTCAAAAAATGTCACTAGGTCTAAACTTATAACACCCAATATACTATCGATAGAAAGCTTGAACAACCATCGAATTGGACAAGTGTTTGTTGGGGACATAATGGTCATGTATAACACCTACTTAGACAAGGCAAACAAAACTAGATGCATTGTGCGTGCTGACATGAAAGACAACGAAGCCATGATAACAATCACACTGACTATCCCTACACAACTTGTCCATAAACATGCAGAAAAGATCTTGCCAGGTAATGGGATATCCATTACAAATTTTAATATATTACCGAAAACAGTATATGACTGTGGCGATTGTGATCGGATTATATTGCTCAATGAAACAAGTATTGTGGAAAAAGTTTCCACGGTTTGTTCAGAATATCGTTTCGTACCGAACACAACAATCAACCAACTTGCATAGAGCAATGACATTTACCCAATCGGAACCATTGGTGCAGTTGTCACACTCGCAAGAAAAGTTGGCTCCTAGCACATTCTCCATATAAAAGATGGAGAGTCAGACAACGACAATGCAATGGTATCATTCTCCATATCCAGTTTTGTCCTTTACTTTCACATGCTCATATATCTCAGTTATGTTACATAACTATTACACTGTTCCATGTTGCAACTACAATTGTTCGACACCTATTCAAATTTGTTTTCCTCAATGGAACAACAATTGCATAAAGGGCAATTTCCACTTATGCTCTTCAAAAATATAACAAAGAAAAGAGATGTTAAAGAAAGGATCTTTCGCACAACCCAAGCAACATTTGTAACAGAATTGCAAACAAACATAGTACAGGATCTCAAGAAACTAACTAGCTCGACAACTGTTGTGCGTATACATCTACAATTCCATCCACACTTTGCACATAAAAATTGCCTTAAACAATTTTGTGCAGCTTTTTTGTTGTACACTTGTATATTATATTGTTCAATATATTAACTACTATGCTCACGTGCGCAGGTTGAGGGTGTTTTGGTTGCAGCAAATGGATACTCGACCCCCTTCAAACCTGTATGTTCCAAATGCAACTCTCCAGTTTCTACCTCTGCTTTCATAAATGATGACACAATTGATTGCCTACGATGTAGTAAAACATGCCCTTACATATATAGACATTGCCTCAATGCTGCAATCTGAACCCTTAACAACACAATTGTACATAGTACAATTAGACAACCTGTATTACAAGATGTGCTTCCTAGGTTGGCAGAATTGTCATGTGAAGTATACCTACAGAAAAAGGCAAATAGTGTCTACATGTTACGCAACTTTCGCGTCCATAGAAAATTTACATTAAATGAAGAAAATCCCATACTGCATATCCACTGAACCAAAAAAAATAAAAATTCATATCATGCGTTGACAAGAAACAAAACAATCTGATATGTATTTGTCCATGCTACCCAATCAAGATATGAATAGAGTTTTGCAGTTCTATGAGAAAGTGAACTGGAAGTGCATAAGATTGTTCAGTCCAGGAATGAGAAACATGAGGAAAGACCCCATACAAAGTATCCAACTGTGAATAAATCAGGTCCATCCTTTGAGCCGTCAAAATGGATTGCTCCTCTGAACGAAACCATCAAGCATTTTCAATAATATTGCAAATTTTTCATTGTTCAAACTCCATTAAGTTAAATGCTGACACTCTTTTCCAAAACTAGTAATGTTAGAACATTGTTAGGTCAACGTGATCTTGGTTCATAGTACTATCAGAAGCAAATGTTCATAGTGATCTTGGTTCATAGTAATATAGTAATTGACAAATTTCTTGGTGCCCATTTGGGGATTTGATTATAAATGGGATACAATGCCCAATCTCCGCTGATTTTTTCCTCTCTTGTGTTTGGCAGACTTTTGTTCATGTGCTTTCGTACTGTAGTTAAAGGTTCTCATGGGCCCGGTTTTTGAATTATGGTCGGATGATAGATTCAAGATCTTAGCCATTTTTCTACTATCTTAAAGAGTATATAAGACCTGCATTGCCTTTTAATGTAAGCTCTGAGAAGCAAATGTAATATGTAGTTCATTTTAGCACTTTTACTTGATTGATGAAATTACCAAAATTCTTCTTCAGAAATATTTTGAAATAAAAGGATATATGCTAGGTGAAGTCCAATGAGACTATGATATCAACCACAAAAAATTAAATTAAAATTTGTCGTTGTTATACTTACAGTCAAGTTGAAAGTACAATAATTTTACTTGAACAACCATCCATTGATTTTTCTGTAGTTTTTTTATGCTTCTCTTATGCAAACACATCCTGGAAAGTATAACTATGACTCACTTTCTCTATTCCTTGATTGAAGAACATGTTCACCTGTCTAATGCACTTCATAGTTACTGTTATGACCATCAATGGGGTGAGGCAAATGTAATATGTAGTTCATTTTAGCACTTTTACTTGATTGATGAAATTACCAAAATTCTTCTTCAGGAATGTTTTGAAATAAAAACATATATGCTAGGTGAAGTCCAATGGCACTATGATATCAACCACATAAAATTAAAATTAAAATCCATCGTTGCTATACTTACGGTCAAGTTGACAGTACAATAATTTTACTTGAACAACCCTCCATTGATTTTTCTGTAGCTTTTCAATGCTTCTCTTATGCAAACACATCCTAGAAAGTATAACTATGATTCACTTTCTCTATTCCTTGATTGAAGAGCCTGTTCACCTGTCTAATGCATTTCATAGTTACTGTTAAGACCATCAATGGGGCTTTGTTAAGACCAATTCCATCTTCTGAAAATTTCCCTTCCCTTTCTTTTTCCCCTCTACTTTCCCTTTCCGGTTACTTAGTCGTTTTTCGGAAAATGTCTAAGTGTGCGGGTTGGCAGATTCACGCATTCACATTTCCATTAATGCTTTTATATCACGAGTTCGATCGACGGCTTCCCATTCCATACTCAACAACTTTTTCGATCACGGGTTCCTGGCTAGGCGGGCTCAACATTGTGTTTCCATTGTTCCGCCCCCTACAAACAGCACCCGGACTTCCCCGATATACAAATTGACAACCAAATTCCCCTTTCTTTTTCTCTTCTACTTTCCCTTTCTGATTACTTAGTCATTTTTCTGAATATGTCACATGCTTTTATATCATGAGTCCGACCGACCACTTCCCCATTCCATACTTGCCCACTTTTTCGATCGTCGGTTCTCAGGCATGCGCGCTGAACATTGCGCTTCCATTGTTCCGCGACCTACAAACAACACCCGGAGTTTCGTGATATACAAATTGACCACCGAATTCCGCCATCATGCCCTGTTCCGTGTTACACATTTTGCAGTCAAAAGTTTAGAGATAGACAGTTTGACCATCGGGCCCTCACGTCTCCTGAGTATAACTTGTGACCCTATTTTGAAGCCCGACCGACCGCTTTCCATACTTGGCCATTTCTTGGAATCTCTTTCGTGGGTCGTCTGGTTGACGGGTTCACGAAATGTCCAATCCTTAATCACTCTTCGTCGTCCCCGCCACCTTTGCACTTATTTCTAAATATGCAATTATTTAAATTTAACGCTCACAACTCATCATGTAGGAACTGTAAAGATTGTCATTAATGGGAAAAAGGCTTGAGGAGATCTCCCATTAATACAACTTAAACCAAGATTTGCGGAGGGTTATATTATCCCTTCCGAGTGTTCATTTCAAACATTATGGAATCTCTTTCGCGCGTCGTCAGGTTGGCGGCTTCACGAAATCTCTAATTTGGTGGCTTCGCGAAATCTCTAATCCTTAATCGCTCTTTGTCGTCCTTGCACCTTCGCACTTCTTTCTAAGTATGCAATTAGCAAACTTTAATGGTAACAACTCATCAACCATGAACCATAGAAATTGTCATAATCAACGAAAGGCTCGAGGAGATCTCCCATTGATACGCATTAAACCAATATTTGCGGAGGGTTATATTATCCCTTCCGAGTGTTCATTTCAAACATCATTTGGAGCAAACAGACGTTCTCGTCAACGTATGGAAGAAGCTCAACAATAGTTTTGTCAAGATACAATAAACACCTTCGGGCATGATGACCAGAACTTCCATTGGTCCAGGGCATATTCTTACTACTCATCCCCTTCCGCCCAGAAGGAATTAAGGAGATGGTCCCTTGATGTGTCGAGAGATATATTTCAATCCAAAGAATTCCAAGGCAACCCCCCCTACTCAGACAACCCCCTTTGCGTTTATTTGTTTTATAACCCTATAAAGGTGTATATCCTTCCCCCTTGTGTTTATTTATTTTGTAACCCTATAAACGTGTATATCCTGCATTCGCTTTGTATATCCATCGCTCGCTCCAAATTTCAAGGATTTTGCAAAAAAGCGTGAAGGAATGGCCAGCGCAGAAGTTGATGCGGTCGAAATCGAGCCAGAAGAAGATGATCTAATGGACGATGATATGACAATGGATGATGGCAATGCATACATTGTTCCCACTCCTACGCCCAAATTGAAATCCACCATAACGGGGGGCACTTCCTAGCTCGACGATGACGGTCCTAACAAGACCAAAGGAAAGGGTTTCAGAAAAGAAACCGATGTTGAATGCAATAGCCGCTTTGCAACTCAAGAGTTTGAGTCTCTCGAATCGGATGGCGGTCCTGGCCCTTAGAGATGTATCTTTTCCTTTCATTTTTAGGGTTTGGATTTGTCCCTGGTGCAGGCTATGTCCCTGAAGTCTTTGACTGTAAGGAGATGGTCTCTTGGTGCGTCGAGATATATATTTTAAGCCAAAGAATTATCCAATTGCGGGACCAATCTCTTGTTCTCTAGAGATATAATTAACATCTTAGGGGGTGAGCACTAGAACTCCCAGTGGTCCAAGGCATATTCCTACTACTCATCCCCTTCTGCCCAGAGCGAAGTAATTTGGACCTCTGGAATTGTTGGTGTAGGTTGTGCCTTGAAGTCTTTGACTGTAAGGAGGTGGTCTCTTTTGGTCCCCTTTGCCTAGAAGGAAGTAATTTGGACCTCTGGAATTGCTCGTGCAGGCTGTGTCCCTGAATTCTTTGACTGTAAGGAGGTGGTCTCTTGGTGCGTCGAGAGATGTATTTCAAGCCAAAGAATTATTCGACTGTAGGACCACTCTCCTGTTTCTTTGTCACCTCAAGTCTTCCGCAAGATGTTGAGATTGTCGAAGCCAACATTGACCTTCATAGGAGAAGACTGCAAGGAGTTCCTAAAAAAACATGATAATCAATTTTGTATGCATGTTCAAGAGCTTGTCGATGCCTTCTGGGTGTTGTCGCACTAGATGAACAACACAAAATTGTATGCATGTTTTTTTTTGTTGTAACTCTACCTGTACTTATGACAAGTATGTTCAATGCTTCGGTGCAAAGAACTCAGTACAATGTCAATGGATAAATATATATTAGCCACTATTTTTCTTATAGATTTACTATTGAAAAATTGCCTAGGAATCTTGGTTGGTGCTTCTTTGCTGGATTTAACACCTCTTCTCATTTGCATGGTTCGATAGTCTCGTGTTTCTTAAATATTGTATTGACTCAAGTAATTTGATCAAATATTAAGCATTGAACAATTATATGACAATGCATTGTGTCGATCACATGAGGCTTCTATGGAAACATAAATGAATTCCTCACAGTTTCAAACCAACATTCAATTCCATCTGTAATATAGATAGAACATATCAACACTAATTCACAATGCGGGAGTTGGGGCTTTGCCCAAAAAGTTTCGTTCTCATCTCAACCTTGTTGAGCGAACGATCTCTTGTTTCCTTGTCGCTTCCTTGATTCCTTCACTCGAAAAGGAAACATATTATTGGTTGTCCATCCCCTGGTCTCTATTTGAGCACTTTTACTTTATTAATGAAATTACTAAATTTCTTCTTCGCAAATATTTTGGAAAAAAATGATATATGCTACCTAAAGTCAAATGGGGCTATGAAATCAACCACAATATTAAAATTCAAGTTTGTCGTTGTTATACTTACAGTCAAGTTGACAATACAATAAGTTTATTTGAACAACCCTCCATTGATTTCTCTGTAGCTTTTTGATGCTTCTATTATGCAAACACATCCTAGAAAGTATAACTATGGCTCACTTTCTTTATTCTTTGATTAAAGAGCCTGTAGAGATGTCTAATTGAATTCATAGTTATTGTTGCTCCTAAAGTCTGCACCTGAGTGCTAAAGGAAAGAGCCAGGCCACCGAAAATTTGGAATGGTCGTTCTTTTGAATTTGTTGGTGAGTTAGAGGGTTGTTTCACCAAGACAAAAACATGGTCAAATTGGCAAGATGATATGGATGAGGGTTCTCCTTGGCTGGTAGTAGAGTAATGACAAACAACTGAAATAATAGAGGTAAAAACAAAGGGAAACAACAAACCATTCAATGAATAATCTGTTGCGAGAAGTTTAATACTAAAAATAATATTTCAAGGCATTAAACAATGTATCAAAAACACAATTACTCCCACGGGTTGCAATAAAAACAAATCTTCATCAAAGCATTAGCTGACGCACCCCAGTCGCCTGAAATGACCAATAACACAGTCTACGAAATTGACCTCCCTATTATCAAATCAACAAAGATGAATATTATGGGATCAAAGAATTTTTTTGTGTGTGAGAATTGAATTGGAAACAATTGTTACTTATTCCACTTTTTTTAAGTCCTTATCACAGTAAGAATGCAAACTTATCCTAACCCACTGTTATCTACAAAAGCCAAACATCAATAACGCATGTAAATCAACTATACAAATAATCAAGTTATAGTTTATATTTGCATTTGCTCACACCCTTTTTAATGATACAAGCACAATAGAAAATGAGTACGTGGATAAAATATTGGACTAGAAAATGATGATTTTGCAGCAATGGGGCTTGTTTGAGACCAATTCTCACTTTGGAAAATTGCCCTCCCTTTTCTATTTTCCCACTCTCTTTTATCCCCTTCTTTTCCCTCTTCTATACTTAATTGAATTCCCCTTTACTTTCTCTTTCTGGTTACTTAGTCGTTTTTTCCGAAAATGTCTAAGTGTGTGGGTTGGCGGACTCATGGGTTCACATTTCCACTCGTGTTTTTATATCACGACTCCAACCGACCGCTTCCCCATTCCATACTTAGCCACTTTTTCGATCGCAGATTCCTGGGCAGGCGGGCTCCAGATTTCACTTCCATTGTTTCGTGACCTACAAACAACACCCGGAGTTCCGCGATATACAAATTGAATGCCAGACTCCCACATCATCCCCTCTTCCGTGTTACACATTTTACACCCAAAAGTTCTGAGACATACAATTTGACCGTCAGGCCCTCATGTTTCCTCAGGATCCCTTGTCACCCTATTTTGAAGCCCATCCGACTGCTTTCCATACTTCACCATTTCTTAGAAACTCTTTCACGGATTGTCCTGTTGGCAGGTTCACGAAATCTCCAATTCCTAATCAATGTTCTCCGTGCCCGCCACCTTCGCACTTCTTTCCAATTATGAAATTAGTAAGGTTTAATGCTAACAACTCATCATGCAGCAACCGTAAATATTGTCATTAATGAGCTAAAGGTTCGAGGAGACAGTTACACTGACTATCCCTACACAACTTGTGTAGAAACATGCAGAAAAGATCTTGCCAGGTAATGGGATATCCATTACAAATTTCAATATATTAGCAAAAACAAGTTTGACTGACCGTTTCCCTGTTCCATACTCAGCCACTTTTTCGATTGTGGGTTCCTAGACATGCAGGCTCAAGATTGCGCTTCCATTGTTCTGCGACCTACAAACAACACCCAAAGTTCTGCGATATACAAATTGACCGCTGGACTGTCCCATCACACCCTCTTCCGTGTTACACATTTTGCACTCAAAACTTCTGAGACATACAATTTGATCATTGGGCCCTCACCTCTCCTGATTATCCCTTGTAACCCTATTTTGAAGCTCAAACGACAGTTTTCCATACTTAGCCATTCTTTAATCTCTCTTCCCCGTCCCCGCCACCTTCACACTTCTTTCTAAATATGCAATTAGTAAGCTTTAATACTAACAACTCATCATGCAGGAACCGTAAAGATTGTCATTAATGAGCGAAAGGCTCGAGGAGATCTTCCATTAATACGCATTAAACCAAGATTTGTGAAGGGTTATATTATCCCTTCTGAGTGTTCATTTCAAACATCATGGAATGTCTTTCGCAGGTCGTTGGGTTGGCGGGTTCACAAAATCTCCAATCATTAATTTCTCTTCGACGTCCCCACCACCTTCGCACTTCTTTCTAAGTATGTAATTACTGAGCATTGATGCGAACAACTCATTATGCAGGAACCATATAAATTGTCATTAATGAGTGAAAGGCTCGAGGAGATCTCTCATTCACATGCATTAGACCAAGATTCGCTGAGGGTTATATTATCCCTTACGAGTGTTCATTTCAAACATCATCTGGAGAAAATGGACATTCTCCTCAACTTATGGCAACAACTCGACAACAGTTTTGTGGAGATACAGTGAACATCTTCGGGAGTGAGGACCAAAACTTCCAGTGGTCCATGGCATATTCTTACTACTCATCCCCTTCCACCCAGAACGAAGTAATTTGGACCTCTGGATTGCTCGTACAGGTTGTGTCCCTGAAGTCTTTGACTGTAAGGAGGTGGTCTCTTGGTGCCCCGAGAGATATATTTCAAGCCAAAAGAATTATTCCACTATGGGACCACTTTCCCGTTTCTTTGTCACCTCAGGTCTTTCGCAAGATGTTGAGATTGTCGGAGCCAACATTGACCTTCAGAGGAGAAGACTGCAAGGAGTTCCTAAAAAAACATGATAACGGGTTGGACCTATTACCTGAGTTCCCGGAGGACCCGCCGACAGTTCCTAAAGATATCACAAGGTTGCAGGTTAGTTCATTTCGAAATCTATTACAGGAAATTGCCTGGTTGTTTACAAGAATAATGGGACAAGAATCCACACCAAGCATTTCCCGCATGATTCTTTATATTTTGTATTTCACAGTCAAGGAACAAACCATTTTTAATCGGGGGAAGCTAATTTCCATTGAAATCTGTTCCCAATTGTCACAATTCAAACATAAGAAGAAATTTTATATGTCATTCTACTTGGTTTTCACGATAGTGCATTGCTGTCCGTTTCCAAAACTGTTTGTGTCCAAGAAGGTAAACTGTGAATTCGACCCAATAACCTTCTGGTACCAAGCCTTGTGGAGGCATAAGGCCTCCCATTATTTTTATGAGGTTTTTAAGGACTTTGTCTCACTTTTCAAGATTTATTGTTAGGAAATGATGCTCTCCGTATGTCTGACCAGGAAACCAAGTTTTTGGACAGGAAGGGGACACTTGAACAAATGGAGAATTACAGTGTAATAATGATTTTTGGCTCTAAGGAAAATCCTGCTTTTCTTCCATGTCACATTACAGACAAAATGTTTGTTGCAGAAATAACAAGGCAATACAACTACTGGTTGCATTTTTTCCATGAGAAGAGAAAAAAACAGTTCATTCCTTTGCCTTGGAAAGTCGAGGACTTCGTGTTTAGGAATGTCAATAAGATTGACGAATTCGCAGGCCATTTCAACAACTTGAACCTAAGATACGCCGAAAGGCTAAAAGAGTTCCACCCTAATGGGATTTTTGTATAACATTTACTAGCAGTTGGCTTCAACAATTCTTTTATCCATACACTCTTGAACAAAGATAGAGACAATGATGACAACACTCTTGCTCCTAACGTTGGCGACCTAGAGAAATTGCAAAGCACCAATGAATTGTACAAACAACAGGGAAAAGGACCCGATAAGAAGAGTGTCCAATCCCTAGCTTCCACTCCCAAGAGTACGACATCCCGAAGCATCACTCCAACGACCCACCCCAGTAAGAAAGCAACCCACAATTCTTCAAATGGAGGAGGAGATAAGAACCCTCCTCGGGATAGAATTGATAGTTCTCACAAGCTTCCCGTGAGGAAGAAGAGAAAAAACGTTGTGGAACAAGCGGAAGAACCCAGAACCGAAAGTGAAGACATGGAACTGGAGACTGATCTGGATAACGTATCTTGCAATGTTGATCAGTCCGAGGACGCGAGCCACCATAATCCCCTAATGGAAATAGCTGGGACCGAGATTTTTGACGAAGATGAATCCTTCGTATTCCAGAGCACTGTTTTTTATAGTGAATCTAAAAATTTAATTATTGAAAAGAGAGATGTAAGAAATAAGAAAGAGAAATCTCGTTCAGAGATTAACCTTAGGAACATCCAGTCGTCCCAAATCTCCTGACTTCACCGAGCAATCGGAGATGCTCTTGATGATTCCATTGGAGGCATTGAGGCGGAGAATGCCAGACTGAAGGACCGAATCAAGGAATTGGATGAAGCTTTGATTCCTACCCCATTGCTTGCTAGTACTTTAGCAATAACCGTGCCTGCCACCCCTGCAACCAAGTTAAAAGGATCCTCAAGCCTCCTCACATCGTGTAAAGGCTATGTGGAGAAGAATATCAAGAAAAGAATGGAGCTAATTACTCAAGCCCGGGAAACATAAAAAAATATGGCTTCCTTTGGAACGAGGGCACATGCCTTGCAGGAACATTTGCAGGCGAATTTGAAAAATGAAGAAGGTTTCTATCTAGACATGGTCCTCCCTTTTGGCATCAATGTCACCAACATGACATAAATGAGAAGAAGAGAAGAAGATATCCCCTCCCCAAACTGGATCAAACAATTAAATGTAGGTTGGAAAGAGAAAGTTAAGAACCTACATCTCATTGTCCTATCATGTGAACAAGCCATATCAAAGAAAGAAGAATTATTCAGAACGCTGACTGAAATAGACTTAGCCGAAAGTACCAATGAGGTCCAAGACCCCAACTTAATCGTCAACTCCTTGTCCTTAACCAAGCAAGCCTTCGATGAACAAGGTGATATTTTTAAGGGGTTGTCTTTAGAAAAGTTTTACGACATCCTTGAATATGGTGAAGATGACGAGGACAACTGGCTAGTGGACTATTCGGCACAAAATGAAGAAATTGAACAGGTCTGCATAATCTTTCTATCGATCTAAGGGAATTAGAAAGCGAGCTTTTCAACATAAAAATCCAGCATGAGATCAATATGGCCCCCATGAGAAGCTACATTGAAGAATGGCTCCAAAGGGCAATTGACAAGCTCACTGACGAAGGGCAACAAGCGGTTGACACGATTCCAGTAACCGTCGATGAGAGCAATAAAAAGGCATCAACAAGCAAATAACAAAGGGGGAAAGAGATACCATCATAGTAAGTCTATACTGATCACATCCTGCTTTCTTTATCAATCCAGTTATTCCACCTCTTTAAATAGAAATGTCTAACTAAAGGCTGATAATTTCCAATTTTTTCTTTTCAGGTCTTGCTCTCTACCGTCGCCCACTTCTCATTTCTACAATCTTATTTCTTGTACTTATTTCTTTTATGGTCCGCAAGAGCCCCAATCCTAGTCTATATGACAAACTCATTTAAATTTCGAGGAATATGTAACATACATTATTATTTTTTGATAAATTTCAAAGAAAACTACTTCGGAAACAATCTCAACGGTGCATTGTAACCCTGTTTTCGGAATGCAAAGTTAGTTCTCTTTATGCATGTCGGTCATCTTCTTTTATTTTTATGTACTCATAATTTTTTTATCTTGAACTATGCTGGATGTCAGGAAATTGTGTTTATTTAATTTTAATGTTTAATGTGTGTGATTCCTGGTCCTATTTTCCAGGAACCTTTAAAAAAAAAAAAAAACATTTTCTATCGTTTTGTATTGCTTTAAGTCATTATGACGAAAATTCTCTAAGTCCCACATTTGAACTATACACACCCCAGGAAAAACTTGAAGATGAGTACCACATCTATAAAAATGCAATAGGATTGACATCTTCGTTAGGTTGTCGTTTCGGTCCTAACAGATTCAAGGGTCAATGGACTTGTAAATACATCCGCAAGAATATCCGCAGAAATATAAACCTTCAAATTTTTTTATCATTGCCAAAAAAACAATCAACTGGATAGACATGTTACAAATATACCAGTTGGTACTATACTGAATTGTCATAGGCATCTTACAAATATTTCCATTCTCACAAATATTTCAGTTGGATAGGCATGTTACAAAGATGCCCTCTTCATGGAGAGAAATTGTAGATCAACCTCTACAAACTGGACTTGCTGCTCACGGACAAAAGTTTCAGGAAAGGGCATCTTCCTCTGTCTCGACACCTTCTTTTCACACGGTTTAAATTAACTTCAATGATCTGAAAAGTCGTTGAAATAAACAATCATGTTAGGTGTGTGTTAATATATAGACAAAACTAGCAAACACAAAGGTCACACAAGAAGATCAAAGAATCTTCGACACTAGACACATTTTCAAAAAAAATTATATTTGTTTCTCTACCACCACATATAACTTTATTTATCCTAACACATATAGAGATAGACAAGTGAGATGATCTATCTAATAGAATGAAATGGATGTTGCTTACTTTGTCCATAGGAAAAATTAAATAAGTGACTATGAAAATTGTACTTAGCTCTAAATATTGGGATGAAAGTCAGTTGTAAGTATACAAAGATCATTATAAATGAATTTCATAATACATCAAAGAGATAAAACCTACAAGGTAGGAACGAAAATTTCGAACATGACAACCCAGACTCCAACAATATATCAAGTTACACGTGATGGGGATATCTGTGCTTTTTAGTAGCTATCTGCTATGCTACTGGTAATAGGGAAAATTACAGAATCTTATTAAGAAAATAAAAGCAAGATGGATTATGCAAAACACAGTATAATTAGAATGAGAATACTTTCAAAAACCAAATGGTTTCAATGCGAGAATTGCTCTAGGATATAACGCTCTGGCGCCTTCTCTTTCCGAAATGAATGTGAGCCGTCAATCAATTTCCATTCTGCCATCTGGGCGACCCTGGCACTTTAGCGTCCCTGCTAAAGTTTTATCGACCTGCCAATTTTAGAACTCCCCTGACCACATTTAGCGATGGAACAAATTTCTCACAAAGTGACTTTCTCGCTAATTACTTGTTGACCCGATATTAATATAATATTATCATTAACTAATTCGGGAATTCGAGACTCTGTGCTTTGGGGGAACTGTGTTTGTTCTGGAAGGAAAACTCCTGGAGTGACATGCTCTTGGAGCCATGTAGCAACCTGATGTCTTATGGCTGGCGTGTTGCACAGTGCCACGTGTCATTTTCTGCGTGGATACCACCTATACTGCCTGCTGCTTGCCACGTGTTCACGAGAGTTTCCATGTGTCTTCAGTGTTTCGAGCTTCTCATTCTCCCATGGTCCCCCATACTTGTGCATTTATTCCCATTCCAACTCGACAGAAACTACGCTGCCATACAACACTTGTTTTTACATAGGTATGCTCACGTCTTTGAGGGGTACGTTGGCTTTACCCCCGCCAAAATATTGAAAAAAACACAAACAAACATGAACCTCGATGCTTACTGTAGTTTTAACCATAGTTTAACTCCGGACTTAAACGCTAGTTTATCACTATGAAGCTAGATGCAAACCATAGATCCTATTCCGTTAAACCGCAGCTTAAACACCTTATCCAAAGTGATTTTGGAAGCATACTAGACACCACGACAGCAGAGTCGAGTATAGTGAACGCTCTGGAAACATACCAGACACCATGGCAGCAGAGTAGAGTAGAGAGAACACACGTTCATGAAAGAGGAAACAAAATGATGGTGGGAATGGGTAAGGCTTTACCCTCATTCCAAATTGCTTTTTCCCTTCATTCTCCCCGCACCCAACAAGACTACAATGGCGGAAGAAGCTCCAGGGCCATTTCATTCAATCACAGTAGTCCTATTTCAAATTGCCATAAACTGCGTGCATTATCCTCTGGAACTCCTTCATCTTTAAATGACTCTGCAGTGTCGGTCAGTAATGCTTCGCAGTCCAGGCAACCAGAACTGCTCGGGAAGCCGACGGTCTTTGTCCCCAAGAAAGCTAACGAGGAAGAAACAGAAAAAGAAGAGGATAATCCAGAGAATAGAGCCATGGAGTCATACATGGATGTCTTCCGCTCATTCTCGAATTTGGAGGAGGATGAATTCGATCAAGGGGTACAGGAAGTGGGTGTGGAGTTCTATGATCCCAAAGTTGGGGATTGGGTGTTGGGAGTTGTGGTATCAGGTGATGCCAACAGAATTCATGTTAACATTGGCTCTGATGTTCTTGCCACGATGCTCACCAAAGAACTTCTCCCCCTCTATGACGATGAGATGAAGCGAATGCTCTGCCAACTTCCCGCGGAAAAGAAAGAACCTTTTGCACCTGGTATGAACGAATCAATACATCAATTGTTCGCCTTTCTTCCAAGTTTTTTTTTTTAATAAATCCATGCCAAATGTTTTTTAGTAATTTTATTAAAAAACAAAAATTACAACATTCTTCCGGTTATATATATATATATATATATATATATATATATATATATAGAAGTGTTCTGAATCCTGATACACACACCCTATAGGTTGCACCACATAGAATGGACTTCCTTTGGCTTAGGTGTCAGGGCAAAGGGTAAACTATTCTACCAATATTGCCAAAGACTTGCATGCAGCCTTATCACTATGAAACTCATGCAATTCAGGTGGGACAGGCCTTAGCAGAATGGAACCTCGGTGGGCGGCTTAATATTCTGTCGACCTCACCAGACTAACATTTTGCTTGCAGGATAAATATTTTTCAATATAGTGCATTAATAATCACCTGGTAATTTCCTAAAGTTGATTGACAGCTACCTAGGAACGAATAAAAAATCACAGAATTTTACTCAACAGAAAGCTGTGTGAAATGGGTGGTTACTCAGCTGAAACCTATTTTAATTTGACGAACTATGTGAAACGACCCTTAGTTATTGCGAGCTTTAGAGTGTGTACTTTTATTAAAAATTAGCAAGTGTGTTTTTAAGCAGAAACTAGCACCAAATTATGTGGAATTGAACGAATTTAATGAGGTTTTCTATTTCCTTTAGGTACTCTGACTTAGGGTAGGTTATATACTCCTTTGTTTTTAGGTACAATAGGTATAGTGAAGGACGAAGAGGCATTGAGTCCCGGGCCGCCACCAGGACGTCCGGTTGTTGATTTGGGAACAGTGCTTTGTGCTGAGGTTCTGGGACGAACTCTGGGTGGTAAACCCATCCTTTCATCAAGGCGAGTTACAAGACGGATAGCTTGGCAACGAGCGAGGCAGGTTTTCTTCTCACTTTTGTTTAGTTTTCAGTGTTGTTTATCATCATTATTATAGTGGTTAGTAGGTGCTGTTTGCAAACTTGTGGCAATGAATATGATTTTCACGGAGATGCATGACTTCCACACATAACCGTCCAAAAACTTTATTGCTACGGTGGATGCAAACATAGCATCAAGCTCACTCCACAGTTGCTTTTATAGCCTTTATACAAGCAAGCTTTTGGAAGCCCTTGATGTTAAATTATTCCTAAGTTAGAAACATTGTAGTATATCCATAAATATAGTATCAATACTGCCCGACTACAACAGAAAAAACTCTGACTGAATATTAGCCACGGTGTCTATGGTTACTGGTATATTCTATGATGCGTAGTGTTGTGTAAGGATTGCCTATCATTGAACAGTTACAGTCAATGTGGATACTCTTTTGTTAAGTGAAATTCTGTAAGTTTTTGCGTTAATTTTTAGAAAAACTGTGCTTACATTAATGCATGAAAAAACACAATACAGAAGAGTACTAACAGAAGGCTCTCAAAACGTCCTAAAAGACAGTAAGAATGCCTTTAGGTCAGATTGAGCTCTAGGATCACCATATCTCACATCTCTCCTAATGAGAGTGCGTTAATTGTTGAAAGTTTGTTGTACCATTGTTGAAGCTTTGACCTTTGAAACCTCTCGAATCTTTCTGAAATATGAAACACAGCATCAGGAAATCTTTCAATGTCTGGCAGTGTGCTTGTTGATGTTTAGTATTTAGCCAAGTGGTGTTAGATGTAATTTACATGTGACTCTATAATATGAAGAAAGGAAATTATCAGGGCAACCTTTCTAAAATTTCAGTGTTCCACCTTTCATGTATTTTTTGCAACGTTTTGGTACTTCATACATGTATATGTCTGCATGCCTGTCTTATCCTACACTTTATAATAATATAGTAAATACTTTAAAGAGGTAGATGTACATCCAACACCTTTATGCTTCATGAACACCATCTTATGGAATATCACAATAACAAGAAAGTAACATGAAAACATAATTAAGATAGTTGTTATTGGTGATGACTCACCCCGACTGGTTTGCAGATGTTGATGTTTTGTAGCTTCGGGAGGTCTTGGTGTTGGGCATGCGGGAATCATCGTTGGCACCATGTTGCTCTTTCGTTTCGGAGAAAACGCCCTTGGAATGGAGCTGGAGCTTCATGGGCTTGTTGATGGGCTTTGTGGGCTTGTGTTGGGGCTTCACACTCACGTAGAAGAATAAAATATTCTAATTTAATGTTGAGCTGTTTAAGGGCTTCTCACACACCCCTTTTGAGTCATATAAAGGGAGATCACAAGTGAGAGGTGAATCATAAGCTTGTGGTGACATTCATTCTTGTGTGAAGGCTTGGTGACCTTAGTTCAGCCATGATGAGGGGCCGAGTAGGCCTTAACTCTGCTGTTTGAATGTGTTCTGGGCAGTGAAAAGGCAGCTGCAAGTCTGTGAAAGGTTCGGCTTTGTGGAAGAGGTAGCCACAGGCCTTGGAGGGCTGCCACAGCCAAGGAGAAGAGGAGCCACAGGTCTGCTGGGTAGCAAGGAGAGGTTCGGCTTGTTGAGAGAGGCAGTCGCAGGTCTTTGGCAAGTTGCCATAGGCCTGTGGAGGGCTCGACCAGCCTAGGAGAGGTAGCAAGGGGGATCGACTAGCCTAGGAGAGGCAACCACATGCAACAAGGGAGCTCGACTTGTATATATGAGGCAGCCACAGAGTTCTGGGCACATTCTGGAGCTGGTACAACAGGCTAATGAGGTTGGAATAGAAGAGATAAAAGGGGCTATTACAGC
This sequence comes from Picea mariana, assembly GCA_032191745.1. Taxonomy (NCBI): domain Eukaryota; kingdom Viridiplantae; phylum Streptophyta; class Pinopsida; order Pinales; family Pinaceae; genus Picea; species Picea mariana. The sequence continues at coordinate 325,318 of JASDQU010101017.1, forward strand.
CTAACAACAGATACCCTAGCAATAGGTCTTGGACAATCTTAAGGGTAGATTTAGGGTTGATATGACTGCCTGACAGTCAGCAGTTTGAAACAGATTTGAGGTTGTTACAGGACTGTTACAGCCAGTGTAACAACAGCCTTGAGCCAACCTTTAAGGGCCAGGAAAATCAGTACAGTGTAGCTAGAGAAGGGCTGGAAGGACTCAACCACAGTTCAGCTAAGTACAAGTACGAAAACCAAGGAGGGTTTCAGGAGTACTGCAAGGGTTTTTTGAGTTTAGGATTTCCCTTGTTTTGGCATTTTCTATTGCGTAAGAAAAAAGCCATTTTCCCTGGTACGGGAGCCCATTGTTTTGGGTTTAAGAACATGTGATTTGGGCATTAAATTCCTGTGTAATGTGCATGATCTGATTGCTGGTGTTTTAGTTCTCGCTATGCTAAGTTGTTAGGCATCTTAGTGTGTTTATGTTCACAATTCAAATTGTGTAATTTTGTGTATACTGTTGAGAACCTAAACTAGACCTGAGAACGCACTATTGGTTTCTTGGATTTGGCGAGGAAGTTGTTATTGGCGATGACTCACCCCTACCGGTTTTCAGATTTGGCGATGTCCTTACTGGTAACACTAAGTTTGGTGAAGCTCTTCATTTCCAGGAATGGGGCCAAGTCTTTTTTCTATATACTGTATCGCTCACACCAACAAAAAGGTGGAGTTTTGACTAGATTGATGGGTTATCAAGGACATGAATGATGGTTTTAAAATCATTGCTTTTGACGATTGTGATGAAGGTGACCATACAGATAATTTGGGGAAAGCTTCATCTTCTTTAGAACAAAGTGGATTTACTGCATTGGTTGCCAATGTCGATGACACTAGCAAACTATGGTATCAATGCTTGGGTCATATCAACTTTGGGACCTTATGTCATATGAGTTGTCTAAGGATGGTAGATGGCCTTCAACAAATTGAACCACCTAGTGGTGTCTCTGAAGGATGTATGCTGGAAGAACACCATCACGAGTCCTTTCTATTGCCGCCTATACACACCTCAGGTAGCGTGGAAGAAAACTTCAATTCAGTGGGTGTGTCCTTGGGGGCAAGTCTCGAGTCAAGGTGCTGTCACCTGATCCTCAACTCCCCCGTCTAGGCCAACTCCTAGCGAAGCTAAAGGAGGTAGTCCCTAATAAAAGAATCTAAGGCTTGAACTAAAGCTAAACACAATTATTGTTCTAGGAGTTTATTCAAAGCAAAAGCTTACAACAAGTAAATCTATTCTAGCAACATATATGACACATAAAGGAAATTGCTTATGATAAAGATATCAACAAGTAAAGCACTTATACATAGATGATAGAAAATGAAAGCAAATGTTGATACTTGTATGTAAATGATAATAAGCAAAGTGAAATAGAGACCAGTGCCAAATGTAAAGATTGTTGCAAGATAAATGAAAATGCTGCTGTAATGGAGATTTGTTGCAAGTGCTATTGGTAAATTTTATTATTAAAGATGAGTTATTAAGTTTGTGGGTTTATTGAGAAGTGGCTATTGTGAGTGCAAGTCCACTTATGAATGTGAAATGTGTGCAAGTGATTGCAAATAAAGGAAATCTAATCTAAGGTTTGGCCCTCTAGAAGTTATCCCTTAGTTGGGTACAAAGAACAATGCCGGATGTCTAACACGAGGAGAACCTAGATCTCAAAGTTCCCCTCTGACTTCACACACAAGTTCAATGTATTGTCCCAACGTAGAAATAACTACCTTTGGATTGTCCTATTAAAACTACTCCACACTGACCAATCCCCGTTCTGGTGGGTCCCCTAGATCAAGCTAGGCTCGCAAGGGGTCAGAGCAATACTAGGGGAAGCTGAGGGGATGATTTATTCCAACTTTGAAATTGCAGAAAAGTAAATTGCGAAAATTGAAACTAAACTAGAAATTGAAAACTAATCTAAGCTATTCTAGAAATGGAAATCTAACTACTGTTTTGTGGTGTTGTGATTGATTTTATTATTGATTTTATCTTATTAGATGACACTTTGAAAGCATGAGCAAAATGAAGCAAAATGGAGCAATCAAAAAAAAGGACACCGATCCCTTAGGGGGGATGAAGACTGGGCACTGTGTAGCCCACTGATTTTATTAATCTTGGTTACAATTTTTTTTTTTGGGGAAGAACAAGTTTTACAAGTTTTAAGAATGTTTAGGAAGGAGGATAGGTGCTTCCGGGGTCCCGGATGTTCCAAATCCGCCCAAATTCGGTAGAGTTTCCACTTGGCTGTCTGCAAAATTGCAAAAAACAGCAAGGTAATGGGGGCAAAAGATGCCCAAAAGTGCTCTGGAGGACCTTGCAAAGTATGTTAGATGATGTACAAATATTGCCAAATGAACTATATACAAGAAACTAGTAAAGTACAACTAAAAGAGCAAGCAAAAGCAAGCTCTCTTAGTGTCTTTTCGTTGCTGTTTGAAGCAACAAAGAATTGGCACTAAGATTTCCAAATATATCTTTGAACACTTAGAAAAAGAACTACCTTTAGCCTTTTAAAATTTGAAGAAAAAGCTTGCTAAAAGTAACTTTTCCTATGCTAGATCTAACCTTGAGATGAAACATGAAAGTACAAAAGTAGATCCAACTTATCTTTTCATGCAAACTTAGATATTAAAGATTTAAAATGAAAATTAGTGCATGAGTCTTTTTAGTGTTTATGCGGAGGGACTTGTCCACTTAAAGCCTTCAAGTATGTTAGGGATGCGCAAGGCAAATCCTTTCACTTCTTGGAGGATGGATAGCTTGCAAGTATAACACTTCACAAACGGGGTGCACTCCCCGATTCCAATCAAACAAAATGCTTCCTACACATAAGATCTTGATAGCAAGTCAGTGCAATGGAAAGAGTATGCAAATCAATAATCTTATAATATTAAAGAGAGTAAAATCAAGCAATCAAAATAGTCTTGAATGATTCTACTATCTAGGAAACAATACTTTCATTCAATAAAAACATATGCAAAGCAAAATACAAGGTTACCTCATATGATTAAAACCAAGACAACATTTATCCACACACATGAAGCACAGCACCAATTTGACCTCCAAAGTCTTCTTTTATTCCACAAATGATCAACAATACAATATGTTACAAGCGGTTCCTCCCCAACTCCTACTAACTTGACAAAGGAGAGAAAGCCTCAATATATAAGAGGAAGGGCACACTTCCCAAGGAGGGGGGGTGCATATCCCAAAGAAAAACTGTCAAATCGATGAGTGGATGGGAGCCACCTCTCAATCAAAGGGATTTAACTCGCCACAAGTGAGGATAGAGAGGGTGCCACATAGCCAAGGGAAGGTGGCGACCTTCCTTGGGATCTTCACCTTCCTCCTAAATGCGCCATCTAGCATGAGAGGTGCACACCTCACATTGGGATCTCCATCAAGTGGAGAGGACTCTCCACTTAACTCATTTAACTCAATCTCAAGTGTCACTAAGTCATAGTGAACTGGGAGAGAGAGAGACTTGACTGAAAACGTGTTTCCACAAAAATAATATTTATTTGCTGATTTTTGTCTTTTATTTGACATTTTTGAGAGAAAAAGGCTTTAAGTGATTAAATAATCACTATTTTCTCTCAAAAAGGTAATACTTAGGTAAAGTGGGTATTTTGAGTGTGAGAACGAATACCCCCAAGGCATATAATGCTTCCTAGTACTACTTTTTTAACTTATTCATCAATTACATTTAAAAAAAATCTCTTTGCGGAAAATTTTATTATTTGTGGAAAACATTAAAAAACCTAAGGGGGACTTAGCGCATTTCTATGAGACTCTAGGAGGATGATTAACATGGTAATATACATTAGACTCTTGACTTAGACTATACACACTAAGGCCTAACCATCAATACACACTCCAACTTTGGAGTAAATGAGTGAAAAAACTCAGAAATTATAACTCACTTAAAAAATTTTTAGGCAAGATATAATTAATAAGTTAAAAAACACTCTAGAGTAATGCACTCATGATTGAGTCTTAGGGGGCTAAGCCATTTACAAAGTTCATCATGCTAACTCATCTTATTACAAATCCCCATGGGGATATGGAAAATGCGTGATGATGAAGAAGAAGAAGATGATGAGGGGCGGGCCATGATGGCCGGCTGGACTTCTAAACTTCAAATTTGAACTGCAAGTCCATCCTAGTGCAACTTGGTGGGTAACAATTTTTTAAGGATTTAGTGGGGCAAGCCTCTCATCTTCTTGATTTGCTTCATGGTGATATTTACGTATCTATGATCACTCCTTCACTTGGTGGGGCTAGTTATCTCTTCACCTTCATTGATGATTTCTCCTGCTTTCTTTGGATATATACTATTCAATCCAAAGGTGAAGCCTTCGAGATGTTCAAGGAATTTAAATCTTTGGTGGAAAATCAAAACAATCATAGGATCAAATCTATCAGTATTGATCATGGAGATGAACATTTCAGTGATGACTTTCATCCATTTCTCACATCTCATGGCATTGTTTGGCAGAAGCCATTCCCTTAGTAAGATGAAATAGCGCATTAGAGGAGTAGAGCTATTGTGGAAATGGCTTGCTGTATGTTGCATTCTCAACAGATAGAGCTTCAATTTTGGAGGGAAGTAGTGTTTTATGCCTCTCATATCATCAATCAGATGCCTACTAGAGATGTTCATCATATGACTCCTTTGAGAAATGGTATGGTTACAAACCTTCAACTTCACATTTCAAAATCTTTGGATAACATGCATGGGTCCATATTCCCAAAGAAAAGCAAAACAAGTTGCAACCTACAAGTCAACATTGCACTCTGGTGGACTATAGTGAAACATCCAAGGCTTATTCCCTATATGATCCTTCCACCAACAAGGTGATTGAATTGAGGGATGTTGTCTTTGTTGATATTTTGGTAGCTGCGGGAGGTATTAACCTCCAAGTGTAACCTTTGTACTTATAATAGAATATTCCGGAAGTAAGAGAACCATTAAACAGATGTGTGAAAACCCTAGAAGAGAAGTTGGCCCAAAGAGAATAATAATAAAGTATTAAAAGGCTCCAGAAAGTGAGGTCAGCCACACATGAAAAGACACCTTGGAAGACTAGTATAAATAGAGGCTAGGCGCTCCTCATTTGTATATACTCTCACTCAACAAAAGGAGGGCGCAAGTTTGAAGAGCAACAACTGCAGTTGCAGTAGGAGGCAGCGCAAGTCTAGAGAGGGTGGTGCAGTAGTTGCCGTGGTGTAATCTTAGTCTTTCTGGTATCTCTCTTGTGTGCTTCTCTTGGTATTGTGCTGCTGTTGCAGCATTGGTGTTTTTGGTTAGGGTTTATCTGTTGGTTCTAGTGTGGACTTGCCAGAATCATTCTATCTAAGAAAAGGTTACTGTCCTCGGGGGTGGCATAATGAATGCCTATGGTTGGGTGACAATGATGTGACATTTTCTATGGTTAAGCAAGCATACCAAAATTTTAACATGGTTTCAGAGCTCGTTTCCTTCATAATAGTTTAGCCGTTGGAAGGAAGATCCTCAGTTTCCCCCATTGTCAAGCTCGTTGAGCACTTACTGAACCCACCAAGAAGGTCGCCTAAGTAGGGCACATCTTTCACCCGGATCAGATCTCCAAAATTCTGAAATTGAAAAATTAGGGTTTCCTCATAAAACCCTAGGTTTGTAGTACCGGTTACAGTTACAGTACCAGTTGCAGTTGCAGTTCTAGTTGCTTCGTGCCAGTTGCTTCGCATCAGTTGCAGTGCCGGTTGCAACATCGGTTGCAGTACCAGTTGCAATGAAAGTTTTTGTGGAGTGTTGGGCCTAACTTTTAGTTGTCTTAGTGCGCCCTACCCTAGCGCAGCTCCAGCCTCCTTCAGATTGCAAGTTGGAGCACTTTGAAGTTTTAAGATTTGTCGTTGCTTATCGCTGTTTGCCACTCCTGCTAGAGGTATGTACTTGTATATGTTTAAACTGTATCACTATCTTGAGGGTGTTTTCAGGAGAAGGGATCTTTTTTTCAAGCAAAAATCGTAGATCTAGAGGGATCTTAGATCCAACACTTTCAGAGGAACAACACACTCCAGGTTTGATTGTTTTGATATGCCTCTAGCTGTTATGACATTATTGTGATCTTATGAACATCTAGTTGTATTTTGATCTATTGAAGTTATGATTATCATACTAACCTCTGGTCAAAGTTAAAGTTATAAGATGACTCTAGTCAAAGTATTAGATTGATTAAGGTTGAGATTTTCGAGTTTACTTGCATTATATTCCCTAATTCAGATTTCTGTCAAGAAAGCATATTGTCTTAGTACAGAGGACAGGTTGGAGAGAATACTTGTCATCTTGAGTGAAGGAGACTCGAAAGAAAAGCAACAACACTCATTCTTGAAGATAAGACTCCAAGTTCCAGGTTTGATTGATTAAATTGATAAGTTTCCAATTTGCACATATCAAGTTTGATAATTGCTACATTACAAGTAAACACTATAGTTGTGACAACAATCTTTGAAAGGTTTTATTACTGCTAGATACAATGATTACTTGGTAGCATGAGAGTACTATTGATATATATGCTTATTGTACTTGTTTGCAAGATGAACTAACATCTCCTCTAGGAGATATTTCTTGTTTTGCTTCCAGGCAGGGCACCTTGGTAATGCTATGGTGATTGCCATGAATTTGTCTTTTTGTTATCATAGATATGTTCTTATGAAAATGCTATTACACTTTTTGTTCTTGTTTCTTGTTCCGGGCAGGATACCATGGAGGAATGATTGGTCACAACATTGGAAAAGTGTTGTTCTTATTTCTTATTATTGTATTCTTATTTTGGCTCTTGTTCCAGGCAGGTCACAAGTGATAGCTTTGAGAAGGAGCTACTGTGACGATTGTTCTCGTTATTGTTTTTATTATTATAAGAGTATTATTCTTGTCTATTGTTTTCCCTCGTTGTTGGTCTTGTTCTGGGTCGGTCATAGGTGATAACTCTGAGGGAACTTGGAAGCTATAGTGACACTTGCAGGAGGCAACATATTAGATGGTCTCTAGTTTGAGACATGGAGCAAACTATCCGGATAAGAAGTTGTATACACGACTGCATACATCCATGTACCAAAGAAAAAGAGGACGAAGAAGGGTACTTTTTGCGAGATACAGAGCATCTCATATGGAGATTGATTGTAAGGAGCAGAAGGCTCCAAAGATGACCAAACAAATCCCTCTAGTTTAGTTGATCACTCTTCAGATCATCAGGAAGAGTTAGTAGAGCCAGAAGGGCCTACCCAGAATCGTTGCAATAACCAGGAAGAGACCAACATGGTCCCTTGACACTTTGCAGGATGCAAAGATATATAACATTGATGAGCGATATCATGAGGAGCAGATGGCTCCACTAGTGGTGAAGCAGGCGGCCCCACCAAGTACCAGCTCATAAGGAGCTAGAGTTTAGAGGGAGTCAACCCTCACGATCTAGTAAGGAGGAGCAACCTCCCTAGGACCATTCATAGGAGACTAGATCGACGCTTCAGAGGCTTCGAGGAGATATGAGACCTCCTGGGAAGATTCCCTTGTTTCAGTAATAGACACTGTTGAATATATCGGCGTTATAATGGAAATGTCGTATGTGTCGCCGAAATTTTCACTCAGCCGAAACTTTCTTTTGAATATGTCGCGAAACTTTCGAAATTTTGAATGTGTCGCGACACATTCATTAACTCGAGACATTTTCTCAATGTGTCGCGAGTCGATGGAATGTGTCGGCTTGCTTAAAATTTTTTGCAAATTAAAAGTGCGTGAGGGGTTTTACTAAAATTCTTAATGGTAATGTAAAATTCTTAAAGTAAAAGTGACATTCTCCTTTATCTTTCATTTTCATCCTTTTACTTAAATTTTTAACCTTACCATTAATTGTTTCAGGATGTTTGAGAGTGGTTCCAACCTCATTGGACTTCATATGGAGAAAGTAGAATTTAAGGTCCCATTCAAAATTCAGCAAACTTAACAGTTTTTAGGATTTCAAGATTGGCAAGATTGCAATGTTTCCACTGGATTCTATCATGTATGAGAGTATGGAACTGACATTTAATCAAGAGAACCAAGCCCTTTATGTACCTCGATGTTGGTGGCATTGATTGTTGAACTCTTTTGTCATGACCCCAGTAAAAATGTAC